>OY720449.1:71935222-72282722 GCA_963082715.1 Harpalus rubripes | reverse complement strand
CTTTCTATTACTAGGTATAATTAAAATCTCCAACATACTTGTAGGCCGTATCATCTGTTCTTTAACAACTTGAGACATATCACATAATTCTGCATGTACATCTGACTTCCCCCGTAATTTCTCTAAACTTTCTTGGGCCTTAATTTCTTTACCGCGCATCAGAAAATAATAAGGGCTTTCCGGCATGCACCAAAATGTTAATAATAAAATTAAAGGAAAGATACTTGATATTAAACAACCAGTCATAATGTCAACATAGGGGCCTATCATGTATATCATTAATATACCTACGTCTGACATTACACTTATTGTAGTTCCTAGTAGACCACGAATGTTGTCTTCTGCTATTTCGCCTGGAAAAATTAAAAATAATAGTTAATAAATTGTCCAATAACTCTAAAATGGATATGCGTATTTTTTGGACAATTCTACATACGAGTCTAGGCAAACAAATGATGAAATATAGGCAAATGGTGATAGTTTTTACAAATTTCTATCGACTATACTCTATCCGTTTTAACTATAGAGCGTTGGGTGAGATAGGGCCTAAGATTCTAGCTCTCTGATTGGTTCAAACGTGAACCGAATTTATACAGCAAAATAATTGACGCGAAATTTAAATTCACTTGACAACTGTATCAATTATTTTGATTTATGTCATGCCGTCTGACATAAAATAAATAAAAGTCAACAAAGTCAATAGTACACGATTTATTACATATTATTAATTTCTGTTCAGTTCTGTTTGTTAATTATATTATAGTTCTTTTCGTTTATATAATTTTCATAGTGTTTTGGCGTTATATTTCATATTACATAGTTTTCGTTGTGCGCGTTTTCTTAGTTTTGTTATTGTTCTCTTCGTTAATATTATGGATAAAAATCCTGAACCTGGTTCTGCCAATGTTTTTACATCTAAAAGGAAAGGCCTTCCGAAGCGGGCAAAAAAATGGCGTATAATTTATACTGCACATATCGTTCCACGAATCCATATTCCAAATCAGAATGTGTCCAAATTGTGGCGTTAGAACTGGGCATAGGACGATGAAGTATTTGGAAAGCTATAAAAGAACATGAGGAAAAAGGGTCATTCGGATCACCCCAGGAACAAAGAAATTTGTTTAGAATATACATATAATGTATATATTTCAGAGAATAAATATTTATATTTCAAAGGTGAATTATATTTTTCTTTTACGTTGTTTGCTTTAAAATTTATTTGAATAATGTGGTTTTCATTTACGCATGCTCCTTTTGCTGACATGTAGAGAAAGGTACGGAGACTATAAGAAAGTGTATGCATAAAAACAATGTCAATAGATACGTTCTATCGGTGTCAGAAATATTCCTACTAGAATAAGAATATTCTTAAAGCAATAGAACGCTCAGTAGAAAATAACTGTCAAGTAAAAATTAAATACGATAGAAGAGTGGCAGTGGTTATGTGTTATTGTTAGTTAACAACTAAAGATAACTTTGTATGTTTATTTTGGATCTCCAAATATTGTTATGCAAATATTACAGAGATTATAATTATATAACAATATATTAAACAATAAAAACGTAAAGGAGGTATTTTTGTTGAACACAGTCTACTCTAAACATTCACAAATGTGACAGAAAGGTACACTTGATAGTCGGCTAGTAAAATTTTGAATTTATCTCCACACTATATATCTTCCTACCAACGCTTCCAGCTCTGAAGTTGGAATAATTCGTAGGAATATTCAGATTTTTTTGACGCAAAAGAACGACCATTTATGTTCTACTAGAAGAAGTAGGTAGATTTCGTACACCAATAGAACGTACCTAATGTCAATTAGAAAGAATTTTTTTAAATCCAGGAATGGCGCCAAAATTTGAATTATTTATTTAATACATGTAAAAACGGCCGTGCTCGAAACGCCATCTAGTCTATAGTTAAACCGGATAGAGTATAGTTTAAAAAATCTGGTGTGGCCAATACAATACCTCCCGCCATTTTCAGCCCGAGTCACAAAAAAGATTAAGTTAATCCTTATTTTTGGATTTGCGAATTTTATTTCTTAAACTATAGTCTAATCTAATCCTTCTTTTTAAACCCCTCAACAGAATTAAATCTCAATTACAGAGTGGGTTCACATTCACACACATCCATGCCTTAGTGGGATTCGAACCCAGAGCTCCGAAGGCACTCAAGCGTAGGCTCTGGGATTTAAAATATAGATAATTTTATAAATTTATCCATAAGATATATAGAAGAAGTATTTATACAAATCTATAGTAAATTTAATAATCTTTAATTTTTATAGTAACATTATTCTCGAAAAAATAACATTTAAGTTTAAAGGTATTTTTCGAAGAAAACTATTTTGAGCTTCTAGTAAAGTGCCATTTCCGGTTACCCGATTTTCACCAAAATGTAATAGTCTTTTTCCATTACAGTTCGAAATACAAGGTTTCAAAATTTTCTTAATAATAGTATTTGAATTAGAGTGAAGGATCTACACATACACACGTACACGCATACACACAGACATCATCGTGAAAATGTTAAAATTGGATTCTAGGGACCTTAAAACGTGGTAATTTTTGCGATTTTTAGCACGATCCCTATACCTCCCTTACCGAGGGTAGCGGGAGGTAAAAACAGAATATGATATTCTAGTATTCCGGCATTTAATATTGGATTATTATAGAGTTAAGAATATATATATATATATATATATATATATATATATATATATATATATATATATATATATATATATATATATATATATATATATATATATATATATATATATATACAGTAGGAATGGTCCGCCATCTTGCACTGGTCCATTTTTGATTAGTTTTTGCTTTTTGCTTGCGTCGACGTATACTATTTCTAATGTGTTTTTTAAAGTTTTGTGTTTAAATACCTTTTTACCTTCCGTCACCTTTGGGTAAGGAAGGTATTGTCTTTGGTCAAAAAATTCGGTGGTGAGTTTTTGATGAATAAGCACGTTTTAGGGTCCCTAGAATACGATTTTACTATTTTTACGATGATGTCTGTGTTTGTGTGTGTGTTAAAAATCATTTTTTCACATTTGATGTTATTATAAATATTAAAAAATATTTTATTCTCTATACGATTTGAATGCATTTTATACTTCTTATTAAATAGATATAGAGTTAAAAAATTATAAAGAAATTAAATATCATATATATTAGCTAGGTATGCTATAATTTTGGAAACAGCTGCTATATTAAGAAAATACGGATTGAAAGGTGTCAGTGTCAAGTGCAGTTGACAGTAAGTTTGTGTTATAATTTTACTGGAAATATATTATCTTATCTTAGAAACTGCCTGTATGAAATTTGTATAAAATACATACAACTGCCTTAAGGTAATGTACAAGAGATAGAATCTTTTGCAAGGAACTTTCTGTATTGCCTTTATACAAAATACATAGAACTGACGGAAGGTAATGTGCTGGCCACATCAGATTTTTTGATCATATTTAGTAAATTTCAATAATATATACGACAGTCGTAAAGGTTGCTATGCATATAAAGATTGTTATAAAGACATTTGTAACAATATGAATTTATCAATTCAGAACCTGTGTCGGTATTATTAAATAATACTTGTGAATGAACCAGATTATTTGATAATAACTTCATTAAACATATATTAACCTAATCTAATCTTAATCGTATCTGTCAACACTTTAATTTTTTGAAAAATAATGAATTGACAATTATATTTAGTATGCAAACGTTTTCCCAAAACAACTAAAGAAGAATATGATATTTATGTGTCATATTTGATTAACCGTAAGTAATACTGTACTTAAAACCCATTGCTATTTTAAACATAGAATTGGCGGGAGGTTATATGTTGGCTACAGATATTTTTATTACTTACCTATATACATGGGTATAATAGTAAAGGCCACTCCATCTCCGATTCCCGCTAAAAATCTAGCAGCGTATAACACATACAGTTCCCCCGTGAACGCGATCATAATCCACGCCACAAAATAGGGAATACCCCCCAATATTATGGTTGTCTTCCGTCCCAAATAATCAGCTCCGATAGCCGACAATGGGGCTCCCACTAGGTCCCCCAAGAGTGACAGACTGGCGATCCAAGAACCCTGAGAGTTGGTTGTAACTGGGATGGGAGAATCTGGTCCCATAAGTTGGGGTAACGCCGGGGATGACCAACCGAAATGCATCCCAGATGCCACCATGGTTAGGGTAGCTGAAATAAATAAATAAGTTAGTTTTGATATAGTACGAGTATATTGTATAACTAGTGCTGAAAGTTGGATATTTCACATGAGTGTGAAGTTTGAGCCACGAGCCGAGCAGAGTCTTTTTTTGAACACATTTCCACTTTTAACGCGCGCGCTTCGCTTTGCATCACTACCTTTTTTTGAGATTAGATTCTTCATGAATCCGGTAGATGGATCTGGTAGATATTCTACAATTTTCGAACACGGTAACTTTTTACCGCTCGTGTTTTCGAACACAGTCATTAGATGTGGTATGTACCGGTAGAATTTTCGTAAATGCCTATGTATTTTCAATAAAATCCATACAGAAAGTTCCTTGCAAAAGATTCTAAATTTCTTGTATGTACATTACCTTTCGACCTTTAATTATATTATTTTCCTCAAACTTCGATTTCAATAATGTTCTTCAGACTGTAAAATGTCTGGTACCACTGGTATAAATAATTCTATGAATCCATATTTCAATGGTTCAAAAATAATTATTTTTACTAAAACATTAAAATAATAATAATTTTATATTTTTCCGTCACCTTTAGGTAAGGAAGGTATTGTCTTTGGTCAAAAAATTCGATGATGAGTTTTTAATCAATAAGCACGTTTTAGGGTTCCTAGAATACGAATTTCCTATTTTTACGATGATGTCTGTATGTGTGTGTGTGCGTGTGTGTGTGTGTGGATGTGTGTGTGTGTGTGTGTGTGTGTGTGTGTGTGTGTGTGTGTGGATGTGTGTGTGTGTGTGTGTGTGTGTGTGTGCAGTTACAAAAATTATAATTTTTTCGTATACTTCTTCGTTACATCCATATGAAGAGCTGATTAGATTTTGGTTACAATTGGTCAACCGGAAGTACCATCATTTGAAAATTTTAACAGTTTTTCTTGAAAAAACTATGTTAAATATAATTTTTTCACATTTGATGTTATTATAAATATTAAAGAATATTTTATTCTCTATACGATTTGATTGCATTTTATACTTATACTCTATCCGTTTTAACTATAGACTAGATGGCGTTTCGAGCGCGGTCGTTTTTACATGTATTAAATAAATAATTCAAATTTTGGCGCCATTCCAATTGACATTTTTATATACATAATTATCTATTTGTATCCATAATATTAACAAAGAGAACAATAACAAAATTAACGAACTACTAACTAAAACTAAGAAAACGCGCACAATGAAAACTATGTAATATGAAATATAACACCAAAACACTATGAAAATTATATAAACGAAAAGAACAATAATATAATTAACAACAGAACTGAACAGAAATTAATAATATGTAATAAATCGTGTACTATTGACTTTGTTGACTTTTATTTATTTTATGTCACACGTCAAAATAATTGATACAGTTGTCAAGCAAATTTAAATTTCGCGTCAATTATTTAACTGTGTAAACTCGGTTCACGTTTAAACCAATCAAAGAGCTAGAATCTTAAGCCCTATCTCACCCAACGCTCTATAGTTAAAACGGATAGAGTATAATATTAAATGGATATAGAGTTAAAAAATCTGATTTGGCCAGCACATTACCTTCCGTCAGTTGTATTTTGTACAAATTTCATACGGAAAGTTCCTTGCTAAATTAAATATTCTATTTCTTGTACATTACCTTCCGGCAGTTGCATGTATTTTATGCAAATTTCATACAGAAAATTATTATTTTGTGATGTTTTCTATATACAGTGTAATGTATCTGCAGAAATAAAAGATTTATTATTATTATTATTATTATTATTTCTTGTACATTACCTTAAAGCAGTTGTATGTATTTTATACATATTCCATACAGAAAGCAAAAGATCCTTTACCTATTTCCAGTAAAATTATAAGACAAACACACTACGTCAATTTCTTAATATAGTAGCTGTTTCCACAGCTATGGCTACTTTATGAAATTTAATTTCTTTATAATTTTTTAACTCTATAACCATTTAATATTAGGTATAAAGTGCAATCAAATCGTATAGAAAATAAAATATTCTTTAATATTTATAATAACATTAAATGTGAAAAACTGTTAAAATCTTCAAATGAGGGTACTTCCGGTTGTCCAATTCTAACCAAAATCTAATCTGCTCTTCGCATGGACGTAACGAAGAGAAATACGAAAGAATTATAATTTTAGAATTGTAGTATGGAAGTTATCGTAGACGAAAATTTTGTTACACACACACACTCACACTCACACTCACACTCACACACACACACACTCACACACACACTCACACACTCACACACACACACACACAAACACACAAACACACAAACACACAAACACACAAACACACAAACACACAAACACACAAACACACTCACACACTCACACACTCACACACTCACACACTCCCACACACACACTCACACACACACACACACACTCACACTCACACACACTCACACTCACACACTCACACACTCACACACTCACACACACTCACACACTCACACACTCACACACTCACACGCACACACACACACACACACACACACACACACACACACACACACACACACACACACACACACACAGACATCATCGTAAAAATAGTAAATCGTATTCTAGGGACCCTAAAACGTGCTTATTCATCAAAAACTCACCACCGAGTTTTTTGACCAAAGACAATACCTTCCTTACCTAAAGGTGACGGAAGGTAAAAATTATAAAGAAATTAAATTTCATAAAGTAGCCATAGCTATGGAAACAGTTACTATATTAAGAAAATTCTGATTAAAAGATGTCAGTGTCAAGTGAAAGTGACATAGTGTCTTATAATTTTACTGGAAATATAGGATCTTTTGCTTTCTGTATGGAATTTGTATAAAATACATACAACTGCTTTAAGGTAATGTACAAGAAATAATAATAATAATAAATCTTTTATTTCTGCAAATACATTATACTGTATATAGAAAACGTCACAAAATAATAATTTTCTGTATGAAATTTTCATAAAATACATGCAACTGCCGGAAGGTAATGTACAAGAAATAGAATATTTAATTTAGCAAGGAACTTTCCGTATGAAATTTGTACAAAATACATAGAACTGACGGAAGGTAATGTGCTGGCCACATCAGATTTTTTTGTTTGCAAATTGGCTGTAACTTAAGATTGTGAAATCTTGTTCAAGTATGGTTAATTGGTTTAAATAGACATACTTATTATTATAAACGTTTTGTAATATATGTTATTATGATTATGTAACAAATATTACACATAACACTAAAACATGGCGCAAATAGTTATTAATTTTAATTATTATTTACTGAGCGAAACATCCTGAAAATAAAAATAATAAGAACTAAAAAAATGTCATTGAAAATAATATATGAATGAAGGACCCACATTTAATTGATTTTTGCATTTTGAAGTGATAAAATAAAAAGAAATCAAATTTCCCGCAGAAATAGATTAATCTATTTTCGAGGAAAATATGTTTTTTCAAACCTCGTACAGCAATTTAGAATTTGGGCCAATAAATTATTCGACCGCCAACGGCTGAACGTGTACCTAAAGATCTTGATCAAGGCGCAAGGCCTGCGCTTTACCGCCATGGAAATAAAGGCTAGTTTCCTTGTTTCCTTTGGCGGGTTCGTGCACCGGTAATATTCATTCAAAAAACATCCTTCTTATGTTCGAGTTAACTATCGCGCCGATGCTGTTAACACAGGTAGTACATTTACATTGTAAATAAACTGTTATATGTAATACCATATGATTTTCAATTGCAAATTACTGATATTATTGATTTATGGAGTTATTACTACCTATAACTATCTTTAGATCTCTCATTACGTGCAAGCATAAATAATAATAAATAAATGAATGAATTAATGAATATCATATAATTTTATTCCATATCTTTATAAATAGGAAAACAATTCATAATTCTTCTTATTCTTGTTTTTACCTTCCGTTACCTTTAGGTAAGGAAGGTATTGTCTTTGGTCAAAAAAATCGGTGGTGAGTTTTTGATGAATAAGCACGTTTTAGGGTCCCTAGAATACGATTTTCTATTTTTATGTATATGTGTGTCTGTGTGTGACAAAATTTTCGCCTGCGATAACTAATAGGTACTGCAATTCCAAAAATTATAATTCTTTCATATTCTTCTTCGTTACATCCATATGAAGAGCTGATCAGATTTTGGTTATAATTGGTCAACCGGAAGTACCCTCATTTGAAGATTTTAACATGTTTTCTTAATGTTAAATATTATTTTTTCACATTTAATGTTATTATAAATATTAAAGAATATTTTATTCTCTATACGATTTGAATGCATTTTATACTTCATATTAAATGGATATAAAGTTAAAATATTATAAAGAAATTAAATGTCATATATTAGCTAGCTATGCTATAACGCTGGAAACAGCTGCTATATTAAGAAAATTCTGATTGAAAGGTATGGGGTCTGGTGGCTGCGTGCCTGAGTGTCTGGTCGCGAATCTGGGGAACCGGGTTCGATTCCGACCGACGCCAAATATTTCGAATTTTAAATGGCACAAAATTGACCCCTGTGGTGCACTTTCCACGCCAGCAATGAGTGCCCGTGAGGTGACGCCTGGTAAACGCCCGCACGGTACAAATATGTCATCATCATTACCGATAACTGCATACAAAGCGGATTGGCACACCCAGCAATGGGTAATATGCCGTGATGATATATTTCTTATTTTATATTTCTAATTGAAAGGTGTCAGTGCCAAGAGCAATTGACAGTATGTTAGTATTATATTTTTACTAGAAATAGGATCTTTCTGTGTGGAATTTGTATAAAATACTTACAACTGCCTTCAGATAAAGTACAAGAAATAGAATCTTTTGCAAGGGACTTTTTGTATACATTTATGCAAAATACATAGAAATGACGGAAGGTAATGTACTGGCCACATCAGATTTTTTAATGTTACATTTGTGGCACCACTGGTATAAATAATTATATAGGTATCCTAACTGCAATAAATAATTATCTTAGTACATGTACCAAATTTTACCCCAATATGTAAAACGGGTCCAAATATACACCATTTTATATACCCGGTCCCACTAGATTGGTGCCCCTGGTATAATTAATTACATATTCGAAATACATAATCAATTTCCAAATTATTAACTATACCCACAGCAAATTTCATCTCCACATTTCAAACGGTTTAAAATATTATTTTTTAAGGGTAACATTTGTGGCACCACTGGTTTAAATAATTATATAGGTATCCTAACTGCAATAAATAATTATCTTAGTACATGTACCAATATGTAAAACGGGTCCAAATTTACACCATTTTATATACCCGGTCCCTCTAGTTTGGTGCCCCTGGTATAATTAATTACATATCCGAAATACATAATCAATTTCCAAATTATTAACTATACCCACACCAAATTTCATCTCCACATTTCAAACGGTTTAAAATATTATTTTTTAAGGGTAACATTTGTGGCACCACTGGTTCAAATAATTATATAGATATCCTAACTGCAATAAATAGTTATCTTAGTACATGTATCAAATTTCATCCCAATATGCAAAACGGGTCCAAATTTACACCATTTTATATACCCGGTCCCAATAGTTTGGTGCCTCTGGTATAATTAATTACATATCCAAAATACATAATCAATTTCCAAATTATTAACTATACCCACACCAAATTTCATCTCCACATTTCAAACGGTTTAAAATTTATACCACTTCTACTTTACCCCAACATTTTTAATACCCCTGCCTTAATTAATTAATTATTATGTTAACTAATCGATGCCCAAAGGTCTCAAAAGTACTCTATCCAAATTTGATCCCGATATCTCAAACCGTTCCCGAGTTATGAATTTTTAAAGTTGGACAAAAATCTACCCTTTGTCCCGTTATTAAAAACGCGAAAACCCGGAAAACCCCCGTGGGAACCATGACGTCACACGGAATCCCCTCGAATCTTCAAGACAAAATTTGTTAATAATTTTCTTAAAACAAATTTCAACTTTAAGCGTGCAGAACTTTTAAACCAAACGTTAAAATTTTATAAAATTGGTATACGTACTAATTGAAGGGTGCTGAGTTTGATGACGCACACAGATTTCATGTATCTCGACTGGGTTTAGGGTTACAACCCCTTAAAAGGGATATATATTGTACAATATATATGTATATATATATATATATATATATATATATATATATATATATATATATATATATATATATATATATATATATATATAAATTGTACAACCAGCATTTTGGAAATTTTGCCATAAATTATGTATATGTTAGTATGCTCCATTGGTACAAGTATCACAAAAAATTAACAAACTTATTTCAAATTTATAAAAAACCAGTAATCCTCAAACAAACTCACCAATAAACACCGCCATATACTGTGTCCATCTTCTGCTGACCCACTGAGGCTTCTGGTTTGGTACCAATGGTTTCATCCTGAAATGCTTTGTCCGTGGGATTTTCCGAAGTCACTTGATCTTAAATGATGTCTATATCTACTTAACATAGTGTGCACTAGACATTTGAAAGATGATTAAAAAAGTAGAAGCGCGTTAATATATAGTGAGGCAGACAAGGATATAGCTATTCAAAGAGAGATGGAATATAATTTTGAGAATAAGAAAATCTTGTTTAAATAATCGTCAGTTGAAATGCCTGAATTTTGAATGTGACGTAGTTAATTTATATAATTTAAATAAATATTAAATAGAAAACAACCAATGTTTAAACTTAAATTTAACATTTTGCACTATGTTTTACTGATTACTAATTTGCTGATATGTTTACTTTGGTTATTATTGCAAAAAAAATATTTTTTGATGTGACATTAGTCGTGTTCTTTTTACCTCCCGCTACCCTTGGTAAGGGAGGTATTGTGATCGCGCTAAAAATCGCATATCGAGATTTTGGTAAATGACCACGTTTTAAGTTTAAGGTCCCTAGAATCCAATTTTAACATTTTCACTATGATGTCTGTGTGTATGTGTGTGTGGATCCTCCACTCTAACTCAAATTCTATCATTCAGAAAATTTTTAACCTTGTATTTCGAACTTTTTCTGTAATGGAAAGAGCCCATTAGATTTTGGTGTAATTGGGATTTAATTCTGTTGAGGGGTTTAAAAAGTACTGTCCGTTGAACTTGACGAAACAATCATTGCTTGAACACCAGCACAATATCTTTAATATTATCGGTCATTTTCTTCAAATAACCAATAAAATAATAATATTGTTAAAGGAATAAACAAATAGGTAACCTTTTCAATACTGAACATGGTGTGCACTAGAACCGGGAAGGGGGGAGGAACTCTTCTCTAAAAAGAACGGTCAACATTAGTGAGGCAATTGAGGTGAGCTAAAACGAACTGAGATATGTAAAAAGAGTGCGACTATTATCTCATTAAATGCCGATTCTTATAAATTCTTTTACAGATAGACTTTGGTTGTTTTTATAACCCAATTTTGACCAAAAGATTGACATTGGTTATTCCTACATGAAACTACAATTATATGTTGTTTTATAGATGATTATATTGTGATTTTGATGATCCATGTTCAAATCAAACGAAGGCAGCTATAACCTGATAAAAAGCTGTTTACCGGTAACAGTTCACCGGTAGAATTTTCGTAAATACCTCATATAACTTACGGAAGGTAATGTGCTGGCCACATCAGATTTTTTTCTTTACTGATCCAATTTCTGCAAATAAAATTGTAAAACAATGTTCATTATTTGCGATATGATTCGTAATATATCATTTTGAATGTTATCACACCCATTGTAGGATCAATATAGGTCAGTCAGTTTACGTCATAATGTTGGGATACAAGTTGGTAAGTGACACCGTTAATCTAACTTATGACGTGTTACGTTGCATTTCACATTATATAAGTCAATATAGGTTACCAACTGTGCAAAATTGAACTAACATATCATACTGAAAACTTTTACTGACAGTTAGTTTGTTTACTATAGTAATTATATAGTTGTTTTTTTTTATAATTTTGAGAGATACAAAAAATGTTAATAAGCAAACTTAAAATAGACAAAGAGGCCATAAGATGATCATAGTAAGAATTTTGTATCATTTCCAGTTTTAGCGGAAATGGGTACAAGTTTGAATCTAGCATAGGGAATCGGTATTTTATTACCATTATTTTTTAATTTTCTTTGAGGGTGGGTGGGTGTTTGTGTGTGTGTGTGTGTGTGTGTGTGTGTGTGTGTGTGCGCGTGCGCGTGCCTGCGTGCGTGCGTGCTCGTGTGTGTGTGTGTGTGTGTGTGTGTGTGTGTGTGTGTGTGTGTGTGTGTGTGTGTGTGTGTGGATGTTGGATACACGATATCTCAAATACTATAAGACGTAAGACATTTTTAACTACGGATTCCTCAATCTAACAATAATGGAAAGAGTTGATTAAGTTTTGGTAACAGTTGGACAACCAGAAGTAGTAGTTTCAAGAAAAAAATCATCTACATATTATTTATCGAAAATTTATGTAAATACTGATATTAAAGAACGTTAAATTCTTTATTCGATAAATATAAATTCACTATTATATCTTCTATAGATTTAGAGATAAAGAAATGCACATAAAATAATTTGATGTAAAAATGCTCAAATCAAACTACTTCAAGGCAAGAAATTCAAATGTTTGAAATTGACACATAAATGTCACTGTCAAAAATATTTGTATGCCGCTGTCAAAAATATTTGTACATCATTATGAAGATTATGAAAATAAAAAATCTGATGTGGACACCACACGACTTCCTTGTACGCAAGACTAATATGAAGTTTAGATTCAATTATAAAATTGCACGTAATTGACGTAATTTGACATTAACATCTATTTTTTATTTTTTTGTTATTTTTTGTCCTAATCCACAGCAAGCTTCATTACAAAAACCAAAAAGTATATAAGTTTTAAATTTACATATCTCGCTTATACAAAGGGCTAATTTAATAATACTTGATGTGCTAGACGCAGAATTTAATTCTCTAACACTCTTATTTGAAGCATTTATTTCTAAAATCAAAATGAAACCATTTTATTCAAGAAAAACTGTTAACAACTTCAGGTAATATATCACTTCCGGTTAGCCTGTTTTAACAAAAATCTACTATGTTATTCCAATTGACATAATAGTCTTATATACCAAATTTGAAAAGTTTTTGATTGAATTTTAATATAGTTTTTCATTAAAATCTATTATAATAGTCTTCAAATAAATTAGATTTCTGGAAATTAAGTAACGACCAAAAAGGGAGGTGCACAACTAGATGTTATAGCAGTCCTAAATACAAACTTCCAACTTTCTACGGCTTACGGTTTTGAGTTATGCGAGATACGTACGTACGTACAGACGTCACGACGAAATTAGTCAGAATGGATTCAGGGATGGTCAAAATGGATATTTCCGTTGAAATCTGAAAACCGAATTTTTTCGCGATTACAATACTTCCTTTACTTTGTACAAGGAAGTAAAAATAATGGTGGTCCGTCTTTCATTGTCACCCTGTATACTTGTACTGGTATGATCATAAAAATAAATAATGATAGAATTGAACCCACCGTTCATCTACCCTTTAATGGGTGTGGCAATCTGTTTAACACAATATCCTCGAAAGCTGATAATCTGAGAAGCACGAGCTAATATCCGATGTCTTCTATCTATGTGGAAACTAGTGATGCCGCGAGATCTCGCATTTTCGAGATCTCGTCTCGAATTTCTCGAATTTTCGAGACGAGATTCACCTTATTCTCGTCTCGACAATTCAAGACGAGACGAGAGTAATGCCCTCGAGATTTGCTCGAGACGAGAGTGGAAAATCGAGATCTCGAATGTACTTTTTTTTTAATTTTCCCATTAAAAAATAAGTACCTATAAAAGAACAAAATATTTATCGGTATATATAAATATTTAAATTGTCCCTTCATTTACATTCATATTTACTTATTCATTTTAAAGTTATTTTGGGTTATAGCAAAAAAGTGATACCTATAGTGTACTCTTCACACCAGCTTCAAGTGCCCGCACGAATATATAAATATAATTACCAATATCTGCGTACAAAACAGATTGACACGCCAAGCAACGGTAAATAATAATAAGATATTGCGTATTTTTTATACCTAACCATTTAAATACCAGACAGTAAAATAATCAGTTTTAATTAGTGGTACTCGTTTCTTTGCTAATTATAAATTCGAGAAATTCGAGACTCTCGAGAAGAGATCGAGAGAAGGAAAGAAAAATTATGACGAGACGAGACACAGAGTAATCTCGTCTCAAAATTTCGAGACGAGACGAGAGTGGATTGATTCTCCCCGTTTCTCGTCTCGCGGCATCACTAGTGGAAACGTAGTTACGTAATTAGGGTAGTATGGGTAATTAGGTCAATTAGGTTCTGGTGTATCAAGTAAACCGAATTTGCTACAACTAGACAATTATTAACAGATGAATGGATGCGAAAACTTTTATTGTTAGAAAAGAAATTCAATCATATAACTTGGCCAAGAGTCAAATACCTTTTGCTTATAAAAAAAAAAACTCGTTTATTGATCATTAATTTCATATTTATTTTGTATTATATTTCATACAGAATGTTTCTTATAATCATTAATAGTTTAAATTTTACGGGTACAGGCCATAGCGTCTAAATGTCATAGCACCTAAATTTCATAACGTCTAAATTTCACTGCGCCCAAAGTTTACAGCGTTGCCCCACCACCAATTGTCACAGTGTTTAAATTTGTCCTGGCTTATTTCGGCCACTACATGTGGTGTTCGTAATACGCTGTAAAGTTTGGACGCTTTGAAATTAGACACTATGAAATTTGGGCGCTATGACACTTAGACGCTGTGGAATGCTTCGTCTTGCAAGACATGGAATAATACAAAAGAATCTCACGTTACAATATATTTTTCTTCGGATGATCTGAATATGCGTCAATGTCGTTAAATTTTAAAAAAATTAAATCAGTCTCTGCATTTCTGTACCCTAAATTTAGAAATAATCCTTTGTTTATAGTAGGTTAGTACAAGGTGGTGAATCCAGTTCCGAAATATGTTGTCCAGTACTTTAATTAACTACATGCAGAACCGGTTGATTGGAGACGGAAATCTTGTGGAACGTGTCAAATATGATTTATAAATATTATAATACAGAAATATATCATCACGGCTTATTACCCATTTCTGGGTGTCACAAATCAACAGATAAAGTTTTTCTTTTGAATTTTTAGTAGTGATGCACGACGAGGCGAGAGTACTCTCGCATCTCGTCTCGTCTCGTTGCATTATGCGAGAGCGAGATTACATTTTAAAATTCGAGGCGAGACCGATATAACAACTGCGAGAAGCGAGAAATCTCGCGAGATTCTCACGAGAGTCTCGCAATAAAAAGTATTTGTAACTTTATAGATTTGATTCATAAATTAAATTAAAAATGTACCGTACAAGGAGTGGAGTCAATGCTAATTCGTGCGTAGAACCCGGGAATGTGATAATTATATGAATTCACTATATTTTTTGAGTCAATCTAGAGTCGATTAAAATCACAGTTAATAAAATTCTTGCCGCCCCTGAAAAGTAAAAGATCTATTAACGTCGATGGGAGCTCACACATTATGTTCATATTAAAATAATTTGGTCACCAGAATTTAGTGTTTCATCTCTTTATTATAGTTAGATACTTATACGACTGCAAATACACGGAAGACGGTACGATGGGTGCGAACTTGTCTCTTATAGTTAAACTATTACGTACGAGGTGTGTTCAAAAAATATCGCGAATTTTGTGTTTTTTCAAAAATTATTTATTTATTCATGAATATCTATTTTGTCCCCTTCAAAGTAATCCCCATGAGATATTATACACTTGTGCCAACGGTTTTTCCAATCTTCAAAGCACTTCAAAAAATCATTTTTTTTTTATCTTGTTCAGCTCCTCCTTCGATGCCGTCTTTATCTCGTCAAGCGTAGCGTACCGTCGTCCTTTCATGGGCCTCTTCAGTTTAGGGAACAAGAAAAAGTCACAGGGGGCCAGATCTGGGGAATACGGTGGCTGCGGCATCATTAGTGTGTTGTTTTTGGCTAAAAAGTCGCGCACAAGCAACGATGTGTGAGCAGGGGCGTTATCGTGGTGCAAAAGCCAATTTTTGTTCTTCCACAAATCCGGGCGTTTCTGGCGGATTGCTTCGCGCAAATTGCGCATAACTTGCAGGTAATATTCCTTATTGACCGTTCTACCCTGTGGCAAGAACTCATGATGCACCACGCCCCTGCAATCGAAGAAAACTGTCAGCAAAACTTTCACATTCGACCGAACTTGGCGCGCTTTTTTCGGTCTTGGTTCGTGCGGCAGCTTCCATTGAGATGATTGAACTTTGGTTTCCACGTCATAACCATAAACCCACGATTCGTCACCAGTTATGACCCTCTGGAGCAAATTTGGGTCGTCGCGGACAGAGTCCAACATCTCATTAGCAATGTTCATGCGATGCTGTTTTTGGTCGCAATTGAGCAATTTTGGTACAAATTTCGCGGCGACCCGTCTCATGCCCAAATCATTGATAAAAATCGAATGGCACGAGCCAATCGATATGTTTAGGTCCTCAGCAACTTCTCTAACGGTGATTCGACGATTGGCCAATATCATTTTCTCCACTTCATTAATTTTTTCGTCTGTTGTTGAAGTGCTCGGGCGTCCGGCACGCTTTTCGTCGTTCACATCTTCTCGGCCTTCTGAGAACATTTTGTACCACCGATAAACGTTGCTTTGGTCCAAGGTAGCTTCTCCGTATGCCACAGTCAACATTCGGAATGCATCCGCGCACTTAATTTCGTTTTTCACACAAAATTTGATACAGGTTCTTTGTTCCATTTTTTTGAATAGGTAAAAATCGAAGACGATCCAAAACACGTGCAAGCAAAGCAACTGTCAACAATTAAGTGAACATTCAAAATGGCCGAGCTTGTCGACATAAGTGAGAGACATGAGTACCAACATAAAGCCACAAAAAGATCGAAATTCGAATATACGTAACCCGCGAAAATTCAAAATTCGCGATAGTTTTTGAACACACCTCGTAAATACGTAGTGCACAAGCGCTTATTTTTATAGCGAGACTCTCGCGAGACTCTCGAGCGAGCACGAGACGAGACCCAAAAAAATATGCAAGAACAAGAGCGAGATCGAGATTACAGATTCGAAAACGAGACAAGATCGATATTCTATATATCTCGTCTCGTCTCGCCTCGCGTGTATCACTAAATTTGTAGGTATATATATATATATATATATATATATATATATATATATATATATATATATATATATATATATATATATATAAAATTACAAATTATAACACCATCCATATTTGGCAAAGACATCTTTACACTTGAATAGTCACAGAAAATCACCTGTGGCTAAGAACCCTTGTCAAATCTTGAGAAGGGTAGATCAGATAAGAAGTTTGAAAGGGTTATATTATAATGAACTACCGGGATCACTCTAAAAGTAAATGTGTTTATTGAGAAATAATAATCCTTAGAACTTCTGTATCTATTGAAATATTTTGAGGTAAACCAGGAAATATATGCATAATGAGACAAAGAATATATTTTTCATAAAATTAAATTTGTGTGTTACACCCTTAAAATTGGTTCACTTTTCAAAATGACAGAATTCGGTTGGAAAACGTAAACGCCAAAATACAAAATGACCAGAGACAACAATGACAATGACAAAAATGCCAACTGTCAGACGGTCGTAGGAAGGGTGATAGCGGCAGAATTAAACGTGAATAATTAATTTCTGGTTGTGTGATTAGACGAGAAAAGTGAATTATGAATCGATAATCCAGTCGTGAATTATGGCTATGGAAAAAAATTTAAATAATGGACATATATTTTTACAGGAATAGAAAAAATAAAAATAAATATACCAATTTTTTCCCCAAATATTTGAGTATAATAGTTCCTACATCTCGCTACGGTATACTCGTATTACTTGTATGTATAACAGTTTGTAGGATATTGCGCGGTGTATAGTATTTTACGGCCCATATAACGGTACTCGTATATACGGATCGAATATCGTCTGACCTGTGAACGGTGCTCGTCAACAGCTCCATTAAAAATAAAAGCTCAGGGGAAGAAAAGTTCTTCCTGAGAATACAATAGTGTACATACAGCATGTGACAGAATATCCTGCCTCGTTTGGATGAATGAAAAAATAAATAGTGAGTGTCTGGTCGCGAATCTGGGGAACCGGGTTCGATCCCGACCGACGCCAAATATTTTGCATTTTAAATGGCACAAAATTGACCCCTGTGGTGCTCTCTCCACGCCAGCAATGAGTGCCCGTTAGGTGACGCCTGGTAAACGCCCGCACGGTACAAATATGTCATCATCATTACCGATATCTGCGTACAAAGCAGATTGGCACACCCAGCAATGGGTAATATGCCGTGATGATATATTTATTTAAGTTCTTCAAAAACTTGTGCAAAACAAATTGTGATACAGGCTCACACATCGTCGAATTGAAGGTAACTGCCCGATTTCCCGTCGTCAATGTTTTCGGGCGTTCGAGCTATTCACGGTTGTCTACGTCATTTCCTGGCAACAGATCCTGTTTCACTAATGTTTTTTAAGGTGCATTCACAAATAAAAATTGTTTAGATTTATGGTTTATACTTTAGATTTAAAGACTTTGGCCGCATATTATGTAATGACTCAGTTCGCACTTCAGAATTTAGGATCTCTAAATCCGAATCATATAGCTAAACATTGCAAGGTCCAAAGTTTAGGTTTATGATTTAGTTTGACGTCACAAACTTCACCAATGAGAACGAGTCTGAAATGATATAGATATATACACCCATCTTTATTTAGCATCAATTTGGTGGATTCGGCTTTTTAAACAAATGCGAGAAGAACATGGAGACTGTCATAACTTAATTGCTAAAATATAACCAATAATGCCAAGCGAATGACAGTTTCACGGTGCACAGGTATCTTGTTGAGTACTGCTCTACCGATATTTTAATCTTGTTTTTGTTACACAGATATCTGCATATATCAAACCTAATTTTCAGGCAATTTAAACTTACATTTATGAATGACTTACTTAAACTTAAACAAAAACCATGAACCTAATTTTCATTTGTGAATGCAACTTTACCAGCAATGTAATTGAATTTCGAATCAGAATTGCTTGGCGCAGGGGTATTTGGAACTGAGTAATAAAAGCGCGCTGGACGGCGACTACAGACAGACCCGTTTTCGCCGATGTACGATTCCGCGGCAAAAGCGCATTGATCATTCGTCCCCATTATGTTGACGATTGAAATTTTTTTGTAATAGAAATGTCCCATCCACCATCCTCCATAGAAACCAACCCCTCCTTTTTACGACCTCTACTCGCTTCACAATGCCATAGTATAACTAGGGAGGTTATTCTGACGCACCCTGTTCTACATCATAAATATACTACATAAGACTCATATGAAAGTCTATTTATTAAAAGAACAATATTTAATTTCAACAATAATTTTATTAATTGAAAAAAATGATATTGGTTGTTCTTCCATTCAATTACCACTTTTAATTTAAACTGTTCACTATTGTTCCTAAGCGTTGTCCTGGCTACGACTACATCCGTACTTCCTGTCCCTGTGTGTTGCCCGGAAACGTTTGCCATTAATCTTTACCCCTGTAGGACTACTCTGGACAGTCCTGGAATTCTACAGGACTCCAGAAACATGCAGGATTCAAATCAGGATTGACGGATACATGTTCACAACCACACATAATGTACGTAATTCGAAACAGTGGTTGTCAAAATTTTGGGGATGAGATTTTTGTATTTATTTGATAAAAAATATACCTGTTTAGATATTTTTAGAAGAATTTAGGTCCATAAACATATGTTTCATTTACCCTATTACCCTGGGGCAAATAAGGCCCAGTAAATTTGGTGCCAAAAAATATTAATCAAGCTAGTAAAAATAATACCAATCTAAAAATAACATAGAAGACATGGTTTTGCCATACCTTAATTTATCTTCTATTAGACTGAGGGCTAGTACTACACGAAAAATCTGATGTGGCCAACACATAACCTCTCGCCAGATATTTTACCTGGTTGTACGCATAAAACGAAAAATATTTTTAAATACAAATACATATATTCATGTCTCACTACAAAATAATTATTTTAATATAAATTATGTACAATACATACATTTTCTTTATATTCAATATCCTGAATTTTTTTTCTACTTTCCTTTTCTTTTTCTTTTATTCGTCATTTTTTCGCAAATTCGTTTTATATTCTTTTGTAGGTATATTCTTTTGCGTTGTTGACTTTATATTTATTTTCATAATCTTCATAATGATGTACGAATATTTTTGACAGTGGCATACAAATATTTTTGACAGTGACATTTATGAGTGAATTACAAACATTTGAATTTCTTGCCTTGTAGTAGTTTGATCTAAGAATTTTTACATCAAATTATTTTATATGCATTTCTTTATCTCTGAATCTATAGCAGATATAATAATGAATTTATATTTATCGAATAAAGAATTTAACGTTCTTTAATAAGTATTTACATAAATTTTCGATAAATAATATTTAGATGATTTTTTTCTTGTAACTACTACTTCCGGTTGTCCAATTGTTACCAAAACTGACTCGACTCTTCCCATTATTGTTAGATTGAGGAATCCGTAGTTAAAAATGTCTTAAGTCTTATAGTATTTGAGATATAGTGAATCCAACATCCACACACACACACACACACACATCCACACACACACACAAACATACGGACATCATCGTAAAAATGTTATAATCGGATTCTAAGGACCTTAAAACGTGCTTATTCATTAAAATCTGAATATGCGATTTTTAGCATGAATACAATACCTCTCTTAGCGAGAGGTAAAAATGTATCATGGTATTCCAAATATTGACCCTTGGTGCTCACTCTAGCTGTGGGTCATGACCCAAATATGTTAAAAGAATGATAACGTATGGTCCTAAAGTTTTGAGTAAATTTTTAGATACTGATAGCTTTTTATTTTTTAAACTAATTATTATTACAACAATTAACAATAAGTATAACAATTAATATTTAACATTTAAATTATCGATAATGGACCATTATCTTCAATTGGCCTTAATTTTCTTCTGACTTGCCCCATCATCCTCTGGACAACATCTGGATTGATATCTCGAATCTTTTGGTAAATGCGACAAAGTAATTGTTCTTCATTTGCAGCTTCCCATCCCTTGTCGTATACTTTTCTGGTCAATATTGACCAAAATTCTTCTATTGGTCGAAATTAAGGTACATTGGGAGGATTGTCCAATTTCGGAACAAAAGTCTACGTTGTTTTCGTTATACCAGTTTCTAGTTATTCTGGCATTATGGCATGAAGCTAGATCAAACATTATATCATCATTGGCGTGATGTGTCTTTAAAAATTGAAGCAATTTAGAGAGAGGCATCTTTGAATATAACACGTTATGTTAGCCAGAGGTCTATGAAAACTTTTTTGTTTGTCTTGTAAATAAATTAAACCGATAATATCTAAAAAAATAAATCATTCTGTATAACTACTTTTCAAAAAAATGTTACGCGAAGACTAACCTGTCGTAAAAATACGAGTAGGGTGTCAGCACAGAATAAACGAGACGTCCGTATCTGTAGTACTAAATAACACTGTTGGTTAAATAATAATAATAATAATAATAATAATAATAATAATAATAATAATTTTATTTGTCCAAAGATCATTATACATGATATAGGATAAGTCAACATTTCATATAAAGGTACGTATTAACATGGATTATACAGAAATTCATGTACAGAATAATAACAAACTAGTAGTAATTTATGCTTCAATATTTTTTTAAAAGATTTAACATTACATTGTTTTAACTCTTCCGATAATTTGTTGTAAAAAAATGCCAAAATACAGTGGATCATTTTCATAAAAGGCTGTTCTATGATGAGGAATTTGTAATAATTTCTTATTTCTAGTTAATAATTATGTAGGTACATCACTATTTTCGGAAATTTAGACATATTTTCTTTAACATGTTTGCATGATAGAAATATTAGATATAATCCATTAACTAGTGCTGTAAGTACAATATAATAATTTGGCATTATAATGTAAAATAATATAATACAATAAATTTTTATAATACATGTATTAATATTCTTTTATTTTCTTATACCCAAACCATTAATATAGAATTATAATGGAAGCAAAAAGTTTAAATCAGCATAGCATAACCATAAGTTAGTAGTCTTAATAAAAAATTGACAAAAAAGTTGAAATCAACAAAAAAAGTTTAGCTGTGGAAAACCTATGGGAACTGGTTTCAACATGTCTGAATCTGCGTTCCCATGCAGGTGTATCTAAATATATTCAGTTAAACTGCTAAATGTCAAGGTGGTCAAGTTAAACAGTATATATGATGATCTGACTAACATAACATAACTAACACTCGAACACGACCAATATACGGCTGCGAGATATACCCGGCTTCAGAAATGGCACACTACTAAAATTTTATCCTCAAACTTATATTTACTTTTGAACTGTATTCCATGTCATTAGTATAAAAACCATCGTTTCCTTTCATCTCTTAATGGGACAGAGTAAAATATTTCTCGACATCCATTACTATAAGTTTATTGAAAAACTGAATGCGCCTTAACGCACTACAGCATCTAGGGATTCTTTCTAATTGGGCCACGGTATATTTAGGTGTCTTTCTTCTTTTTCGAAACACCACGTCATTTCGAGAAAGTGATCTAAAAACAGTGGTCTTCGAAACATCGAATCTTCTGGCTACATTTCGTTGTGACACTCCAACTTTGTCTTTAACGGCTGCAATTAATCTTTGTTCTCTCATGTGGCTCAAAATTTTTGGTCGACCACTTTTAGGCAAATTAACACAGCGTGTACCTTCTTCACAATCTTTTATTGTCCGATAAATTGTTGCCACAGAGATATTGTGCTCGCGATAAACTGCAACAATATCACACTTAAGCATACGCCCAACAAGATTGTAAATTCCTTTAAGAATATCTAGTTTAAATGATCAGAGTGAACCTAGCAGCCGATTCGCAGCAGCCGATTCGATTTACAGCAAGTGTTGCGTAGCACTGGCGGTGAATGTACTAGGAACATCAAAAGTGTTGTCGATTTATGAAAAACAAGAAAATAATGAAATATTCGTATTTTTTTTGTCTGTACCGTATATATTATAAAAAAATAAATTCATAGGTATATCAATAATTGATATAAAATAATACATTTATTTTGATTTTGGGTAGACAACACAATTGTACTGATTTATTTAAATAAGTTTTGAGAACAGGTTATGAATGTTTGCACTGATAAATGACAACATTTTGGTGACCTGGGTTCGATCTCGCTATTTTGTTTTTTTTTTAATTTTTAAGTTTCCCGAAATTTTGTTATTATGTATTCAGGGGATTAGGGGTAGATCTCCTGATTTAAATATCAGGAAATCACTATTTTCCAAGTTTCTTGCAATTTTTATATTATTTTCAGGATAACAATAATCCTGACAAAACCATACTTTGTAGAAGAGTACTTACTCACCGTAATGCTTATTACTTTTTTTTCATGATCGACACAAAATTTAAAAAAATCTGATGTGGCCAACACATGACCTCCCTTCAATTCCATGTTTGAAATAACAATGAGCTTTAAGTAAAGTATCACTTCCAGTTGATCGTTTGTAAACAAAATCTAATTTGTTGTTCCAATAAATAGAAAAGTCTGTAATACCAAATTTTGGATTATATTTTATAATGTTTTTCCTCGAAAATCTGTTAAGAGCTCCAAATTAAGTACCACTTCCGGTTTATTATATAAGTATAATCAAAATCTAATGTTGTTTCAAATTATACACGAGTTTTAAATACCAAATTTGAAAAGTTTTGAATCATGTTTTAATATATATTTTCAAAAAAATCTGTTTTTTAGCTTCCAATTTTAGAAAACATCTAGTATGTAGTTCTCATTGATATAAAAGACTTAAATACCAAATTTGAAAAGTTTTGGATATCAATTTATTTTTCACGAAAATCTGTTCAGAGCTTCAAATAAAGTATCACTTCCGGTTTATCAATTTTAGCCAAAATCTAATATGTTGCTTCCCTTTATATAAAAGTCTTAAATACTAAATTTGACAAGTTTTGGAATATATCCTATTATATTTTTCCCGAAAATGTGTTCAGAGCTTGAAGTAAAGTATCACTTCCGATTTATCACTTTTGGAAGAAATCTAGCATGTCGTTCTTACTAATATAAAAATCTTAAATACCAAATTTGAAAAGTTTTGGAATATATCATAATATATTTTTCACGAAAATCTATTGAGAGCTTCAAGTAAAGTATCACTTTCGGTTTATCAATTTTAGAAAAAATCTAACATGTCGTTCACATTCATATAAAAATCTTAAATAACAAATTTGAAAAGTTTTGGAATTTATCAATATATTTTCACGAAAATCTGTTGAGAACTTCAAGTAAAGTATCACTTCTGGTATATTAATTTTAGCCAAAATCTAATATGTTATTATGTTGTTCCCCTTGATATAGAAGTATTAAATACTAAAATTGAAAAATTTTGGATTATATTTTAATATAGTTTTTCATTAAAAACTGTTATGGGCTTCAAGTAAACAGTCACTTCCGGTTATCCTATTTTACCCAAAATTTAATCAACTCTCTATATGAATGCAGGAAGCCTAAATACGCAAAATAGTTATATTTGGAAGTTTGTTATAAGAGTTATCGTGGACGAAAAAATCGTCACACACACACACACATACATCATCGTAAAAATAGTAAAAACGCCCTAATTCGCGCTTATTTACTAAAAACTCACTAAGCATAAATAAAGATATTTGAGGCGGTTTTCAACAGTAGGCATCTTAAAAAGTTTGCGGTACTTAAATATGTAATCGTATTTACGCACACCGTATACAAAACGCAGACAAGAATTTTACAGTAAAGTTACTCTTTGTTTGTCTGCCTTTGTGAGGTTAGGAATATAAGTGCAGGCACAATAGTCAAACAATCGAAGAATGAGTGAATTCACAAGTTCAAGATTCACCGACGAATTTAGATAATTTCTAAATAGAAACAACTGTCGTAATTCGTAATTTCAATCTTGCTGCACATATTTTACATTAAGGTGATTTCTAAAATTTAAGTCTTTATCTGTGCAAACTAAGATAGATCCATCTAGCACAATATCTGGTAAGTTACCACAGTCACTAATGGTTAGAAGTGAAGCTTTGTCAGTATTAATTTTGAGACCATTGTTCTTTATCCAGGATACAAAATCGCTTAACTCTTTGTTAACAATAGCGCAATGTTCATTTATATGTGACTGTTCTAGAGTTGCTAGAACCTGGGTATCATCCGCAGTGAACTGAACAAAAATCAAATGTTCGGCATGTCAGCAACAAATATTAAAAAGAACAAGGGTCCCAAAATTGACCCCTGTGGTACACCACATTAGCAATATGTACTAAAGTTATGTCTTATACATTATCATTACGCATTACATAAGTAGCTGTGCATGTAGCTTTATCTCACCTAACGCACCAAACCCGGCCTTAGCTTTCCATGCGTGAATTTTGTGCCTCAGGTTAGATAATGTTGAAGTGTATTTAAAGAAATTTTATAAACCACGCCTATTCGGGATTTTAATTTTTTCTAAAAGATCCCGCGTTCGGAACTGTAGACACTTTCTTATTCATATTATAACTACCTAAACCTTAGCAGCCACCCGGTATAACTTATGCCAGGTTAAGCAAAGAATCGTATTCATAACACTTCTATGTTTAGGTTTAGCTTGTACCAATAGGTAATAAATTTAAACCTAGAGGTTCTGGGTATAAATCGTTAAACTAGTTGGTTGAAGACCTGTAAACATACAAACTTAAGGTGCATTCACAAATGAAAATTAGGTTTAGATTTATGTTTTATACTTTAGATTTAAAGACTTTGACCGCATATTATGCAATGACTCCATACACACTTCAGAATTTAGGGTCTTTAAATCTAAATCATAAAGTTAAACATTGCAAGGTCCAAACTTTAGGTTTATGATTTAGTTCGACGTCACAAACTTCACCAATGAGAACGAGTCTGAAATGATATAGATATGTACACCCATCTTTATTTAGTATCCACTAATTGCTGAAATATAATCGATAATGTCAAGCGAATGACAGTTTCACGGCACACAGGTGTCTTGTTGAGTACTGCTCTACCGATATTTCAATCTTGTTTTTGAAGCATTTACACAGATGTCTGTACATATCAAAACTAATTTTCAGGTAATTTAAACTTACATTTATGAATAACTTACTTAAACCTAAACAAAAACCATAAACCTAATTTTCATTTATGAATGCACCTTTACTTAAACTTAAACAAAAACCATAAACTTAATTTTCATTTGTGAATGCACCTTTACTTAAACCTAAACAAAAACCATAAACCTAATTTTCATTTGTGAGTGCACCTTTAACCTAATTTCAGTTTAAGATTTATTGTGGATAATTATTATTAAATATGTGTAAGTAAAATTTATTTCAATGGATTCAATCTATTTTTTGATAATTTTCAGATTCTTCAGAACGTGAAAATAATGTTTAGAGCATGGTTGAATTCGCAGATGAAGTCAATAATATAATTAAACGCGGAAAAATATATAAACCACGAAAAAATGCCAGAATAAGATTTTTATTAGAATTTTTATCTTTTGTGTGCCTGTCATGTATTTTAATTAATTCAAATAACGAATTCTTTTCCTCTTCCGTCCAATTTTCGGATCTCATTCTTTTTATTCAACTGCTCTTATTTGTAAAGAAAAAAATCTGGTGTGGCCAACACAATACCTCCCGCCATTTACAGCTCGAGTCATAAAAAAGATTAAGTTAATCCTTATTTTTGGATTCTTATACCTCCCTTACCAAGGGTAGTGGGAGGTAAAAATACTATACAAACCAAGACAGTAAGGTGATAGGAGTTAACAATATTTTTTGGTAATTTGTTTGCATTAGAGCTCTAATTATAAGTTATAAGTAAAATAATTATCCTACCGAACGGTTTTTTAGTACAACTGAACGAATACGTTCACTTCATTTTGTACAACAGAATGAAAATTTGAACATATAGAAGGTCTATTTTTGACATAATTAGTCTAATGTTAATGTTAAAAGTATAAAATTCACATGGTTAGTATTTTTTCGTGTATTCTCCTTTCCGAGCTTGTGCAACTGATTCCACTTAGAGCCTGGTATATTTTCAATGAAGAATATTCGTCAATTATTGCGAATATAAAAGAAATATGCTAACATCATCCACTGATATCGTGATATACAGAAATTTTCTTCTTTCCAATCATCCAAGTTTTCCATCTCTTTAATCGCAATTTCTATGTATTCTGCATCTTATAATACGAGGGGGTGTTGATAAATACTTAGCCTACCATATAAAACGCCACAATAATTCAAAACAAAATTTTATTTATTCAACATAATCTCCTTTAAGACTTACACATTTAACACAACGTTTATAAAATAATTGTAAACCCTCTAAAAAAAATTCTTTGTCTTGGTCTGCAAACCACTCCTCAGCGGCATGTATGGCTTCATCATTTGTGGAAAATCTTTTACCTTTCAAGTGTTTTTTAAGATTTGGGAATAAATAATAATCTGATGGTGCTAAATCCGGAGAATAGGGCGGATGGTCAACCAATTCAAAACCAATTTCATGAATTTTGCGCATTGCAATCAAGGACTTGTGAGCAGGAGCATTGTCTTGCAAAAAGAGAACACCTTTGGTAAGTTTTCCGCGGCGCTTTTCCACAATTTTCTTGCGTAATTTAGATAGCAACTCAGCATAATATGTTCCCGTGATAGTTCTGCCCTGTTCCAAATAATCTGTCAGAATTATCCCATCTTTGTCCCAGAAAACTGAAGCAAGAATCTTACCAGCGGATTTTTGAACACGGAATTTTTTTGGTCGTGGAGAACCGGAATGCTTCCACTCTTTCGATTGCTCTTTAGTCTCTGGGTCATAATGATGAATCCACGTTTCATCCATAGTAACAAGCCGATCCAAAAATGTTGAGGAGTCTGCTTCAAAACGACGGCAAATTTCCTTCGACGTTGTCAAACGAAAACGCTTCTGATCAGCATTCAAGCATCTTGGAATCCATTTGGCCGAAAGTTTTCTCATATCCAAGTCGTGATGAACAATATGAAATACACGTTCATAGGAAATGTTCAATGCTTCCGCTATACGTTTCAGCCCAATTCGTCGATCTGCTAAAATCATATCATGGACAGAATCAATGTTTTCCGAAGTGGTCACAGAAATTGGTCTTCCAGCGCGGTGCTCATCTTTAACATCTGATCTTCCTCTCTTAAATTCCGCAACCCAGTTTTTAATAGTTGCATATGAAGGACACTGATCACCTAAAGTGTCTGTTATATCAGCAAAAATTTCTTTGCCGGATAATCCTTTCAAAAATAAATATTTAATAACTGACCGCAACTCAACTTTTTCAAATTCTAGCTTTTTCGCAAACATGCCGTTTTCAAAAATTCACAGTTTAATCACCGTTCAACTTATAGATGTCAAACTTTGTCAACTTATTTATAAAACATCATAGTTGTAACCATAACAACCATATTCACTTTCAGATATTGGAACCATCCAAGGCTAACTATATATCAATACCCCCTCGTATTTAACTAATATTATAAATTATAATATAAAACTAAATATGATAAAATGGTTTACAGAAATCACATATATTATGAGAAAAATTATATTTTCTGTCACAGTACCTTCACTGGTATTATGACTTTTTTGATTCACATATAACTTTAAATAATTTCTTTATTCATTTCAATATACTATGACGTATAATATTCATATACAACAGCAAAAACTCAAAATAAAATTGTAAATTGTATCACTTTCTCGAAATGTCAAAATTTATTAGGTACCCAAAAACGCCAAAGTAGCCGTTAGAGGCGCTGACACTCAAAATGTGCACATCGCCTATACTGGCTTGAAAAAAATCGCGTAAACTATTATTCACGAAAGATGATTATTCAAGGTCATTTGTGAGCCGTCTGATATAATATTATTTGCAGATAACTTTATTGCATTTCGTTTACATAGGCGTGCAACATGAAATATTTATGGACACATTTTAACTGAAAAAATAAAAATAATTCATTTGAAAATTATGCTTCTTTTTAAATAATGCCTTTCTGAAAGATTTATGTTCTTCACTTATGTTTTTGCAAAATACAAAAACATAGACTTAACTTATAAACTAAGGAATAATAATTTAATTTAAACGTCAACGCCACTGGGTAAATTTTAGTACAGAGGGCAGTGTAGTAGATAATTAGGTATCTGTAATTGTACGACACATGTCATTATTATTTATAGTGTGTTAGAAAGTAATGCCACTATTTACGTATATCTGTCACACCACATAAATTAAATAGACATAGGTTAAATAATCTTTCTCTTTCTAATACAAAATGTTGCTAAGCTACTTCTATAAAGTGAAGTGTATGCTTTCTTCGAACAAATGACCTTGAATAGTCATCTTTCGTGAATAATAGTGTACACTCATTTTTTGCTGTATTAAGTCGGTCTTAAATTTTGACTTGTCAAAGTCACTAGTGTCAATTATGATGTCAAAATAGAGTATATATATATATATATATATATATATATATATATATATATATATATACACTATTATTCACGAAAGATGACTATTCAAGGTCATTTGTTCGAAGAAATAATACACATCACTTTATAACAGTAGCTTAGCAACATTTTGTATTAGAAAGAGAAAGATTATTTGACCTATGTCTATTTAATTTATGTGGTTTCTAACACACTATAATTAATAATGACATATGTCGTAGAATTACAGATACCTAATTATCTACTACACTGCCCTCTGTGTTAATATTTACCCAGTGGCGTTGACGTTTAAATCAAATTATTATACCGTGGTTTATAAGTTAAGTCTATGTTTTTGTATTTTACAAATACATTAGTGAAGAACATAAATCTTTCAGAAAGGCATTATTTAGAAAGAAACATAATTTTCAAATGAATTATTCTTATTTTTTCAGTTAAAATGTGTCCATAAATATTTCATGTTGCACGCCTATGCAAACGAAATGCAATGAAGTTATCTGCAAGTAATATTATATCAGACGGCTCACAAATGACCTTGAATAGTCATCTTTCGTGAATAATAGTTTATATATATATATATATATATATATATATATATATATATATATATATATATATATATATATATATATTGATTAAAAACTATACAATTAATAACAATATCTTTATTTTTAGGTCAAAAAATTCGATATATTTTAATGGGGTCTCATGGCTACGTGCCTAAGCACTAGTGCTTAAAAATGACAGTTTAATGCGTAAAAGTAAAAGTACTAAATACCTATTATAACCGTTTATTTATGATAAATATTTACAACGCAATTACTTAAATTACTAAATTGAACATTTGATGTCGTTCTTAATACTTCTTCTTGGTTAACTTCAATGTGGGTAGAAACTGAAGTAGATGTGCTGCTGGATTCTGATTCTTTGTCGACAATTTTAATTTTTTTAATTGCTGTTTCTTTTTCTCCCAAAATTCTTCGTGTAATTTCTTTCTTATTTTCCAAAGAATTTTCAACGTAGCCTTCAGCAACAGAACTTTAACGCCACCCTCCATGTCGCTTGAGCACTGTATTGTCTGCTCCCGAATCAGCCAAAAATGTTGCAGAACACCGCCGAAAGCAATGCCCGGTATATTCTTTAGCATTTGGGAGGCCGAGGAACACTGCAATTTTTTTAGGTATACCACCTATGGTATTTATACCTACAGGAAGCGTGCAACACTTAAAATTTCTGTAGCTTAGAAAAAACCGTTGATGTTCAGTATGAGTAGGTCGAAGCTGTGCGTACTTGCGAAACATTGCTAAACAGTTGATTCCATCAATAAACCCTTCAGTTATCATAAAATAAAAAATCGTGAAATATTCGTTTTAGTATTTGGAATATTAATTTTTATGAAAGAAGTAGAATCTTCAATATCTCCTACACGTAAGTTCCTCCCGGCGACATGCCCCATAGATTCCAACAATTAACACAACCTTTGCCAATAAATAATCCTCGTCATCAGCTTCCTTCATAAAACGAACTATCTCTTGCTTAGTGAATATTTTTGATTTTTTAGGCTTATATCCACTAGCTTTTCTTTTTAAGAATGCAATAAGATTGGTAAATTTACTTATATCCACATTCTTCTTAAGGTATATCATAGTTCGGAGCATAGAGTAATTACTCCATAAAGTGGATGGCTTATAAATGGATGATAATTTCGAAAAATAGGCTAAAATTACCTTTTCTGTAATGTGCCCAACGTTTCACACTAACTGTCAAATTTTTTGTAAGTTTCTTCATATAATTTTTTTGATTTTCCTGGAACCAGTGTAGCCAATGCAGCCTCTGCACCATTTTCAATATCAGAGTCAATCTCTGAGTCCCCCATTTTAAGTAAATTTATTACCAAAAATTCTCAAGTAAAATTATAAACCGAGCACGTTGACATCAATGTTTATTAAACAACATATTGAATCCCATAGCAACAAAAAGATGAAACTGATGCCTGCCTACTTTTAAATTTTGAAAAATTCAAAATGTTGACATTTGAGAATAAATATAAATAATCTGTTTTAAAACGCTAGTATAAAAAATCTTGTATGGAATACGTTGCGAAATCGTGTTTTAAGCACTAGACGTGTTATCCACGTCGCGTGCTTAAAACACATTTCTTTCGCAACTTATTACATAAATAGCTATTTTTTCTTTCGATTGGTATAAAGGTTATAGTTACTGTTCAAATAATGGCGTTATGCCGATGATATTATCATAATGGGCAGAACAAAAAACAATATCGAAGAGTCCTTTACTAGGCTGGAGCAAGCAAACCAGAATAGTGGTCGCCTGAAAGATGAAACTAAAACCGTATTATATATGCTTCTCCCTAGAAGTGAAGCATACCCAAACCAACGAAATATTCACATTATATATATATATATATATATATATATATATATATATATATATATATATATATATATATATATATATATATATATATATATATATATATATATATATATTTAGATTAATCTTTACACAATAAAATTATCTAACTTTTCTATTTGGAACATTTTTCTCGATTACTTACACTTTAGAAATAATTTCAAAATGAAAAAATCTACCAAATTCAGTATTTCGCCATTATCTAGTAACCTATGAGCATATTTGACAAAACAAAAGCACATCTAAGATGGCCCCCCAAAGGTGCACCACATGTCCCATATAACTGAAGTCGTATCTCTTATAGTTCCCGAGATCCCAATGATGTCCTTCGAAATTCGGACATCCTATATAAATAATTGAGCGCCCCAGCTTGAAAGTTTCTTATTTTGAATAAATGAATATAACAAACATATAAAAACAAATTCATTAAAATCGGATCTGTTTTTGAGGGTTTAGAAGATTTAATTTTTCCGCTTCATTGACTCGACTATATTAGACCAATCTTTAGCATATTATGAAAGAAAAAAATTTTTTTTTGTACCCATATCTGAGTATTTGGGGTTTTCCGATATTGGAATGGTAAGCCTTTAGTTGTACAGAAAGATAGAAAGTACATACTACAAAAAACATTTTATTCCATTATATTTTACATAGCAATACAATATTATTAAAAAATTCTTGGAGTAACGATGATCGACTGAGAAAATGATGCAGGAAAAAACAAGAAGAAAAATTCTTGGAAATGCAGTCAAGATAATTATCGGCATAATCAAGTAAACATATTATCTTGACTGCATTTCCGAGAACTTTTCTTTTTGTCTTTTTTCCTGCATTATTTAAAAAAATACGAAAAATCTAAGATTTGAAGGGTGAAACATATTTAAAATACAATAAGCTTTATACTAATCGAAAGAAAAAAAATTAATATTTTCTTAAAGTAATAATTAAATATGGCTTCCATTTAAAAAATGTAATTTTGTGTTATATCTCGAAAATTTGGAAAATTATTTTCGTACGCCACTGGATAGACAAAAAATTATCTAATGGCTAGGTATACGTCATAAGGTACATAGCTCGCCCTGTATATCTCCTGCCAAACACTGTGTCATAACGTACAAATCTAGCCATGTACAAAGATCGCCCTGTACATCTCCTGCCAAGCACTGTTTCATAAAGTACAAATCTAGCCCATGAAGTTGGCGCGTATCAACTTCGCGCGCTTACAAATTTAAAAAAGTACACTCCGTCCTACAAATTATAAGTAGCAATAAATTATTAAAATTGGCGAAAAAACTGAACTATAGATGGCAGGCCGGACGGTAGCAAGATGGCGGAGGAATAAGGAGAGCTCTCTCATTCCTTATAGACCATATTACTATCTCAATGCGCATGCTCAGAATGCACCAATTATATGCTTGGAAGTACTGCGGAAATGAAACCAATGTTATCTTGGCAAAATATTATTTTATGTAGACGTAAATTAACGATAATTTTTTTCTTGCAAGTATCATTTCATGTTTAACTACTGGATTCTGCCTTTATAATATATAAATAATCAATAAAATAAATATTAAAATTTAAAAAATTTAAGCGCCTGTTTACTCTTCTGCCTCTGATAGATAACCCCAAACTAATGTTTTGTTGTTGTGATTCTTTTGTAAAGTGCGAAATATTTTTTTTTAATTATGCCTGTTTACTATTGTTGCTTTCCGGATTGTGATTTGAATCCATTAATTAAAAAGGAATATCTTTTCCTATTTTTCCTAAGAAAAGTATAAAGAAGTTAGTATTGCCAACTTAATTGGAAAAATTAAAAAAATAGTTTGTCACCCTGGAACACTTTTTTCATTTCATAAATCTGTCGGCAGAGGCGCTATAGTTAATAATATAGTCTATTGCTGGCAATATGCATTTCAAAGTGCAAAGTATTTAATATGGAGAAAATTAACATTAAAGTTAAGTTATATTTTTGAATACACTACTTCTGCACATCTTATAAAGGAAGACGAAGCAGTTTTTAAGCCTGGGCATGTATTTCTTTGATGGAATAAAAGATATTGGACCAGGTACAATACTGGGATCTTGTTTAAAAACCAGTCATTTGAATGGAAATCCTCATATGATTGAAATTTTATTAAATGAGAATATAAATTACTGGAAAGCAAATTTAGTTGTAGAGCAGAATTGGGAGGCAAATGCAAATATATTGTTGCAGATTGCATATAAACAGGACAGTAAAAATCAAAACTATATTTATTGTTTTACAACAAAACATTATTATTATTATTATTATTATGCAATTAATGTATTTGCTTATGGGTTTAGGTATTACGAAGTAGCAGAAATAGAAAAATTAAGCTGTACAGATTTGGAACAAGTAAGGGGAAAACGTATTAAAAAGGATGATAAACAATATAGTTTGGCTATAAAATTATAAGAATTTTGGGATCCTATTTTAAAAATATTTTGTCACTTGGAATATAGTGTAAACTTACACTTTTTGACTTGTAATTACTGCATTATGGCACTGAGCGGTATCTATGGCATTTACTGATCATTATTTAAACCTGAAAATGTAATATACACTATACGTCTCACTTTCTTTAACAACAAATATAAATTAAACCTGTTTAATATTAGATGCGTTTCAATGTATGCTATCAACGTTTCCTTATTCCTCTAGTTCACAAATCCGCCGCCAGACGTCACCCACTTTGAATTTTTTCGCCAATAGTAAGCACTGATAGAAATACAGCTCACCCAACGAGTCGTGGCAGTTAAGCAGTGGTCGTGCGCAGAGGGAGAAAGTATTCGGGTTGAAAAGAGAAAGGTAGTACGCTCGAAAAGTACACTTCGCGTAGCAAGTTCATGATTTAAAGATCTTGGAATTATATTTGATCCAAAATTGAAATTTGATCAGCATGTAACATACATTTGTAAAACTTCATATAGAAATCTGGGATTTGTTATACGGAGTTCTCAATCATTTACTAATGTAAATACAATTATGAGTTTACATTACTGCTATGTAAGATCTAAGTTAGAATATTGCATACAAATTTGGAATCCATTTTATAATAAGTATGTCATTGAAATTGAAAATATTCAAAAGAAGTTTCTAAGATATTGCTGGTTTAAAAAATTTAAAACCTACTCATATGAAATTAGTTATAACATAATGTTAAATGAATTTAGACAAAGCAGCCTTCAGTCAAGAAGAAATATTTTGTCTGTTTTATATCTATATAAACTAATTAATAATAAAATAGATGATACTACTTCGTCAAATAAAATAAAACTTAATATTCCTCGGGTATAAATAAGTAAATAAATAAATAAATAAATAAATAAATAAATGTCTGATGAAATAAAAAATAAAACATTTTTATGTAAATAATATTTTTTACATATAGTCATATACAAGAATATACACACAAATTAAGAACAGAATCCTTTTATTTGCAGTAAAAAATATTTATTGAAATGCATTGAAACAAATTATTCATGTATATACACAGAAATATTTATTTACATATATTAAAATTCGTGTACAAGAATATACAATAGTCAACATTTCATATTATCATTTATTGATTTTGTGTAAAATTTAAAACTAGTCAGAATAGTCAGATTCATCGGTACTTTCATCACTGTCGTCATTTACGTTAATAATTACTTCATTAATAATTGCGTCAATATTTCATTCCCTAGCTAAAAATCCTTCTTCGCATTTTTGCATGCTCACACCGTGATCTCCATTCTTCGACAGAAAAAGAAGTAAAAAATTCTTCCAAAAGGGTTTTTACGTTATCTAAATTGAACTGCACATTTCTTTTTGCCACGTACTGTTTCATGGAGGCCCAGACTAACTCAATCGGATTTAAATCCGGATGGTACGGTGGTAATCTTAAAACGTCATGACCATGTTCTCTAATTTTTTTATCTAGTGCAAATTGTTTAAATCTTGATTTATGTAGCAAAACAAGATGGTATAAATCCGACTTGAGCATACTCATATCACAATTAACATTTCTAGCTCGTAACCAATCGATCATGCTTTGCTTATTGTCATTAAATCCAGGAGCTTTATCTACCTGAACATTGAGGTAAGGCGCATTATCTATAACGAGAACAGATTTTTCTGGCAAATTAGGGATCAATTTTTCCTCTAACCATTTAGAAAAATTTTCATAATTCATTTCGTGATGATAATCTCCTGTTTTACAGTTAGACTTGAAAATTAATAGTGCATTAGTCACAAATCCGTCTTCACCACCCGCATGTACAATAATTAGTCGTTGTCCTTTGGAAACCGGCTGTAATAATCCCGCGTTGGAATCATCATTCCATGACTTTGAAACCGTATGTGTCGAATGTATATATGTTTCATCGATATAAACTATTTTGCGCCCTTCGCGACGAAAATTCATTATTGCTCTCAAATAATCGACGCGCATTTTTTGAATATCGAATCTTTCCATTAATATTTTTCTATTTGTTTTAGTTTTCCTCCATCGAAAACCAATTTCGTGCAAAATAGATCGCAAACTTTCGCGTTGCCCCTGGAAGCCTGTATCCGCTTTGAATTTTTGTAAAATTTGGGAGACATTTGGAACAGTTTTCTCGGTTCCGCAGAAATTTAAAGTAATAGTTTTTAGAACACCCTTGTCGAAATCTCCGATATCTGTAACACTCTTTCGCCGTTCAATTTTCTTCCGGGGCGATGAGAATTTGCTCCTTAAACCTGTAAAGTAATTTTTATTAATTATTTTTCAAATCAGGTGATTATTTTTAATCATGATATGAGGTATTGTTTAAGGAAGATTTATATAATATAATATAGATAGCCTTGCCAATTTTTTTTTTGTCAAAAATAGTTATTTGTTTAATTATTACTTTAGACTCTTTTGAAATATAGGATTCTATTTATATTCTACATTGACATTTTAATACATTAATAACTTTTTATGTACCTTCTTCAATGCTCTTCTTTTCTTCACAAATTCGAAAAATTGTTCTCTCGGATACACCACTTGCAGCTGCCACTCGTTTTGCAATATTATTTAAAGAAATAATTGGAGCACCATTTTCACTCTCTTCCTTCATAAAAGAATAAATGTTAGCGATAATCTCCCGACTTTGGCTATTGAGAGCGCGCCCGTTCAATTTACTTTTAAACTCCATTTTCGCACAGAATGTACTTTACGCAATGTACTCTTTAATATGAATTTATATTTCACCCCCCACACTCGGACCATTACCACTGCGCATCTTAGCTCAACTGCCACGACTCGTTGGGTGAGCTGTAACGTAATATAATAATTTATAAAAGTTACGGAAAATTTAAAATAATTTAATATTAGTTTTTTGAATTAAAGCATCAAATAATAAATCAGTCTTATGTGAATCACTTATGATTTGATATTTGTATATGTATAATATCAATTAAGAATTTACATTATAAATACATGTGAATGGTATGTAACTGTTCTTATCATTAATTAATAATATAAATATCTATTTATCTATATATACAATAAAGTTTATAAAACATACCTAATATTTGTTGCAAGAAGCTAATATCAATGGAATACTGTATGAGACGGATGTATTACAAGGTTAATATATTGTTTTAAATGGCACAAGACAAATAAAACCTTTTTAAGTTTGAGTCACTTTGAAATTTATTTTGTTTTACATCACACAATGACAATGGCATGAGTGTCTGGCCGCGAATCTGGGGAACCGGGTTCGATCCCGACCGACGCCAAACATTTCGAATTTTAAATGGCACAAAATTGACCCCTGTGGTGCACTCCACAAGCCAGCAATGAGTGCCCGTGAGGTGACGCCTGGTAAACGCCCACACGGTACAAATATATCATCTTCATTATCGATATCTGCGTACAAAGCAGATTGGCACACCCAGCAATGGGTAATATGTCTATTTATTTTACAATGACAATATTTATGCATAGATATAAATGTTTAAGTGGAAAATGATACTGACAAAACAATTCCAAGCTATCTAAATATAATTATTAACGAAATCTATATGCAATAGAAATGAAATCAAGTAATGTACGAAATCTCCATGCCACAACGTCCTAAATAATAACCAAAAAACAATCCTAACACATGTCTAACAAAAACATGCTACATGAATTTATTTAAAAAAGAAAACTTGTCTTACCAATACTATCTTATGCTGTGGAAAGAAGCTCAATTACTGAAACATATAAAATGAGGACAGCGGACAGCTTATAAAGGAATATTAAGGAAAAATTCTCCTAGAGGAAGACTAGATATCAATTAATTTCAAAAAATTTTTAAGCCAAACTGAAGTAAAATAAGATTTTTTCACAAATCTATTGAATGTAGGCTTCTTAATGTTTGTTTTTAGGGTTAAAAATATAATTTTTGCACGAGCGAACCAAAAAGTACACCTTCATAACTCAATTTGCGGGTGTAAAGTATGGTGTCTTGGCCCTAGGGCGATTTAATAAATAATACAAGCTCTAATTTTTATTTTGAATAAATAATGTTATTGTTACAATTTAAACAATTATTAATATTGATTCTCGGACGTTTATCATGTTCTTCTTGAACAACTTGTATTTGCTTTGTGTTATTCTGAATTTGGTTAGAAGTTGAAGTGAGACCTCTCTATCACCAACTAAAATTTGGTTATAAATTTTTAATATATTTTCCACAGAATTTGCGATGTAATTTTCAGCAACTGCTGTTGATTTTCAACCATCATGACGTTTCACAATTGATATCTCTACTCAGACATCAGCTAACAAAGATGCTGAGGAACGTCGAAAACAGTGGCCGGTATATAATTTTGCATCCGGTAACTCCAGATATGTTGCAGTTTCCATAGATATTTTACCAAAAGTATTTTTGCCAACTACTTGTATTGAACATTTCCATTTTTATAAAAAACGAAGAAGCGTCTGTGCTGAATTTTGAGTTGGCGTAAAGCAGCATACTTTTAGTATATTTCTAAAAAAAATCGGTGACTTTTTTATTATCTAAAACTGTAAATATAGTCAATTTTAGTCATATTCTCGTATGTTCACCAACAGTCCGTTTTCTATATTTTGTATGTCATCGATTGTTAGTTGTGTTAGTTCTTCCCGGCTACATGCTCCAGCAGTTCCAAAAATTGCTACTACTTACCTGTATTTTTTTCTGTTAATGTAATTCAAAGCTTAAATATAATTATTTACTCACTTTCATCATTAAATATATAAATATCTGGTGCTTCTAAGATGAACTTTTCTATTGGTGCTTTACTGAGAATTTTTGGCTTTTAAATTACTAATATCGACGTTGTCGTATACCTATGATTATTACCAGAGTGATTCTAGCGGCCAATTCTAGCGGCCACTTCTCTAACGCAACCTGTTGTGAACAAGCCTCACACAGTGCATTACCATGGCCTGACAGATATATCACTGATAATTATTAAAGGTATTAACGAATAAATGGCAATAAAATATACATTAAATTAAAGTATTATTAAAGATAATGCATATAAAAATTCCCGGACGCAAGTAAGTGATGAATTTATTCATTTTGATGATACTAACCCCAAAAAAATTTACAGGTTATGGTAGCAGATAATAAACATATGTATTTATACCAGAGTAATTCTAGCGGCCAATTCTAGCGGCCACTTCTGTAACGCAACCTGTTGTGAACAAGCCTCACACTGTGCATTACCATGGCCTGACAGGTATATCACTGATAGTTATTAAAGGTATTAACGAATAAATGGCAATAAAATATACATTAAATTAAAGTATTATTAAAGATAATGCATATAAAAATTCCCGGACGCAAGTAAGTGATGAATTTATTCATTTTGATGATACTAACCCCAAAAAAATTTACAGGTTATGGTAGCAGATAATAAACAAATGTATTTATTCCCTATATATCTTAAGAGTGCCGCTTCGAAATTATTATAAATAAATAGTATGTATTATAACAAATATACTCATATATATTTTGTAATAGCACCGCCCGTAGGGCATTTGTAAATAATTAATAAAGTTTGCGTTATATCCTATGTGAATATATTTTTTCAGATTTCTCCTTTATAAGTCTGCGTGCCGCTTAGAAATTATTATAAATAAATAGTAGGTATTATAACAAATTATTAAATATATATTTCAATATAGCGCCCCCCGTAGAGGGGTATGAAAAAAATTCATGAACATTTTGTTACCTACTATATACTTGTAATCTTACAGAGTCCCTATAAAAAACCGCGTGCCGACTTGAAATTATTATAAACAAATAGTATACACTATGACAAATTATTAAATATATATTTCAATATAGCGCCCCCCGTAGAGGGGTATGAAAAAAATTCATGAACATTTTGTTACCTACTATATACTTGTAATCTTACAGAGTCCCTATAAAAAACCGCGTGCCGACTTGAAATTATTATAAACAAATAGTATACACTATAACAAATTATTAAATATATATTTCAATATAGCGCCCCCCGTAGAGGGGTATGAAAAAAATTCATGAACATTTTGTTACCTACTATATACTTGTAATCTTACAGAGTCCCTATAAAAAACCGCGTGCCGACTTGAAATTATTATAAACAAATAGTATACACTATAACAAATTATTAAATATATATTTCAATATAGCGCCCCCCGTAGAGGGGTATGAAAAAAATTCATGAACATTTTGTTACCTACTATGTATTTATAATCTTACAGATTCCCTACATAAAACGGCGTGCCGACTTGAAATTATTATAAACAAATAGTATACACTATAACAAATTATTAAATATATATTTCAATATAGCGCCCCCCGTAGAGGGGTATGAAAAAAATTCATGAACATTTTGTTACCTACTATATACTTGTAATCTTACAGAGTCCCTATAAAAAACCGCGTGCCGACTTGAAATTATTATAAACAAATAGTATACACTATGACAAATTATTAAATATATATTTCAATATAGCGCCCCCCGTAGAGGGGTATGAAAAAAATTCATGAACATTTTGTTACCTACTATATACTTGTAATCTTAGAGAGTTCCTATAAAAAACCGCGTGCCGACTTGAAATTATTATAAACAAGTAGTATATACTATAACAAATTATTAAATGTATATTTCAATATAGCGCCCCCCGTAGAGGGGTATGAAAAAAATTCACGAACTTTTGTTACCTATATCATATACTTGTAATCTTAGATATTCCCTATATAAGCCCGCGTGCCGCTTTGAAATTATTATAAACAATTAGTATACATTATACAATTTTTTTTAATATAAAATATAGCGGCCCCCGCAGAAGGGTATGAGAAAAATTCATGAACAATTTTTTACATATCATATAATGCCTCCCGTAAGATAGTATTTTAAAAAAATCATAAAGAGTGTGTGGTCCATCTTATATGTATAATTTCAGATATATTCTGTATAAGATTATCTGACTTCTTTACATTATTATAAATAAATACAATGTATTATAGCAAATTATTTACTATATATTTGAAAATAGCGCCCTTACCAAAATACAAATATTTGTAGAGGTTAGAATTTATTTTTGTGTTAGAACTCGTATCACAGATGGCACTGTAGCATAAAGTATGATTTACATATTACAAGAGTAAAACTTTATGCAATACATTATACATTGAAATTTAAAACATAAAATGATTTATTTTGTAACGGCTTTAAAACAGATAAAATGGGCATTCTGTATAATATATGCAATTGATAATGTAATGTTGTACAGATGGAAACCATGATGACCCTCTAATGTTCATCTTACGTATTTATTCAGCCACTATACTATTTCTTTACACTGATATGTTATATTTTTAAATATGTATTTATGAAGTATTATTAAATAAATAATTACAAACATACAAATAAGGTCACTTTTTCATTTAACCTTTACAGATGTATATTTTGATATTTATTTTAATTAAGAATTATATTGATCTCTCTATACAAATATTACATATTTTTAATTTTTGTAAAATTTATTATTTGTACCTATTGTGAAATTTGTATTTAAATTTAGAAAATATGTAAGGATAGGTACGTATTATAAATTAAAAGAAATTCAGATAAAAAAATTGTTTTAACAATTGTAAGATTTATTTTGTCATATTACCTATTTAATTGTCATATTATTCCATTTTTTTAAATTTTAAATAACTATTTAAATCGCGCTTGTATTTGTGATCCAACGTTTAGCCTTTGGTAATAATTTGAATTTATAGGTAACACTATGTACATGAATCTTTTTCATAACCTTCTACGAGGGACGCTAGAATGAAATATATATTAAATAATATATTATAATGCATACTAATAATTGTTTATAGTAATTTCAAGGCGGCACGCGGTCCTTGTACGGAATATCTAAGATTAAATGTATATGATAGGTAACAAATTGATCATGAATTTTTTTCATACCCCTCTACGGGAGGCGCCATATTGAAATATACATTTAATAATTTGTTATAGTGTATACTACTTGTTTATAATAATTTCAAGTCGGCACGCGGTTTTATGTAGAGAATTTGTAAGATTACAAGTATATAGTAGGTAACAAAATGTTCATGATTTTTTTTCATACCCCTCTACGGGGGGCGCTATATTGAAATATATATTTAATAATTTGTTATAGTGTATACTATTTGTTTATAATAATTTCAAGTCGGCACGCGGTTTTTTATAGGGACTCTGTAAGATTACAAGTATATAGTAGGTAACAAAATGTTCATGAATTTTTTTCATACCCCTCTACGGGGGGCGCTATATTGAAATATATATTTAATAATTTGTTATAGTGTATACTATTTGTTTATAATAATTTCAAGTCGGCACGCGGTTTTTTATAGGGACTCTGTAAGATTACAAGTATATAGTAGGTAACAAAATGTTCATGAATTTTTTTCATACCCCTCTACGGGGGGCGCTATATTGAAATATATATTTAATAATTTGTTATAGTGTATACTATTTGTTTATAATAATTTCAAGTCGGCACGCGGTTTTTTATAGGGACTCTCTAAGATTACAAGTATATAGTAGGTAACAAAATGTTCATGAATTTTTTTCATACCCCTCTACGGGGGGCGCTATATTGAAATATACATTTAATAATTTGTTATAGTGTATACTACTTGTTTATAATAATTTCAAGTCGGCACGCGGTTTTATGTAGGGAATCTGTAAGATTACAAGTATATAGTAGGTAACAAAATGTTCATGAATTTTTTTCATACCCCTCTACGGGGGGCGCTATATTGAAATATATATTTAATAATTTGCTATAGTGTATACTATTTGTTTATAATAATTTCAAGTCGGCACGCGGTTTTATGTAGGGAATCTGTAAGATTACAAGTATATAGTAGGTAACAAAATGTTCATGAATTTTTTTCATACCCCCCTACGGGGGGCGCTATATTGAAATATACATTTAATAATTTGTTATAGTGTATACTACTTGTTTATAATAATTTCAAGTCGGCACGCGGTTTTATGTAGAGAATCTGTAAGATTACAAGTATATAGTAGGTAACAAAATGTTCATGATTTTTTTTCATACCCCTCTACGGGGGGCGCTATATTGAAATATATATTTAATAATTTGTTATAGTGTATACTATTTGTTTATAATAATTTCAAGTCGGCACGCGGTTTTATGTAGGGAATCTGTAAGATTATAAATACATAGTAGGTAACAAAATGTTCATGAATTTTTTTCATACCCCTCTACGGGGGGCGCTATATTGAAATATATATTTAATAATTTGTTATAGTGTATACTATTTGTTTATAATAATTTCAAGTCGGCACGCGGTTTTTTATAGGGACTCTGTAAGATTACAAGTATATAGTAGGTAACAAAATGTTCATGAATTTTTTTCATACCCCTCTACGGGGGGCGCTATATTGAAATATATATTTAATAATTTGTTATAGTGTATACTATTTGTTTATAATAATTTCAAGTCGGCACGCGGTTTTTTATAGGGACTCTCTAAGATTACAAGTATATAGTAGGTAACAAAATGTTCATGAATTTTTTTCATACCCCTCTACGGGGGGCGCTATATTGAAATATATATTTAATAATTTGTTATAGTGTATACTATTTGTTTATAATAATTTCAAGTCGGCACGCGGTTTTATGTAGGGAATCTGTAAGATTATAAATACATAGTAGGTAACAAAATGTTCATGAATTTTTTTCATACCCCTCTACGGGGGGCGCTATATTGAAATATACATTTAATAATTTGTTATAGTGTATACTACTTGTTTATAATAATTTCAAGTCGGCACGCGGTTTTATGTAGGGAATCTGTAAGATTACAAGTATATAGTAGGTAACAAAATGTTCATGATTTTTTTTCATACCCCTCTACGGGGGGCGCTATATTGAAATATATATTTAATAATTTGTTATAATACCTACTATTTATTTATAATAATTTCAAAGCGGCACGCACACTTATAAAGGAGAAATCTGAAAAAATATATTCACATAGGATATAACGCAAACTTTATTAATTATTTACAAATGCCCTACGGGTGGTGCTATTACAAAATATATATGAGTATATTTGTTATAATACATACTATTTATTTATAATAATTTCGAAGCGGCACTCTTAAGATATATAGGGAATAAATACATATGTTTATTATCTGCTACCATAACCTGTAAATTTTTTTGGGGTTAGTATCATCAAAATGAATAAATTCATCACTTACTTGCGTCCGGGAATTTTTATATGCATTATCTTTAATAATACTTTAATTTAATGTATATTTTATTGCCATTTATTCGTTAATACCTTTAATAATTATCAGTGATATATCTGTCAGGCCATGGTAATGCACTGTGTGAGGCTTGTTCACAACAGGTTGCGTTAGAGAAGTGGCCGCTAGAATTGGCCGCTAGAATCACTCTGGTATGATTATTGTTACTTTTAACATCGAGGAATGTGACCAAAGAGTGGAAGCTTTACGGCCAGAGAACTCTAATCTACAGTAGTAGTAGTAGTATAGAGTTCACTGTTTACGGTATTTGGATTTTTCAGAGAAATATGGCAGAAGTACATTTTTTGATATAGTTTTCATCTTCTTGCATAACACCAACTTTTAAATTCTTCGTATGGCTTTTTGTATATCAAATTTAGTATCAGTAATATCTGGTGGTGTACAAAGTAAATCTAGTTTGTTATCTTCCATATTTATAATAAAGGAAAGTGCTACAAATAAAATAACTGTAGAGGTTAAAATTTATAATAGTGTTATAACTTGTATCATAGATGGCACTGTATTATAAAGCTTGATTTACATACTACATTATGCAAACGAGAATTCCTGACAAATAGTTCTTTTCAAATATTTTCTGTACCGTAAAACTTTATGCGATAAATTATACATTGACATTCAGAGTATAAAATGATATATTTTTGCAACGTCAATTCAGATTCGTTGGTAATAGCATAAACTCAAAAATTTAGCACTAAAAAAACAGAATTTAATGCTCTTAAATTCAATATAAAATGCATCCTACAAAGTTTATAGGAACGATAATAGTTGAAAAAAAAAATGTTTTCCCATGTAAAAAGCCTATCTGTTAAGGATGCTCGTGTTCAAAACATCCTGATGCTAGGATATTTACTTGTTTTAGATAGTTCCTTGGCAATAATGGACATTTTTCTGAAGTTCAACTGAATACGACGATCAAATTTGTATTAACCGTATGTTTACAATTGTGGACAATAAATAAAAGTCAACGTCACCGAAATTTTTAGAAATATACAAAAGCATGCACCCAAAACTGAGAACAAACTTTTTAATATAAAAATGGGAAATGTTACATCGAAAATTCAATAGAAAATAAATTAGAAATTGTTAAAAAGGTTTGTGATATAGTCCTCAACTTCTAACCAGATTCAGAATAACAGAGCAAATACAAGTTGTTCAGGAAGAGCACGATAAAAGTTGCGAGGATAAATATTATGTCTAAATTGTAACAATAACACTAATAATTCAAAATAAAAATTAGAGCTTTTATGATTTATTAAATTGCCCTAAGGCCAAAAAATTATACTTTACGCAAATGGGGTTATGTAATTTTTGGCCTGCTCGTTCAAAAATGACATTTTTAACCCTAATAACACACATTAAAAAACCTACTTTTAACAGATTTGTAGAAAAAAAAATTGCTCAGTTTGGCTTCAAAATTTTATAGAATTTATTGATATCTAATCTGTTTTTTTTTAGAAGAAATTTTCCTAAGTATTCCTTTATAGGCTGTCCTCATTTTATATGTTTCAGCTTCTTCCCATAGCATAAGATAGCATAGTTAGACAGGTTATTTTTTTTTTAAATCACGTAGCAATTTTCATGAGTCTTATCTCTACGATTGTTTTTTGGTTATTCTTTACGACGTTGTGGCTTGAAGACTTTGTATATTATATCAAATGAATGACTTGATTTAATTTTTATGGCACATGGATTTCCTTAATAACTGCGTTTAGATATCTTATTGGAATTGTTTTACGTCAGTATAATTTTACACTTAAACAGTTATATCTCACGTTATATCACATTGTAATTTAACATAAAATTAATTTTAAAGTTACTAAAACATAAAAGGGTTTTATTTGTCTTGTGCCATTTATGTAAATATATATATTAACCTTGTAATATCAGTTTCTTGCAATAAATATTGTCTTTATAAACTTTATTGTATATACAGGTTAGTGGATTTTTATAATATTAATTAATACTATAAACATTTACATACTTTCTAATTTCAAAATGAAAAAAATCGACCTACTTCAGTACTCCCCCATTATCTAGCAACCTATGAGAAACAAAAGCACATCTAAAATGGTCTCCCAAAGGCGCACCACAAATCCCATATAACTGAAATCGTAGCTCTTATAGTTCCCGAGACCCCAAGGGTGGCTTTCAAAATCTGGACAGCCTGTATAAATAATTGAGTGCCCCAGCTTAAATGTTTCTGATTTTGAATAACTGAATATATTATTATTTAGTGGGTTTAGAAGTTTTAACAATTTTTCCGCTTCATTGACTCGGCTACTTGGTTACTGTTGCTAATTGAATACTATTAACAGCTCAATGGATTAATATTATGCTATCGTTATGTCAAATTCAAATCCTAACTTTGAAAGACTACAAACAAAATGACTTTTAATAGATAATTTTTTCCACACTTGTCAGTGAAAAAATTCTACTTATTTTTCAATACAAATATGTCACTGATGTGTTATTATTTGACAATTGTGGATAAAGTATAGTATTCTATTCGCATGTAATGGCTATTACTCATTCGAATGATTTACGTCACTCGTATTCGCTCGTGATGCAAACTTCATTCTCGTAAGTAATATCATACAGTACATGCTCATTGAATAATATAAATCAATTTTCATAATATTAAAATAATGTACTCGATGATGACATGACAATTGCATTTTAACAGTTTGGAGATAATTAGGCTTAATTCTGTAATAAACTGGTTTAGTTACAGCAGCTGAGTAAACCTGTTTCCCAATCAATAATAGATATAGATTTAGCAACAAACTAAAAATCTTGCTTTTACTTTCTTGTACATAGTAAAAAAAGTATCGTAGTCGCGAAAAAATTCGCGGAAATATCCATTTTGACCATCCCTAGATCCATTTTGACTAATTTCATCGTGACTTCTGTACGTACGTATCTCGCATAACTCAAAAACGGTAAGCCGTAGAAAGTTTAAAATTTTGTATTTCGGACTGCTATAACATCTAGTTGTGCACCTCCCTTTTTGGTCATTACATAATTACCAGAAGTGGTACTTTACTTGAAGCCTATAATAGATTTTAATCAAAAACTATTTTAAAATATAATCCAAAACTTTTCAAATTTGGTATATAAGACTTTTATGTCAATTGGAATAACATAGTAGATTTTTGTTAAAACAGGCTAACCGGAAGTGATATATTACCTGAAGTTGTTAACAGTTTTTCTTGAATAAAATGGTTTCATTTTGATTTTAGAAATAAATGCTTCAAATAAGAGTTTTAGAGAATTAAATTTTGCGTCTAGCACATCAAGTATTATTAAATTAGCCCTTTGTATAAGCGAGATATGTAAATTTAAAACATATATTTTTTTTGTTTTTATAATGAAGCTTGCTATGAATTAGGCAAAAAATAACAAAAAAATAAAAAAAAATAGATGTTAATGTCAAATTACTTCAAATATGAGCAAATTTTATAATTGGGTCCTTGATTGGGTCTACATACTTCATATTGGTCTTGCGTACAAGGAAGTCGTGTGGTGTCCACATCAGATTTTTTCTTTTAGAAATTCTGTGCCGATATAATAAGGCTGTATAAAATGAGTTTGAACTTGCAGTCTGAAACGCTGACGTCACAACATGGGTGGTTTTTTTGCAACTTTTTAAAAATGTCATACTTTAAAACGATTTTATACAACAAAAATGTAAATAAAAAATCTGATGTGGACACCACTCGACTTCCTTGTACGCAAGACTAATATGAAGTATAGACTCAATTATAAAATTGCACGTATTTGACATTAACGTCTATTTTTTTTTCCTAATCTATAGCAAGCTTCATTACAAAAACCAAAAAGTATATAAGTTTTAAATTTATATATCTCGCTTATACAAAGGGCTAATTTAATAATACTTGATGTCCTAGAATTTAATTCTTTAAAACTCTTATTTGAAGCATTTATTTCTAAAATCAAAATTAAACCATTTTATTCAAGAAAAACTGTTAACAACTTCAGGAAATATATCACTTCCGGTTAGCATGTTTTAACAAAAATCTACTATGTTATTCCAATTGACATAAAAGTCTTATATACCAAATTTGAAAAGTTTTGGATTATATTTTAAAATAGTTTTTCATTAAAATCTATTATAGGCTTCAAGTAAAGTACCATTTCTGGAAATTATGTAATGACCAAAAAGGGAGGTGCACAACTAGATGTTATAGAAGTCCTAAATACAAAACTTCAACTTTCTACGGCTTACCGTTTTTGAGTTATGCGAGATACGTACGTACGCCACGACGAAATTAGTCAGAATGGATTCAGGGATGGCTAAAACGGATATTTCCGTTGAAATCTGGAAACCGAAAATTTTCGCGAATACAATACTTCCTTTACTTTGTACAAGGAAGTAACATACAGATCGATAAATTAGACTATGCTTATTTGATGTAATCTTTTGCATGGCCTCATTATTCCGTTAGGATATGATAAATTCACTCATTTGACATGCTCACTTCTTTTGCAATTTCGAACAATTTGCTAAAAATTAACCACTGTGTTAGAAATTAAGTCCAATATACGTGTTTGTTCGTCAGGTAGTCGGAGTTATATCATTAGCAAATAATCTTTATTATCATATAATCAATTAACCCTCTATATAATCTAAAAATATCCCCTTATTTCCCATCTACAAGAACCTATCTGGTTTATTATCTTGTTGCCGTGTTATTAGACGAAGTTGTTTAGAGTTTATTGAAGATTGTTCTGATTCGAAGATACAGGTGTAGGGGGTGTGCGAATCGGAAACAGCCGACAGCGCCGCCATCAATCTGCGATCAATCACCAGCACGCAATGTGCCAATGCCAACTAAAACTATATCATTCTAATCGATGACACAAATGGAATGGATGATGGTATTTTCGTAATACATACATATATCGGTATATGCTATCATCATTACACGGATATCTATGTACAAAGCAGCTTGGCACAATTGGCATATGGCACACCTAGCAATGGGTAATATTCCATGATATATATTTATACATATTTATTTTATATTAGAACAATCTTCGAGCATATACTGACTAGAAAAGTAATTCACTATGCCAACGCATAGCTTGTTGTGATCGGAAGATATGCGGAAGGGGGGATTTGTGGGGCTGGAAGTCATTGTGTATAGGGCGCGAGCAGACACGTGACTCGAGCGACCTTGACTCCTTGACATGCTTGGAATCAGCCGATTTGTGTGCGCAGATCATTTTGACAAGACAATGTCACGTTGACAAGACCATTGTTTTGATTTATTTTGATTTTTAACTACTAAAATGTTATTATTTTTAATTTCATATATTTTACTGCCTAAAAATTGTAAAATAATAACATTAAAGCAGTTCAAAATCAAAATAAGTTAAAACATTGGTATTGTCAACGTGACATTGTTCTTGTCAAAATGACATGCGCACACAAATCAATGTTTTGACTTATTTTGATTTTGAACTGCTTTAATGTTATTATTTTACAATTTTTAGGCAGTAAAACATATGAAATTAAAAATAATAACATTTTAGCAGTTAAAAATCAAAATAAGTCAAAACATTTGTATTGTCAACGTGACATTGTTCTTGTCAAAATGACATGCGCACACAAATCAGCTGCTTTCAAGCACGTCAAAGTCGTTCGAGTCACGTGTCTGCTCGCGCCCTATTGCGGGCAGCGTTTTGTTTTGGTTATATGTCACTACTTGTCATTTTCAAGGATATTAATATATACACTGGATTGCTAATTTGTATGTTGTGCACGTAGTCACCTGTGAGGCAAGCAACTGGAAGGCAGCCATTTGCAGAAAAGGCAAAATACGCGTCAAATTTAAAATTACATATAGAAACAAATAATAAATGGGATAAATTAACAGATTTTAAAATTTTTTTATTGCGTATATTTTAAATATTATAGTTATTATTTTAATAATATAATACACGTTTATTGCATATATGCAAATTCACAATATAATAGGACTATGAATTTAAAAATAATATTTGCTTATTAATCTATTTTTGCATATGTGGTGGAAAATTTGGAAATACAGAAGATGCTGAGCCTGGTTTTAATATTCTTATACCGTGTGTCTATTTTAAAGGTGTACATAGGAGATTAACATGGGAAATCAGTTTTTTGCAATTTCCTGCTCGCCTAATTATTTTAAGCAAAAATGTGTCAAATATAAGTTTTAGGGTATAAAATTCTACATCTAAAACAATAAACAGAATTATCTTTACATGCTTTTTAACGACAGAAATTAAATATAAAAATGTCGAAAATTACGTTAAAAATATCGACAGCCATGGAATTGAATAAAAAATAAATAAATGCTTGACGTTTTATCTGTCACAACGTAAGTTAACTTCTTGGTTAACTTATTTGACGTGCCTGTCAATTTAATTTGCACAAATATCGTTAATTATGGCAATAATAGAAATATAAAATTAATAAATAACGTTAAGAAAATACAGTTTTCTTTAAATAATATGAATATATCAAAAATTTAACATTGCGTAACAAAATTATGTATGATGCTGTTATGTACTCTCAACTCATTTCCAATACATCTACCTTGGTACTACAGAAGGGATCTACACTTATCATTCCTAACACTCTTTCTTAGAGTGACGCAAGGAGGAACGAGTGACGCATGTTCTGCTCGTCCTATATTCTCACTACGCAGCTCACGTGTATTTTTTGAAGACACATTAGCAGTCTTTTCAAATTTTTTCACGAATTTAGCTCCTCATTCGTATAAATGTTCATTTTTTAATCATTTCAGAAAATAAAACTAGAGACAAAATCAAATTGTCAGAAACGTCAAATAAGTTAACTTACGTTGTGACAGATAAAACGCCAAGCATTTTTTTTATTTTTTGTTCAATTCCATGGCTGTCGATATTTTCAACGTAATTTTCGGTATTTTCATATTTAATTTCTGTCGTTACAATGCATGGAAAGGTAATTCTGTTTATTGATTTAGATGCAGAATTTTATGCTCTAAAACTTTTATTTGACGCATTTTTGCTTAAAATAATTAGACGAGCAGGAAATTGCAAAAAACTGATTTCCCATGTTAATCTCCTATGTACACCTTTAAGACAGACACACGGTACCTATATGTTCCAGGCCTTTTCAAAATCAGTTTCAAGAAAATGATCACTGCAAATTTTTGATGCTTTTGTACGTATGAAATCTTTTCTTTTTATGGCATCTATCCACAATCGTAATATACCACTATTATTTAAAGGAAATCTGTAAAATATTTAAAACAATAATATATATATATATATATATATATATATATATATATATATATATATATATATATATATATATATATATATATATATATATATATATATATCAAATAAAGGGTTAGATTACAGTAAAATGACCAAGGATGTTCTAATAAAACACTGGATAGCTGACATACGTTTAACAAGTGAGGCAAGTGGTGGGGGTATGGCGCCATTTGCAGAAAAGGCAAAACGTCAAACGTTCGTTGGTTTATTATTGCATTATATGGTAGTTTTCTTGAATAAAGTGGTGTTTGTATTATGTTCTTAGTGAATAAATATTTTAAGTGAGATATTTTCATAATAAAAGGTAATATGTCGTCTTCTTGTACTGCTTTTGGGTGTACAAATCAAAGATCGTCACACTCTTAGACCAGAAATAGAGGGGAGACAGGGCATGCTATGTATTTCACCAATATACCTATAAAACTAAAATATACTGTTGGTGGGAGTGAGATTTGTGAGACATATATCTACATATATAGCTGCACTTGTCTGTAAGAATAGCCCTGCGCAAGCGCCGGATTGCTTTGATTTTATTGGTGTAGAACGGTAAAGGGGAACTAGCGGGAGGGAAATTCTTACACTAACTGACAAGGATAGACAGGAATGTGCTGGTCCATTGTCATGATGGAGGCGCCAATTTTCTGGTGATCACAACTCCGGTCTCTTGCGCCGCACAGCACCACGTAGGCGACGGAGGACGTCCCTGTAGTACTCTTTGGTGATTTTTTGACCCTATAGTGCGCATTCGTGGTTTTCCACACCGCGGGAATCAAAGAAAGCAGTCAGCATCACTTTGACGTTTCTGCGGGCCTTCTTTGGTCTTGGTGACGTGGAATGCTTCCGTCTGAATTTTCCGAATTGTTTCCACCTGGCTGTCGCCCAATTTCAGGCAAAATTAAATGTAATAGCGCTGCCTCAGTAGTTCCGTCATTTTCCTTGTAATGACAAACCGATGAGATCATTACACACTACAGCAACAAACGCAATTGACAGGCGGGAAAAAATTCACGCATGCGCACGAAGGCTCAAGGTCGGCTCATGCAAGCGCGCTTGATTCAAATTCATCAGGTTTTCGCAAAAAATAAAGCCGGATACTTTTCTAACAGACCTCGTATAAAATAGGTATTGTACTATATATTTTTAATTATCATATTTTGATTTTCTGAATAAAATTGTGTACCTTGTTTAATTTCTTGGTTGTAATAAATCACATTAGTTTACATTATATTTATTATAAGTTTAAATGATAAGAGTATTTATTTATATTACAAATGAGTAAAGACATGTTCATAAACGCAAAGTTTAGCATACGCAGTTAGCGAAGCGCGTAGTAAGTTTCGCGAATGAATTAAATTATCTGCACTAAAGTGCAAAATATAAAATAATTAAAATTCAATTTACCTAAAATAGTTATTTATGATATAATTGTTAAAAGTGACATTTTATTTTGTGAGAAGGAACTTTGGATCACGCCGCGAAGCGGATTGATCCAAACCTTAGAACAAAATAAAATCACTTCTAACAGGTATACTTATCATACATCATTTTTTCTACAAACACTATTTTTACCTCCCGCTATCCTTGGTAAGGGAGGTATAGGGATCGTGCTAAAAATCGCATATCGAGATTTTGGTAAATGACCACGTTTTAAGGTCCATAGACTCCAATTTTAACATTTTCACGATGATGTCTGTGTGTATGTGTTGTGATGATAGAACCTCTAAGGCCTGGTAAACTCCATTCAACTATAGGGCTGTTTTCTAATAGAATTATCCGTGGCGCATGCGCGGCGCGAACTTTAAATTTTCGTACAAGGACAAATGACTAGAAAGAAAGTGGCATATGGCTGTCAGTGCTGGGAAGTAAACGAACATAAATATTAATGTTGTTTGCTGTTTATTTCAAGAATGGTGAGTTCTATTTATATGTCTGTAATAAAACTGCAGATTACCAGGAGGTTTATATTTATTTAAAAACGTACAAATCGTTATATGTCAATACTTGTTTTTAAAGCACACTAGACATATATACTACATTCTCCCCTGCTTATTTCAAACAATATATATAAAATTTTAAAAACAAATTTTCAACTAAACAAAAACAAAGTATTAGGAACAAACGTTATGTGTTTAATAACTAACGTAATCCTTTAGGTAATTAGGACGTCTTTTATCTCTGACGGGACGTGGGCTAAGAGAATCTTGAGTTGATGAATTTGGAGTTGGATCTTGATTGTTAGAGTCAGTACAAACAGCGTCAGTGGTCTCTTTATCTTCGTCAGGAAAAGCTAATGAGTCGGGTGTTTCAATTTCAGTTGTTTTTTCTGTTTCTATTGTTACCAGGTCCTTTTCCCCCCTTGGTGCTAAAAATCTTAGTGACACTGTTGATTCAGTTCCGTCTTTTCGTCTAATATGGGCGTATTGTGGATTGGCTTCAACTAAATCCACTTCTTCCACTAGATCATCGTATTTGCTGGAGCGGACATTTCTTTTTAAAAAAACCGGGCCTGGGGCGATTAACCAAGATGGCAAAGAGTCTCCATTCGTAGATCTCCGAAGATGTTTGAAGAATCTTTCGTGTGGTGTACAATTAATTGCAGTACATAGAAGGGACCTGATAGAATGTAGTGACTCTGTCAGGACACATTCCCAGTCTATAGGACGCATTTGATTTCTCTTAAGAGCTAGCGTTGTTGTCTTCCAAATCGTACCGTTGTAGCGTTCAATCTGCCCATTTCCTCTTGGGTTATACGGAGTCGTGCGGCTCGTAGCTATTCCGTTAGAATGAAGGTAGTCCGTTAATTCTCGAGAAAGGAAATTTGTGCCTCTATCAGAATGAATATAAGCGGGTGCTCCGAAAATTGAGAATAACTGGGAAAAACATTCAATTATAGTTGAAGCACATAAGTCTTGACATGGGTAGGCAAATGGAAAACGAGAATATTCGTCAATAATAGTGAGAAGATAACGATTTTTAGTCTTAGAGGGGAGCGGCCCCTTAAAATCGACGTTGAGACGCTCGAATGGTGTAGTGGCTTTTATAAGACAACCCTGATAATGATGGAATCGCGGTTTCACTTCTGCACATATAGGACAAGCAGATGACATTTTTCTAACGTCTTCTAATGTATAGTTTAAGTTTTTACTCTTCACCCAGTGGAACATCCTCGTTATTCTTGGGTGGCAGAGTGACTGATGTAGGTCAAATAATTTTTTATCAGATGTGGCGCTACAAATTCTTGAAAGAGTATCAGCTTTAACATTGTCTTTTCCAGGGCGGTATACTATGTCAAACTGGTAAGGCGATTATTCTAGTCTCCATCTCATGATTTTATCGTTCTTGATTTTGCTCGAATGCTTCAAATTAAACATAAACGAGAGGGCTTGTTGATCAGTGATAAGTTTAAAATTTCTACCGATAAGAAATGCCTTCCATTTCTTTAATGATTCTACAATAGCCGCAGCCTCCTTTTCAATTGATGAGTGCAACCTTTCAGATTTGTTTAGAGTTCGTGAGAAGAAGGCCACGGGACGTCCCTCTTGGCTTAAAGTCGCAGCTATGGCTACGTCGGAAGCGTCTGTTTCTACTGTCAAAGGAATGTTTACGTCAATAGATGTTACAACTGATTTACAGATCTCTTTTTTGAGATTTTCAAAGTCTTGAGATACTTCGGATGACAATGGAAAAGAGACACAGTCAGTTAGGTTTCGTATTTTATTTGAAAACAGAGGAATCCATTTTGAATAATGAGCAAAGAGGCCTAGGGCTCGTTTCAGAGAAGACGTATCAGAAGGTAGAGGAAGATCTAATAATGGTTTTAAGCGATCAGGATCCGGTTGGATTGTTTTATGTGAAATTAAATGGCCCAGTAGTCTTACACTTGACAAGGAAAATTGACATTTGTTTTTATTAATTACTAAATTGTATTTATCTAAAGCATTTAAAAGTCCTTCCAAAGTTTGATCGTGTTCTTTTTGGTTCTTCCCACAGAATATGATATCGTCAAGATAGGCATAAACTCCGGTTAATTTTTCGTTAGTTATGATATTATCTATTACCCTTTGAAAACAAGCCACACCATTGGTTACCCCGAAGGGTATTCTATTATAGTGATACAAACGACCATTTGCTTCAAAGCCGGTATATAATTTTTCTTCTACGGAAATCGGTACTTGATGGTAAGCTTGTTTGAGGTCGATCGTACTAAAGACTGAATCCAAGGCAACCTTTCGAACCAATTCGTCAATGTTTGGAAGAGGGTATGCGTCTAATAAGGTAAATCTATTTATGGTCTGTGAATAATCTACATTCGAATGTAGTTTCAGAAGATCATGACCTATAACAACATCAGTGCATAATTCTTCAAGGATTGTTAGTTTAAAATTAGGATACTCGTGTCCCAATAGCACTAGATTAACTAAGACGTAACCTTCAATGTTTGATTTCAAACTTGTAGTAGCCATTGAGACCTGTCCCGTCTCTTTATATAGTTTGATGTGATTTCGTGAAACAAATGCTGAATTGATGAAACTTGTGGAACTTCCTGTGTCTATTAGCCAGGTAGATTTCAAACCGTTGACTTTACCGGTAACTACGGCATTATTCAAAACTGTAGTAAATCCACCAAATGTATTAGCCAAGATTGCAGCGGACGTATTCGCTTTAGTTCTCATTTTGCAAACTTTGGCAAAATGTCCTTTCTTATGACAGTAATTGCAAGTTGCTTCTCTAGCTGGACAATTAACTCTGGCGTGACGATCATTTCCACAAAAGAAACATTTAGGAGCGTATTTTTTATTGGTAGCAGCAGTTATGTCATCTGTTTTGGCGTTTTGAGCTTTAGAATGTTCTTCAGGGACATCTTTCGAAGAGTTTGAAACAGCATTGATATAAGAATTAGGAACGGGATAACGCTCAGCTTGAACCTGTGCTAACTCTAAAGCTCTTGCTTGCTTTATAGCCTCAGCTAGGTCCAACGAATCATTTTCGAACAACCTCTGCCTTATGTGTGAAGATGTCAGACCGTTTATAAAAGCATCACGGATATATTCGTCTCTATGTTCAGCAGCTTTAACATCTGCGAACTCACAATCCTTGCTGAGGAGCTTTAGCCCTTGAACAAATTGGTCAATGGTCTCGCCAGACTGTTGTTTTCTCGATGCTAAGAGGTGACGTGCGAATATTTCGTTTTTCTTTTTAACATAAATAGCACTTAGTATCGTTATTGCTACTTGGTACGAAGTGCAGTCATTAATTAGCTCGTATACATTATGAGATAAATAGTTGATAAATACCTTCAATTTATCTTCATCACTTGTAAATTCCACAATTTCGATGAAGTTTTCGAACGTTTTTAGCCAGTGAGTCCATTCTTTTGCAGCAGTAGCAGAATCCGGGTCTGTTTCAAATCTACTTGGTCTGAGGTACTTCTCCATATCACGCAAACGTTATTTAGTATTTTCAAACAAATATAATTGTAATAAAACTGCAGATTACCAGGAGGTTTATATTTATTTAAAAACGTACAAATCGTTATATGTCAAATACTTGTTTTTAAAGCACACTAGACATATATACTACAATGTCTTTATTGAAAGGTGCTTATTAACGTTATTTTTTTTAGGAAACTGCGATATCTAGTTATTCAAAATGTAAAAATATGAAGGAGCTACAAAGCATTGTGTTCACGGTACCTGTACCAACGACAGCAGGTACATGAATAAAACTAGTGGTTATAGTTTCATAAGGTTTCCTCAGCCATGCTTTCTTTATAAAAATAGAATTGACAGAAGTAGAAAACATTTTAACAGTTGTGAGAAATGTAAAAAATGTGACAAGTGGGTTAGGTTATGTGGCCGAAGTGATGGAAAATTTGAATCTTTGAAAGATGTAACAAAAGACAAATATATTTGTACATTACACTTCTTAGACAAACACCCAGATCCAATATTAGCTAAACCTAAACCAGTTAAAAAAATTAAAGTAAGTGAAAAATTTTCTCAGCTGCATAAACATATATTTCTTTTTTTTTTTGTTAAAATTGAATGTATCTATTTTTTTGTAGAATCGAAAATTGAACTCATTGTCAGTGAAAAAATCCAACAATGCCGAAGAATTGACCAATGTATCATCGAATGGTCTTTATAATATTACCGGCAAAATTGGATTACATCAATCTAACACAAATGAAGAAAATCCGGTAAGAAATAGTTATTTTCATTTGACCGTTTATCAATAGTATATATTAATATTAATGCATAGAAAATCATTCATTAATGACCCCTATTAATGCATGATTTTTATTAATGAACGATTTTAGTGGGTAACCATAGATACGACATATTATTGCTGAACAATTGGCAAAATTTATGTGTGAAATGTTACTAACTTAAAATTTTTTGTCAGAATAAGATTAGATTTTCCAATTCAGTAAGATACGGTCAAATATTATAACTAACTCGTGTGTTAACTGGCGATTAATGATCTCAACAATTAACGCGTGAGCGTAGCGAACGCGTTAAAATGTCTCAATCATTAATCGCCCTCATTAACACACTTGATACTTAAATAACTATTTCCGTTGACCGTTTATTAATAAGTTATATTAATGTATAAGAAATTAAATTTTTAGGTTAGTAACGTTTGACACATAATTTTTAACAAATGTTCTGCTGTTATATGTGGTATCCATGGTTACCCACTAAAATCGTGCATTAATAAAAATCATTCATTAATAGGGGTCATTAATGAATGATTTCTCATACATTAATATAACCTATTAATAAACGGTCAACGGAAAAATTAATTACTATACTCCGACTGTCGAAACTGGAGAAAGTGGAACTAATATTTGAACAGAAACAAGTCGTTGATCAAAAGAGGATAATTTTGAAGCCGAACCAATAGAATGTTTTGTTTCTGTTCAAGAATTAGTTCTTTTGTCTCCTTTTTCGGCGATCGGATTATAGAAACAGAAATTCACTGTATTATATTACGTGTCTCTTTAGGCAATAAACGACACCAGTATTTTAGTTTCCCATAACAGCAATAAAGGAACACAAACATCCTTCAGAATATCAGAAGTTGAGAATTTGAAAATTAGGTTGAGGAAACAAATATTTGCATATAAACAATTAATAAAAGAAAAAAATGATCTCAAACGTATACAAAGGTTAAATAATGTTCATCTATTTGTAAAATCTATTAAGAACAATGAAAAAGAATGCTATTTTTATACTGGTTTATATTATGAGCAAATCATTATTTTGTATGATTTCTTAAAGCCTACGAAGGAAAAAATAATTTATTGGTCTCCAAAATTTTATAAAAATGACCCAAAGAAAATTATTTCAAATACTGGTCGCAAAAAGACATTGAATTATTTAATAGAATTAATACTTACGCTTGTTCGACTAAAAGGAGGCTTATTAGTAGAAGATATGTCCTTTAGATTTAATATTTCAAAAGGATATCTTTCACGAATTTTTACAACATGGATTCGGTTTATGTACATGGAATTTAATGACATAAGATCGGCTATGTTTCCATCGCGACAAAAAATTTTGGAACATATTCCAGAATGTTTTAAAAGATTAAAAAATATCAGAGTAATTATTGATGGAGCAGAATTTTTCTGTGAATCGTCCAGCAATTTTGAGCAACAGGGGAAATTGTATTCTAATTACAAACACCACACAACATATAAAGTTTTACTAGGTGTAACTCCTAATGGGGCTATATCATTTTTTTCGCAATTATTTGAAGGCGCTATATCTGACAGAGATCTTTTTAATAAATCAGGACTAATTGAACTTTTAGAAGAAGGAGATATGGTGCTTGCTGATAGAGGTTTTACTGTAAGTGACCTTCTAGGTGTTAAAAAAATCAGTCTGAATATACCACCATTCCTAAAAGGTCGAGATAAACTGACACCGCAAGAAGAAATTGAAACCAAAAATATCGCGAAGGTAACCCTAATTAAAATAATCAATATGCACAATAATTATTATTCCAATATGTTCATAGGAAAGAATTTACGTGGAACATGCCGTTGGTCGTTTAAAGCAATTTAGGATATTTAATAAAGTTTTGCCGTATAACATGAGAAGTATGATGTCTCAAATTGTATTTGTGTGTGCTTGTATAACTAATTTCCAAAATCCTATAGTAATGTAAAATCAATATGTAGTTTTTATTGGACAGAAATATTGAAAATAATAATTATCACTATACGCCTGCAAAAGCAACTGAAATACTAAGGAGGCGTTACCATAACAACTTGTTATCATAATTGTAAACACTGGATGAAAATGACAAATTTTTCGTTTGTTTTTATTCGCTACTTATTAAATAATAAATTATGATTGCAATATGAGTTACAGAATTATCATTGTATATTTTTTTTTCGCAATTAATAGTTATTTAACTATCAAGTGTGTTAATGAGGGCGATTAATGATTGAGACATATTAACGTTGAGATCATTAATCGCCAATTAACACACGAGTGTTACAATATTTTTCCGTTGACCGTATGTCCTACAAATTAGAAAATCAAATTTTATTCCATGACAAATTTTTTAGGTTAGTAATGGCTGACAATTTTTAACAAATGATCTGCAGTTGTATGTGGTATCCATGGTTACCGACTAAAATCATGCATTAATAAAAAATCATGCATTAATATGGGTCATTAATGAATAATTTCTCATACATTAAAATAACCTATTAATAAACGGTCAACGGAAAAATAATTTTACCCTATCCGTTTTATACTTGAATAGGCAAAGTTAATGTTTTTATTCACTTTTCAGCCGAAGTTTTAATTGCATTTGCAAACCTATATTATAAATAATAAACAAAATATTTCTAATAATTTTTATTTGCTATCATCAGTTAATATTAGGTTCAACAAAAGTACATTATATTTAAAATTATATCTGATTCTTTTATAGTAAATCATCACATAAATATATCACATTTTATGTTTTGTCAAATCAATAATATTTGGTTAATTATACTTTGGGCGATTAACATAAAAATGAGTGCTTCCCTGGTTATTTTAGGAGAAAAAGCCTCAAACGAAAGTTATAGGAAATTAATGAATTTTGCTCACGTCTGTAAGTCTTATTTAGAAATTGATTTTTGTTCGAAGATTTGCTCTCTATAATATAATAGTATGGAAAGCAACTGCAAATGCCTATGTGCCTGCTTGATTAGGAAATCCTGTGCATAAACGTAGTTAATCTAAAATAAATGGTTGTAATCTTCTTGGAGTTCGATGTTCGAAATATTCTGGAGCTAATATGGTTTTGAAAAAAACAACCAATTTTTCTGCGATTGGATTCCACCAGTTTTCGTCATATAAAATTCGTTCCGCATGAAAACCTTTTTTTGTCCATACAAAAAAATCACACCATTTTCTTCCTGTTATAGCCATTTGCATTTGCACTTGAAAAAAATATTTGTGAGTTGTTTTCAAACATAGATTATTGTTTGTTAGAGTAAGACAAAAGTTACTCTTTTGTTGAGGAGTTAAGTGTTGTAAATCTGAAGGCTTTACGTCTTTCAAAACGTACGGGCATTTTATTTCTAAAACTCCAAACGGTGGATTGTGATTTGGATCATACACTAGAGCATCTGGAGAAGCTCCAAGTCCGGGAAAAGCTATATTGACCCAAAGTCCTGTACGAGTTACTGTAAAATTATATTCTGCTAAATACGCCTTAAGTGCTTCGTTTTCATTTCGTTTACCGTATTCTAAATATTTAGAGTTAATAGATGTCTCTCTTGCCCATAATTTCTTATATACTGTATCATATAATTGTCTATCATTTTTCTCACTTAAATAATTTTTACAGGTTGAAGCTGTTATAAGAATTGATCGATATTGCTTCCATTGTGGGCTAAGACTTTGATCTAAAGTTCCAGGTACTTCGATACCTTCGGTACCTCTTTTAAAAGGTTTGGAAGTATTGTATTCCACATTATTATTCTTATTATTTTGGTTTATTATATCGCAGTTTTCAATATTTTCATGGAAATCATATTCCATAAAATATTTGTAAATACTTCCCATATTGAACATACTTGGAATGTCCAAGGATGGAAAGCACTTCCAACCTGTAAATTAATAATTAAATCCAACAATTTACTTCATTTATTCGGTATTCTTACCCGTGAAAGGAAAATGCGGCGGTTTCACACTTATATTTTCGATTTTTTTCTTTCGAATATCGGAGCATTTTTTTTCTAAGTGTTTTCCACCGTCGATATTTGGATCAATTTCAATTTTTAAATTTATATATTCTTGAATTCTGTAGAAAATAAAATAGTGTATATATTTTCAAATTTTTGTTGTTTAGATTACTAGGATTACTAACCTCAATATCAACTCTTTTTTTGTTCCCGTTATATTTTGTTTTCTGCACTTCAGCCAACGCTGCATCTGTAGTTTACTTAAAGATTTTATGGTTCTATTATTTAATGAAGCACCAGGTACATCATTTTCATCTAGATTTATTTTAAAATACGGTAAAGATGAAGCCATATTTACCTTTATCAGTTTACCAGTACACCACACAACAACATGGCACCCAGTATACTCAAGCAAGCATGCTTGTACGAAATTTTAAACTCGCGCCAAATTGGCGCATGCGCTTTTCAATTAGGAAACAGTCCTATTGTAGATCCAACCGTTTGTTCAAAAGCTGGTGCAGCTGGATCCGATCATGCCGTTGCTGCTGCTATTGCCGCGGCGAATGTATATATAGTTTTCACTGTTTGTACAAATATTCATGCACTTGTGCATGAAAGGCATGTGCTCTTATTTCCGCATTCCTTTGACAAGAGCGTTGTAGTACGAATCAAGGGCGTTAATAATAATAATAATAATAATAATAATAATAATAATAATAATAATAATAATAAATTTATTTCCTTTGACCAGCAGATACAGCCGATATTGGATCGTCAATACATACAAACATACTTACAGTACAGTAAATATAAACAAATAATAAATACATGCATAAAGTCATCTTACTGATTGTCATTGAAATACTCATTTAAATTATAATAACATTTTTGTGATAAAAATATTTTTAAATCTTTTTTAAATTTATTTTCTAATTTAACATTTGTAATATAATTTGGTAATCTATTATATATAGAGATGCCTATGTTGTTTGGATTATTATTATGTACTAAGGTTAGTCTACTTCTAGGTTGTATAAACTTATCCTTTCCTCTGGTATTATAGTTATGTATATTTTTGTGAGCTGTTATTCTGAATTGATTTTTTTCTAATAAACAGGCATATATTGTAGAGATAAATACAAGGTAAAGTTAACATTTGATTTTCTCTAAATACATCTCTGCAAGAATCTCTATACTTTAAAGAAAATATATTTCTTATTGCTAGTTTTTGCAATCTAAATACTCTGATGGTAGAGGAAGCAGCGCCCCAAAAAATAATACCATAACATAATAAGGAGTAAAATTTTGCAAAGTAGAAGGTTTTTGTAGTATTTTCATCTGTAAGTGACTTAAGACGTTTAATAATATAATAATAAACATAATGAAGACATGTTACATAATTTATCAGTGTGGGGCTCCCAGTTAAGATTTTCGTGTACATATAAACCTAATAATTTAGTTTGAGTAACTTGTGGTAGTGACTTACTATTGCAACGTATTAGTAAACTTTCTGATCTCTTAGTTGTCGAAAATTGAACCAAAACGGTTTTATCTATATTTAAAGAAAGATCTAATGATGCGAACCACTGCAATAAATTATTAATTATTTGAGACATTTCAATTTGTGATTGTTTATTACAAGTTAAGAGTAGTGAGATGTCATCTGCATAGGCAACAAAAGTAGTGTTATTTAGAATATTTTTTATATTGTTTACATATAAGGAAAATAATATAGGGCCAAGTATGGAACCCTGAGGAACTCCACATGTTATTGACTGTAATTCTAATTTTTTATTATTAAGATGAACAAATTGTTTACGGTCACTTAAATAAGACTTAATCCATTCTGAGCAAATACCTCTAAGATATAATCGAATTTATTAGTTGATCATGATTTACACAATCAAAAGCCTTGGATAAGTCGATAAATATAACAATGATATTATTACCTTCATCTAGATTAGTGTAAACATGATCTAGTTAGGAGCGCCGATGTTAGTGATATGATTTATACTGGGTGTAAATGAAATAAGTGCCTTAAATATAGTAAAGTGCATTAAATATAGTAATATAACTCGTCGAGAGCAACAATATTTCTTAATAACTTTTTGTCGAAATCGCATATTTTTTTAATAATTGAATGCAGTAGCAATAACTACGAAAATTTTGTTTTACTAATTGACAGTCCTGTCATTTGTTGCAATTATATTTTAACATTAGTAATAAACTTGTTTATAAGGTAAAATTCTGGCAAAATGCTTATGATTACCGGATAACATACATTGTAATTACCTATGGTGAAGTTCTCAAGGTCAACGAAGTTACACGAAAATCATCCTCTTCGTAATATTCGTAAATTTATGTTGTACCACATACAATATCTTCGAGATTATCACAGTTTGATGTGTCACATATGACAATTTGCAATATTTTAAAAGAGCAACAGTTACTTCCATACCATGTGCAAAAATTTGATTGGTTACAGCATTTCAATTTTGCGAATGAGTTGTATTGTTTTTGTTCACTGATAGGGCTGGATATATTAGAGAAAGTGTCTTTAATAATGCACAATACGCTTATATGGTCACAAAAATCCTCATACTGTAAGGAGGAAACATAATTTTCAACAAAAAATATCATTAATTGTTTGGGCGGGAATAAATTGACGAGTCAATGGTCCTCATATAATTCCACCTCGTTTAAATGGACAAAAGTATGTACTTACATTTGTATTTAAACTATGACGATTTGCCGTGTTGACACGTCGACACACGAAAATTAATTTCATAACCTCCATAACTAGTATGTTCTTCCCATGCTCTTACTCTATTCATCCAAGTTCAGAAACCTGTGTTAATACACACTTTTATAATTTTGTTATCCAAATTTTAAATTTCTTTATTTTAAAAATTGTACTATTACGAATTTATTAATAATAAATATGTTTTCCGTTGATCGTTTATTAATTAATGTGTCTACAAGTATGCAACCACCACCCGACAATTTTTGTGCTGTGTACGTCGAATTTTGATTCAGACAGCTGAGGGCAACAGAGATCTTGCCAGTGGCGGGTATCGAAATTTTAAACAAATCTTTAAATAATTTTAACTCAAAAACTAGAAGATTTAAAAAAAAAATTATTAAGAAAAATTGTTGCTCTCGCCGAGTTACATTACTGGTTAAATTTAATGCACATATTTTATTTACACCCTGCATATTGTGTAAAAACGATTTATAAAAATATAATATGATGTAGTATGAATTTAGAACACAAAACTGTGACCGTGGGAAATTTATAGAATTTTTGGAGAAATAATTTTTATTGTAAACTTAACAGCGACATCTTTTTCTCCCACCTTTGCTGAAACCGGTTTTATCTGTATTCACACTTGTTACGATATAAAAGCCGGGACATACAGTTATAGAATCAGTTCGACAGCAGTCGAGAGTTCAATACTTGGCTCTCTTGACCAGCAGAAAGCGAAACCAGTCCCGCAGTTGAGAGTTCAGCTCGTGGCTTTCTTGCAACTCCGCCAAAGATAGTCTTGGTGAGTTGCTGCTAAGACGGGACTTAGCTCCGCCGATTTTGCGAACTTAGTACAATTTTGTTAGAGTTTAAATACTTGTTAAAAATCATTTCATAGTAAAGATAGAATTTTTCTACTTCCGTGTTCACTGCCGTGTCACGGACACGGAGACCCCACCGACGGTCACAGTCACACAAAGGAGGATTGTTATTATTATTTTCTATTTGTGTACATGTCAATACAATCTGTGTTACGTGTAACAGTGGTTTTCTGTACAAATACACTGGTCCGCACCTCCGCATAGAAATCCGCGGCCCGCTCTTTTCCCACAGATTTCGTTGGCGCCCGAGTTCTAGATACCGCTGAGGGAAAACAGCAGTGTCATGCCGACCCCAGACCCACCACCAGCAGGAAAAGCGTCACAGTGTGTGTGGATCCTCCACTCTAAATCAAATACTTACTATTATTCAGAAAATTTTGAAACCTTGTATTTCGAACTTTTTGTGTAATGGAAAGAGCCCATTAGATTTTGGTGAAAATCGGATAACCGGGAATGGCACTTTGCTAGAAGCTCAAAATTGATTTTCTTCGAAAAATACCTTTAAATGTTATTTTTTCGAGATTAATGTTATAAAATTAAAGATTATTAAATGTTCTATAGATTTGCATTAATACTTTTTCTATATATTTTATGGATAAATTTATAAAATTATCTATAATTTAAATCCCGGAGCCTACGCTTTAAACAAACAAAACGCAGGTATTCAAATTTATGTAACTGACAGATAAATGTCACTATCAAAGAACTAATCATTATAAAATAATATTAGTAACGGTTTAAGAAGAAAAAATCTGATGTGGCCAGCACATTATCTTCCGTCAGTTATATGAGATATTTGCGAAAATTCTACTGGTGAAACGTTACCGGTAAACAGCTTTTTATCAGGTTATAGCTACCGGAATCGATATTTTAAGAACGCAAGTGGTAAACAGGGTAGATCCATAACCTATGAAAAAATTTGAAAATTTAAAACAGGTTAGAAATTTGACGTAGTTAACAAACTGAGCAGAGTGCTACTTTAAACACATTTCCACTTTTACCGCGCACGCTTCGCTTTGCATCACTCCCTTTTTTTGACATTAGATTCTTTCTGAATCCGATAGATGGATCTGGTAGATATTGAACAATTTTCGAACACGGTAACTTTTTACCACTCGTGTTTTTGAACACAGTCGGTAGATGCGGTATCTACCGGTAGAATTTTCGTAAATGCGTATGTATTTTCTATAAAATCCATACAGAAAGTTCCTTGCAAAAGATTCTAAATTTCTTGTACGTACATTATCTTTCGACTGTTGTATGTATTTTATACTAATTCCATACAGAAAATTTCAAGTAAAAAGGTCCTAACACAAATATACTACGAATATGTCAATTGTACTTGACACTGACATCTTTCAATCAGAATTTTCTTAATATAGTAACTGTTTCTAGCATAGCTGGCTAATTTATAAAATTTAATTTCTTTATAATTTTATAACTCTCTATTTAATATGAAGTATAAAATGCAGTCAAATCGTATAGAGAATGCAATGTTCTTTAATATTTATAACAACATTAAATGTGAAAAAATGATTTTTAACATCGTTTTTCAAGAAAAACTGTTAAAATCTTCAAATGAGGGTACTTTCGGTTGACCAATTATAACCAAAATCTAATCAGCTCTTCATATGGATGCAATGAAGAGGAATACGAAAGAATTATAATTTTTGGAATTGTAGTATTAGAGTTATCGTAGACGAAAATTTTGTTAAACACACACACATCCACACACATACACGCACGCACATACAGACATCATCGTAAAAATAGTAAAATCGTATTCTAGAGACCTTAAAACGTGCTTATTCATTAAAAACTCAGCACCGAATTTTTTGACCAAAGAAAAAGTAAATAGAACAATAGAAAAGGAATTCAATACAGTTTCCAGCATAAGTAAATATATATATATATATATATATATATATATATATATATATATATATATATATATATATATATATATATATATATATATATATATATATATATATATATATATATATACATATACCGTGTGTCTGTCTTAAAGTTGTACATAGGAGATTAACATGGGAAATCAGTTTTTTGCAAATTTCCTGCTCGCCTAATTGTTTTAAGCATAAACGCGTCCAATAAAAGTTTTAGGGCATAAAATTCTGCATCTAAAACAATAAACAGTATTACCTTTACATGCTTTGTGACGACAGAAATTAAATATGAAAATTTTGAAAATTACGTTGAAAATATCGACAGCCATGGAATTGAACAAAAAATAAATAAATGCTGGACGTTTTATCAAATTGTCAGAACCGTCAAATAAGTTAACTTACGTTGTGATAGATAAAACGTCAAGCATTTATTCATTTTTTGTTCAATTCCATGGCTGTCGATATTTTCAACGAAATTTTCGACATTTTCATAATTAATTTCTGTCGTTACAAAGCATGTAAAGATAATTCTGTTTATTAATTTAGATGCAGAATTTTATACCCTAAAACTTTTATTTGACGCGTTTTTGATTAAAATAATTAGGCGAGCAGGAATTTGCAAAAAACTGATTTCCCATATTAATCTCCTATGTACACCTTTAAGACAGACACACGGTATATATATATATATATATATATATATATATATATATATATATATATATATATATATATATATATATATATATATACCGGGTGTCTTAGGCCGACCGACACATGGGCGATTAACATGTAAAATTAGTTAATTGTGAATAGTATCTCCCCAGTGCAAGATATTAAGATGAAATTTTGCATGCTTATCCGGGGATACTATTTCTATGGATTTCAATTCAAATCAGTTAATTTACAAGTGTAATATTAGAATAAATTAAGAAAAATTGTAGAAGTACCATGAATGTTATTCATATCTTGAAAATAATAGTATCTAAGCAACAGCTCTGATAGAGTAGGGGTAACGTGCGCGCTCCACAATTTAGAGAGTCGGGTTCGAAACCAACCGACAGCAAAATTTATTTTTTAATTTTTTCTTTTCAAAATAATTTTTATTATTAGTATGTTTTTAATCTTTTATTAATATTTAATTTAATAAAGTGGATTCATTGTACGTAACAAGATTTATTTATTTAAAAAATATTAAATCGTACCTACTAATTACAACATTAAAATTTAAAAATTATAGTAAATATTCAAAATGGTTAACTATAATTTGAAGAAATTTAATTTATAATAAACCAATAAAGCAAATAATAAAATATTTTTTAAATAAATAAATCTTGTTACGTACAATGTATCCACTTTATTAAATTAAATATTAATAAAAGATTAAAAACATATTAATAATAAAAATTATTTTGAAAAGAAAAAATTAAAAAATAAATTTTGCTGTCGGTTGGTTTCGAACCCGACTCTCTAAATTGTGAAGCGCGCACGTTACCCCTACTCTATCATAGCTGTTGCTTAGATACTATTATTTTCAAGATATGAATAACATTCATGGTACTTCTACAATTTTTCTTAATTTATTCTAATATTACACTTGTAAATTAACTGATTTGAATTGAAATCCATAGAAATAGTATCCCCGGATAAGCATGCAAAATTTCATCTTAATATCTTGCACTGGGGAGGTACTATTCACAATTAACTAATTTTACATGTTAATCGCCCATGTGTCGGTCGGCCTAAGACACCCGGTATATATATATATATATATATATATATATATATATATATATATATATATATATATATATATATATATATATATATATATATATATATATATATATATATATATATATATATTTAGATTAATAAAAATTAACGATTTACAAAAATGTTTAAGCTTATCCTCATTTTTGAATTAATGAATTCTATTCTATCCCGGTATTTATAATTTAATCTTCAGTTTATTATATCTCCGGTGACTCGTTTAGAGCAACGCCTCTTAAGTCATGAGTGCGCTCGGGGCTCTGGGTTCGGATCCCACTAAGGCATGGATGTGCGTGAATGTAAACCTACTGTGTAATTGGGATTTAATCCTGTTGAGGGGTTTAAAAAAAGGTAGTTACTTGGATTAGATTAGACTATATTTTAAGAAATAAACTGTCAAAATTAGAGTAAAATTCGCTAATCTAAAAATAAGGATTAACTTAATCTTTTTTGTCACTCGGGCTGTAAATGGCGGGAGGTATTGTGTTGGCCACACCAGATTTTTAAATTTAAATTTGTATTACTAATAATTTTTTGACATTCACTTTAAAAGTAGTGTCAAAAGTAACAATGATCTGCCACTTTTAACACTAGTGTCATAAAATGATATTTTTAACGCTAAAAACAAACATTAAAAAGCCCACTTTTAATAGATTTGTAGAAAAATAGTTATTTGTGATATGTGTTAAAAGTGACATTTTATTTTCTGAGAAGGAACACGACGCGAAGCGGAGTGCTCCATATCTTCGAACAAAATAAAATCACTTTTAATACATATATCATACACTATTTTTTAATTTAAATTTGTATTTCTAATAATTTTTTTGACATATGTCAAAAATGTTGATTTGTTGTTCCATTCGTCATTACCAATGTAACTAATTCGCTTTTAATACTACTATTAAAAGTAACAATGGTTTGTTACTTTTTAACACTGGTGTCATAGTAGATTTTTAGAAAAAATACATTCATTCCTTTGTATGACCTAAATACATATGCATAATGATTTTTGTTTTGATTGCACATAACTTAGTACACACATGTATACCTTATCCAAGCGGTACTTACATATTTTTCTCTTATCTTTATACACGAGAGGGTATTGATATTGATAAGTACATGGCCTACTCTAGTATTTTTGAAACTCTATACTTGCGAAATAGTATTGTAACGTTTTTATTTATTTGGGTGAAGTGTAAATATTAGTCAATTATTATTAATTGAAATAAAAGTTTATTATAACTTTATTATAAATAGGTGTTTAATATAATTATAAGATGATAAATATAACAAACACTACGACTAAACAAATATTAAACACTAATTAAGAATAAGAATATTATAAGACACTTAAACACTAAGATTATTTATTTAAACAATATATAACTCTTATATTTATTTATACAACTATATTTATTTATGTTTACCACTTGTCGACTGTCTGTTTGTATCACCAACTGTTTAAGACGCAACGCTTATTTATATCAGACTGTCCAATGCCTTCGCTAACAGTGCTTATATACTCCGGCATTTGTACTCGAGAACTTACTAGAACACTATTCCAGATAAAAACTCAAACACAATAGGTTACATCAACCGTGTAATTAAGCAGGTTCAGACAAGTCTGTTGCCTCATCGCTAAAAATAGACACTCGCTCGTCCGTGCGACAGCGGCGGGGACAGCGGCGGTGACGCCGGGCTCTGCACATTACACTGCCCCCTCCTTAAGACTGTTTCGTCCCGGAACAGTTCGTGATGACGAATTCTGCATGCATTACCCTTGGTGCATTTCGAAGATTTGAAGAAATGACAGTCGATGGTCCGCTCAACTTCTTCTTTATGCCCGTTAGCGTCATCGCTAAAAATAGACACTCGCTCGTCCCTGCGACAGCGGCGGCGACAGCAGCGGTGGTATTAGCGGGGACAGCGGCGGTGACAGTGGCGGCGACGGCGGGAGCTGCACATTACAGTATAATTTTTTAAAATAAATAATACTAAAATTTATTTAGGTGACCAACCGTCCTCCATCGGGAAGACTGCTTTATTTTTCGGGCTAATGTACTTTTTTAACAATGTCCTCTTAATGTAATGTAAGATATCAACTTTTTATTTTAATAAGTGAACTGAAATAAATTTGTTATTTATGGTTGCTATGTGAAAATTACAGTCCCATTGGGTTTTGAAATAAAACTGAAGCTATTTTCAAAGCAACTTTTTTAATTCGTAATGATAATACATGAAAGATATAGGCCCGTATTCTGAGCGCACTTTTATAACAAAAGCGCTTTTATGGAGCGCGCTTTTACATTATATTCTTATGAGGAGTTTGCTCCATAAAAGCACTTTTATTATTGTAACATGGAAAGCCCGCCGTCGCTGCCGCTGTCGCAGCCGCGCCGCAGCAATGAGCGAGTGTCTATTTATAGCGATGACGCAATCGCGCTAGCAGCCGGGCTGCGTAAACAAACAAGCCGCGACCTGTTTAATTACTTCCGGTCGCCTGAACCTTTTGTGTTCATTGTTAATATGCGGTCAAACATTCTAGAGCTTTTCTAGAAGGTAATAGCAGCTAAATGAAAGGGACGCAGTTATGCTCGGGAGTTAGTTAGTTGCATGGAGTGTTAGAGAGTAAAGTGTTAGTGAGTTTGAGAAGCACAGCAATATCGTAGTGATCGTATGCAGTTGGTGTCGAGTAGGTACTCGGGAAGTTACTGGTATATTGGAATAGCTGTGGAAGTGAATACTCGGTAGGGTTGACAAGTATTGTGAAGCTAGGTAAGGACAGTAACAGCGAGTTGGAGTGGATATTCGGTATTGATTTTGAAGAATTATGGCATACGGATAGTTGGTGATACTGAGGCGGTAGAAGAAGAAAGTTAGTTACATAGACAGTCAGTGAAGTGAAAGGTGTGACTTCTGTCCGAGCAGTTGAATATACAGACGCTGTTGAGTCAGTTGCGTGTACAAACGTTGTGGGGGTCGGTAGGCGGACAGTTGAACGTGATATAAGTATATAGTAATGTAAATATCGTGTAAACAGTCTACAAGAGTCTGCAACAGACCGGCAGTCTAAGATTGGAACGTGTAGTGAAATAATTAGTAATATACTAGTGTTAATTGTTTAAATAAATAGTGTTAGTGTTATTTTGTTAATTATAGTTTTAGCCTTAACTAATCGTAATCGTCATTATTTAATACCTTTTTACTATTTAATTATAGTTTAATAAACACTTTATTTTAATTAATAATAATAGTCTAATATTTACACTTCACCCAAATAAACAAAAACGATACATTATAAAAGTGCGCTCATTTATTATTAAACTAGAATATATGGGCGGTAATATAAGCATTAATTTAATATATACAATTCACATTCCTTTTTGATCTGTTATCGGCGTCCTTTTCCACACACGCAAATTTGTCAGCGACGGACTGGTCCTCTAGGACGTGTTCCCCTAATTGGGATAAAATACACATTGTCATTCCAATTCACAACAATTATCACAGGCGTGCATTATGATCTAATAAGATAGGAGGGGGGCAGAAATAAGGTTGCTCCTAAACCCCAGACTTGGGCAGGTGCCCCGCATATTAAATGCGGCCTAACACCTCGTGGATTCCGGTACCCCTAACTGCAAAGGTATACCCAGTGGAAGGACGAATTGCTGGAATACGGCTCTCGTGAATAATCATTTCTGCGCCACTAGCGGTACCGTAGCCACATACGCATGTCCCAGACATGTTGAGTTCCTAGATCTCGACCTCCCAGAGATCAATGGGTTCCAAACCCATTATGTTTAGCTTACGATCACACGTGTGTAGTTCCCAGACCTATCATGATAAACTCCAGGTTTATTCTTTACGTCCCAGACGTTCTCGTGTATCTCAGCCACTCAGTTGGTGTTTCTCGCACCTCAGAGCACATGTTTCTATGGACCCAGAGGTGTCCCAGACAACTCTTCGGATAATTAGGAAACTACTATATGTTTGCGGCCACAAATTAATAATACAAATGTATATCTCACATATATCATGCATATCAAATACACAAGCAGTGTATAACATATCAATCAAACATCTGGTGATTCACACAACACTATACTTGTATAATAATTAGAATAACAGCGAGTACGGTAGTACTAATAATCACTGCAAGCAGCTCGTCTTTTCTTCATTGACACTATTCACAGTTTCACCCAGGTCCGCATACGACTGCTAGCACACAAAGTAAAAGTAGCCCTAACCATCCAAGGGTGGGGTAGTTGTTATTGTGTTTATGAATGGCAAGTATTTTTGCTTGCCAGTTGCGTGAATTATGATTTTCAGCTTAATATTTTGAAAATATATATATATATATATATATATATATATATATATATATATATATATATATATATATATATATATATTTAATCAAATAATACAGTAGCTTGAACAACAGAATACTCACTGACGTTTTCATATGGATTAGCCCATTTATACTATTATATTATAAATATTATTAAACATTACAAGTTAAGTTACTTATCATCTACGGGTAATTCTTATATTAAATATGATTCATCTTCTGATACACTAATATAGGAAGATTCCGAATTCATATGATTGATAAAATAAATAATACAAGTTATGTTACTTATATATGATTCATATGCCAACCCAGGTGGAGTAGCGCTAGCGCTATCGCTTCACGCTCCAAGGGTCCCGGGTTCGAATCCCGGATAAGGCATGGTTGTTGTATGTGTCTTTCATCATCCCATCTTCATCAACTCAAGATAAGAACATCGATGTTTATTTATTTATTTATTTATTTATTTATTCAAAGTAACCCGAGGGGTTGGTCACTTCCGAAAAAAAGCGTACAATTCAATTTTAATTCCACTAATTCCTCTAATTCCTAACCAATTCCACTAATTCCTAGGTAATTCCTCTAATTCCCAGTTAATTCCTCTAATTCCCAGGTAATTCCTCTAATTCCTATTCAATTCTTTTTAATTCCAGAAGTAATTCCCCGTTATAGAAAATTGACGGTAATATATTAAACAAGGAAAAACAAATAAGTAATATTTCTTAAGTACATATTTATTTTTTAACAAACGCAATATACAGTACGTATATGTATATATAGTAAATACAAAATAGTTTATTTAAATAGAACATAATGATGAAATATTTTAAAATTAATAAATATTTATTTTAATTTTGGAATCTTCGCGTCTGTGTGTGTGCGTATTCTTTTACTCTCTTTGCGAAGTAACCAGAAAAGTGTACTTTTTTAACAATAATTTTCGACCCATTTTTAAATTCACAAATCGAGAATTTTGTGTAACATTTTTTCTTTATTTTGCGCTGATTCACTATTTAAGTAGAATAAAATAGCATCACCTCAGTGCGACTGAAGTGCTGCCCGCCAGACTATATTACAGTCTGCGGAAGTATACAGGCAGCAACAGAGATTTCTTCGAGGTAACACCCGTGGCACAGAAATGGTTAGAAAATTTAGACATCACTATATAGTATTTATTTATTTATTCCTTTTACATCATTAATTTCTATATTATATTCCGTTTTTATTATATGTATACGATAAATTAAATTCTTTATATTTTTTACCTCTATATCATCAAAATTTATTTGATCACCATATTCATAAGTATTTGTTTGGATGCCTCAAAAATTCCCTCAAGACAGACATTTTTCTCCACTCACTTTTATTGTATTAAATTGGGAAATTAATTTCGTATTCCTACCTACATAATATATAGTAAATCCCTTCGATAAAAGTACTAAACTACTAAAAGAGTGGGTTAAAAAATGTGAAAAATTTAAAAATATCTCTAACTTATTGTACTAAAATAAAATTTGTAATTTTAGTGAATTCCTCTAAAATTCTAGTTATTTCCTGGGTAATTCCTTCAATTCCCAACCAATTCCATCAATTCCCAGGGAATTCCTCTAATTCCGTGTTAATTCCTCTAATTCCATATTAATTCCTCTAATTCCTAGCTAATTTATGCTAATTCCTACTCAAGTGTACAACTAATTCCCAAGTGATTAACCCCTCGAAGTAACCCATCCATCCCACAGGATCAAGATCCCAATTACGGGGTGGATGTAAAATATATACAAATCCATATACAATAATTAATGTTTCAACACAAGAAAGAATGTAAATTAAACATAAAGAAAAATAACAATGAAATAATACTACACAAATATATTTATCAATGCTTGCTTGAAGCGTCCTAGAGTTAAATGAAAAATATCTATTTCAACAGATAAACTATTAAAAATATAACATAAATGCCTGATGGGCGATCTAGCTTCATAATTAGTACGTACAAATATACATCTAAATGTATTCTTGTTTCTAGATGGTAATCGTGGAACGGAGAATGGAATACTACCTAAAGAAATGGAATCGTCTATAAAATTATTCACTATCTTATATAAATAGATAGAAGATGGCATTATTCTCCTATTTTCTAACGAAATCAGATTGAAAGTCTGTAGCAAGTAATTGTATGATGCCTCATGTGTAGGGTAAACACCGTAAATTTTAAAATAACAATACTTTAAAAATTTGTATTGTATCTTTTCGATAATATTGCTATGAACCTCATATATAGGATTCCATATCTGTAAGCAGTATTCAAGTTTTGATCGTACAAAGGAGAAGTACAAAGTTTTTAAGGTTTTTAACTTACAAAAAGAACGACAATTTCGAATTATGAAACCTAGTGTTTTGTAAGCAGACTTTACAATGTAATTTATATGTGGAATGAAAGAGAGCTTAACATCAAAAATGATTCCTAGATCTTTAAACTCAGTGACTCGATCTAGCTGATGGTGATCCATTTTATAAGTGTAAGATGTAAAAGAGTTTTTCACAGAATATGTCATAATTTTGCATTTTTGAAAATTGAAATATAGTTTACAAGATTTGGACTACAATAGAATGCTGTTTAAATCATCTTGCAGCCTAAAACTATCCTCATGTGAATTTATTATTTTAGATATCTTCATATCGTCGGCATAAAGAAATAAATCAGAGTGTTTAACACTGGTAGTGATGTCATTGATGAAAAGTATAAATAGCAAGGGTCCAAGGTTGGAGCCCTGTGGTACACCAGAAGTTGGCGTGTATGTGCTAGAATAATAGTTATTATAATGCACTTGCATTTTTCTGTTTGAGAGATATGAAGAAAGATAAGCTATAAGATTAGGGGAAAAGTTAAAATTATGATAAAGTTTATATAGGAGGATATTATGGTTAATCTTGTCAAATGCTTTGGCGAAATCGGTGTAGATTACATCTATCTGCTTATTGTCACGAAGTGCTCTTGTAGCTTTGTCAGTAAAATTCATAAGGTTTGTAGTAGTCGATCTACATTTCATAAAACCGTGTTGTTGTGGAGCTATGTATTTCTGCGTTTCGTTATATATATATATATATATATATATATATATATATATATATATATATATATATATATATATATATATATATATATATATATATATATATATATGATTATAAATAATAGATTCAAAGATTTTAGAAATATTGGAAAGTATGGAGATAGGTCGGTAGTTGGATATATCAGATTTGTCGCCAGATTTAAATACAGGTGTAACAAAAGAAGTTTTAAGAGAAGAAGGAAAGGTATTTGTAGTTAAAGAGAGATTAAATAAGATGTAAAGAGGACGAACGAACAGATCACGACATCCCTTTAAAATATAAGCGGGAATGTTGTCAGGACCAGGAGTACGGGACGGTTTGATATCGTGCCTATTAATAGATAAGGGGGATGAAGCATCATCATTTTCAAAAACGCTACAAAAATAACTCGAGAATCCTTGTACAATGTCAGGAGTAGAATTATATTTTGTATCATTTAGATGCATTGTACCAGGTAAGCGAGTATTATTTTTCTTTGCATTTATGAAATTCCATATGCTGGCAGGATTGTTGCCAATTTTGTTTTCCATGGAAGAAATGTAAGTTTTGTAGGCAATATGTATATCTTTTTTCGTAAGAGCACGTAATCTCTTATATTCGGAATTATAAAATTCAAATTTATTTTTTAAGTATAGTTTGCGATAGTGCTCTTTGAGTTTAATATTCCTAATAATTGATCGCGTAAACCAAGGAGGAAAGTTAGTAGAAGGTTTGTTGCAGGTTTTAGGTACGGTTTGGTCAAAGATGTCAAAAATAATTTGATAAAATTTATTAAACGCATCGTTTACATTATCAAAGTTATTTAATACTTCCCAGTTAGAAACAGAAAGTAGGTTATATAGAAGAGGAAAGTTAGCAGATTTGAAATTATAAGTAGGGGAAGAATTAAATGAAGAATTGTTAGATTTAAGATTTATAGGACAGGAGAGATGAATGTCTAGAGCAGGGTGATTTGGGTCCTCCACAACAACAGGATCAGTAGAGTGCGAGACGTTACAAAAAATGTTAGATACAACTACATCCAGAATTCTAGCGTTAGAGTTGGTTACAGAATTATATTGATGCCCACTTACAAAGTTTAAAAAATGTTTGAACCTACGTGACAAATGGCAGCTAGAATTAACATCATCAGCATTGACAAGATTTGTTATGTTAATGTCTCCAAGAATAATAAAATGATTGTCAATAGAAGATAAAAGAGATTCTAACGTGTCAAGTAAATATTCTAACTGAGTTAAAGTAACAGGAGGAGGACAGTAAAAGACAAGAAGAAAGATATAGTTGGTAGGAGAGAGAAAAATTTTTATACATAAGATATCAGTAGTAGATGAGGGATGAAGATTAATATTAATAAGTGTAGATTTAAATTTAGAATTAACAGCATAAAGCACACCACCACCAGTTTTTTTTACCAGTTAAAACTCTATTTCTATCGTGACGATATACATCATATGCTGACGATAGAATTTCAGAATTGGATACGGCGGATGTTAGCCAAGATTCACTTATTGCAATTATGTCATAGTTTAAGGAACTACAATTGTTATAAAAACATTCTAATTTTGTGTTAAGCCCTCTGACATTCTGGTAAAAAATATTCATAAGATTGAATATACTATATACAACTGTACACTACTGATTTAAACAAACTATACAAGATCGCACGCAATTTCAGACAGCTCAAAGCAAGTATACCAAATAACAAAACAAGGACGACGGATAAAACTAAAACTAACAGAGAAAAAAACCAGTCAAATACAGTAAACAGTGGACAATGTCGCTCCAGAACAATGAAAAAGCGATATATTCATAACATTTAGCAGAGAAAGACAATAAAAAAGTTAGAGTTCATCGATATTCGTGGCCAGAGACAATTTCTTAATAGTACCATCACAACACTTTGCAAAAATATTACCGTCATGAGTCCAGACACTTTTATTACTAAGTTTTTTGCATGCAGCTTTATACAAATTATGTCGGGGCTTGGTAAGATCTTCAGTTATAACAATACCGGTATCTCTAAGTTTACTCCTATTTATTAATAATTGACGCGTTTTATAAGAGGCAGAGAGATGTTATAAAAATATATACGAAAAATTGACTCACCCCCATATAATCATGAGTTGTAATAAGTTGTACAAAAACTTGATATACAATAAAGAATTATTATTATACAGTGAATTTATTTTAACATGCAACATATCGTAAATCATTTCCATGGTTACACACTCCTGTCAAAAAATGACAGCAATGTAATATTTGTCCATTTTAAAATGCAACATACAAAATTTGTAATCATATATCATCAATACTAATTTCCAATACATTAGTCTATACACGATTAACAAAAAATCGAAACTTTAATGAAGCACAACTTAACAAACTTTGGCTTACAAAAATTCATAATTTTAATGTAATAAATGTTCAAAAATACCTACATTCACACTAAGACAATATCCTAGTCGGTCGTAAAAATAATTGACACCATTTGTGATGTGTTCTGGAGGTATCTCTTGTGCTGCAATACTATTTATAATGTTGCATTTTAAAATGGACAAATATTACATTGCTGTCATTTTTTGACAGGACTGTGTAACCATGGATGTGATGAACCATATGTTGCATGTTAAAATAAATTCTCTGTATATGATTCATATCCGATTTTTTTGTTCTGAATGGGCCTTCAGTTTTTTAGCTTAATTTTCTAAAGTCAATTACAAGTCTCGTTTTTCGTTTTCCTGAAGCATCTATTTTCTTGGGTACAATCCAAATAGGTGAATTATAGGGTGAATTATAGGGTGACTATATATATATATATATATATATATATATATATATATATATATATATATATATATATATATATATATATATATATATATATATATATATTTACTTATGCTGGAAACTGTATTGAATTCCTTTTCTATGAATTATTTGTTCTTCTAACATTTTATTTATATGTTCCTCAATGTCTTGTTCGTATATTTGGGGCAATGTATAATTTTTTGTGTACACAGGTATATCATCTGATAATTTGATTTTACGTTTAATTAGGTTTGTAGCGGAGAGTTTTTCTCCAGATTTTGGAAAAAGATCTGATTATTCATTTATAAAATTGTTCAATTTTGTTTTTGTAGAAAGATTTAAATGTGAGTCTCGTATTTGTAAATTATTTGTATTTTGAATTGCATGATGACAAAATTTCTATTGTTTATCTAACATAATCAAGGTTTCATTTGCAAAATCTATTTTTACGTCTAGATGTTTTAATATTTTAATTCCAAATAATACATTATATTCTTTATGAAAGTCATGTACATAAAAATTGAATATATGTTTACCAAGTTATAATTTTACTAAAGTTTTTAGGGTCACTTTTCCTTTTGCAGTTCTAAATGTTACATGTTTATTAATAATTTTGAATTTTTTTGATTTCACAAGTCCATTATTTATAAAGTTTATATCGGATCCTGAGTCAATTAAAATTTTAAAGTCGTCATGTAATATTGTAGAGATATTTGCTATGTTGGATGTCATTACGTGTTTAATTCTATTTCGTGGGGTTCTAGAAAATTTACATTTTCGTCTTCAATTTCTTCGTTTTCCAATGACTTTGTTTCTGCATAGAATTCGTCTTCAGATTCATTTTCTAATTCATTATTATAATTTTGTCTATTAATTTGCTGTGTTGACATGTGTGTAGAAAATGTTTGTTTCGTTTGCGTTGACATAGGTTGAGGTTTAAAATTTCTGTTTGTATGTACAGAATTATAAATATTTTGTGTTGCAAAATTATTTCTATTCCGTGTACTTTGTGGTTGTTGTATTAGTAGTGAGGTTCTTGGTTTAACTGTATAGGAGCACTGGGGAATTGTTGTCCTGGGAATTTTGCAGGAGGTGGTAAGAATTTATAATTTTGACTTGTTACTGTTTTCATGGGGGACACATGTAATAAGTAATTAAATTCATTATTTAATAATGATTCGCATTCTTCAAGAGTAGTTGGATCGCGTTTATAAATGATCCTTTGTTATTTATTGGTAATAATTCAATGAAATGATGTATTACTAATTTTTGAACATGATCTAATAAAATTTTGTTTTTGATTTGTCAGAATTTTTTGTTTCTATTTTTCCTTTATATTTACCAAAATTTTGCATGATATCTTTCAGAGTTTTATATATATTTCCTTGTAATTTTGTATGTAATATATTATATAATAAAGTTTCTGGTTTTCGAAATTACTTGTGAGGTAAGTTGTTTTCCGAAATAATGGATTGTGCATTTCCTTGAATTTTAGATTTAAATAATCTAAATGCACTTTTTTTGTATGTTATTCAATGTGTAGCTTGTTTCTAATATGGTTTTCACGTCTTCACATTCTTTAATATAAGCATGCAAGTTCTTTATATCTCTTGTATACACAGGGATTGGTTCACACAGGGTAATGTCGTTAAGAGTAATGGTAGTCATTGTGATTGAATAACTTGATTGTGATTCAATTGATAAATTATTTAATAAATCAATGTTATTACTCTGAGTATTTAAATATTCTGTATCTTCAATACTCTCGAATATGTCGTTAGACACGTCTTCCAAAATATCTGATAGAGTGTCAGACATAAAGTTATAATAATTATTGTATTAGTTGCCTTGTGATATAGTCCTCACTTGACTGGACAGATTTTTTTTTAATTGTTAGTTTTGAATCAATGAACTCAAACTTTACAAAGATTATGGCTATGACTTAAAAGTACTTACAATAATGATAATGTTCTCGTACATTCCAACGGAGGTATTCTTATAGCTCGTAAAATTATCTGGGTTCCTCTGGTACAGGTGAGATGAATTTCTTCGGCATCCGGCAGCAAGTGTTGAGATAACCTGAAGTTATAGTTGAAGTGGATCTGGTATGAGTGATTCTCAACAGCGATGTACTTCTCCAGGTGTGATGTCCGTTATAGATAGGTCGTATGTATTGACCTCTGATGGGCTACTGTTTAAGCCGTAGATGTTGTCGATACCAATTTAGAATATTAAAATATTCATAGTCGTGAAACGTGTATAGACTGTTTGTTCTAACGTTTGGCATCCTACCGACTGCGCCAATTATGATTTTCAGCTTAATATTTTGAAAAAATATACATTTATTCAAACAATACAGTAGCTTGAACTTCGTTACAAGTCAACAGAAAACTGACTGATGTTTTCATATGGATTAGCCTATTTATACTCTTATATTATAAATATTATTAAACAGTACAAGTTAAGTTACTTATCATCTACGGATATTTCTTATATTAAATATAATTCATCTTCTGATACACTAATATAGGAAGATTCCGAATTCATATGATTGATAAAATAAATAATACAAGTTATGTTACTTATATATGATTCATATCCAGATATACGAATACAGAAAGATTCATAATTCGTACGACCGAAAAGTGAATCTTACACAATTAACTTTAATACATAATGCAAATGCGTAAGGTTAGTTAAGGAAAACAGCATTTTCTACAACAAAATTTAATAATAATTTAAAATAGTTGACATTTGTATTTATTCCAAATTATCTGTCATAATCGAAGTTTTTACGGCCAGGAAAGGATTGCTGAAGCGTATTTCCTTGTTTAATTTTATTTGAGTACATGATAACGTGTGACAAAAGTATTGAGAAAAAGTTAGACCTCTTCATGTAATATAAAGATTTTTTTATTGAAACGTTGACATAAGGGGTCATTCCTATAAACTAAGGAGATAAGAAATCTAATTTTACAACACTGATAGGGGACCATTATCTTCAACTCGACGCAGTTTTTTAATACCTTGTCTAATTTTCTCTGGACGATGTTAAATCTACTTCCTGGCTCGTCTGAATGGCTGTAACTGTAACTGTTTGGCATTCTCTGCTGTTATTGTATATGCGAAGAAATGCCCAAAAGTCTGCAATCAATCGCGCCTGAGTAACATTTGGCGATTATACTCTCTCTCTCTCTCTCTCTCTCTCTCTCTCTCTCTCTAACACACACACACACACACACACCCACACACAAACACACAAACACCCACACACCCACACACACACACACACACACACACACACACACACACGCACGCACGCACGCGCGGACATACATACATACATACATACATACATACATACATACATAAATACATACATACATACATACATACATACATACATACATACATACATACATACATACATACATACATACATACATACATACAGACAGACAGACAGACAGACATCGTAAAAATAATAAAATCGTATTCTAGGGACCTAAAACCTGCTTATTCATCAAAAACTCACCACCGAATTTTTTGATCAAAGATAATACTTTCCTTACCTAAAGGTGACGGAAGGTAAAAATGTCAACAGTATTTTTTGGTCTAGTTATATTTTTACTTCCTTGCTTTTACTTTTTCAGCGTGTTTTTCAGTAACGTAGCAACAATAATGAACTTAGGTTGAAAGAAAAGAAAACAATATTTTAATAATTAATTTAACAGATGTCAAACAGGCCGTATTTTATAAATACTTAAGCTTAATTCGCCGGTAGCGCGAAAAGTATAATAAGCAACATAGAATGTACGTACACATAACATGCCAAACAAACTTTGCACGTACACAGTACACTTACTATAATGTTTAAAATAAGTTGCCATGGTAACGACATTCGTAATCTAGGCCAACTACTTATCAATACCCCCTCACACATTTCATATTTGTACCATTAGAATAATAATAATTCTACTTTTACTCCACTTTTTCAAAAATATATCTTATCTATATTTTAATAGTAGTACAAGTATTCTATATTTTTTTTACATACGACTATTTACGATATTTTGTATTTTTACATGTCAACAAATTTTTAACAAGCTCTGCAAACATTGCGAATGACAATGACGTCATTATATTGGAATATTCAGCATAGGTAAATTCAGTTAGTATTGTAAACAATGCTGTAATGTTATAATCTTTTACGTTTTTATCTTTGTTGTTTAGTTTAAATAATGCCTTAAAAATATGTTTATTAGGAGATATATTTTATACAATGGTTTAAATTTTTATCATTCGCTTTTGGGAAATAATTATAAATTATAGTTACAATCTTATATTACATTAATATGCAGCGCTTTATCTATCTTATATAAAAATCAGAACATAAAAATATCTTATCGCTGAAAACTGAATTTAAAAGAAAACATCTTTCTAAACTAATCAGTACACAGTACAATGTTGAAAATGAAATCGGTGATATTACTATCCGTCATAGTCGGCACAGTGTTCGGTAATAACCAATAACTAGAGTAACCCCTGAATTAAACATTTATTAAAGTGGCTATTCATTACAGCATTCCGCATCGACTCGAGGATTGTGGGAGGCGAGGATGCAGCCCTTGGAGAAGTTCCATATATTGTGGGTTGGTTAAATGAAGTTTGTAATTTAATGGTAACTAATTGAATGGCTTTTTTAAGGTTTCGATTCGAGGTATGAACAGACATGGTTGTGGGGGTTCCATTCTCAATGAGAAATATGTTCTCACGGCAGCTCACTGTGTTTATAATTGGTAATTATTAATTGTTTGTAGTGTGTATTTCAATTCCTACTTCACGAAAATGCACAAAGGTTTTCATTTTAAATTCAGTACAATCAATAATGCTTCGATTTGATCAAATTTGAGTTAATATTGTAAAAGTATATAACAATAATAATAATATTATTATTTTTTAGTAATGGTAATTCTTTTATTAAATTAACTAAATTGAATATTGCATAAGTAGGTACATTCGTATTATGAAAATGGTTGGTTATGTGTTAGGTGTAGGACCAGGTAAATTCAAATCAGTTATTTCTCATTTTAAAATATATTAATTTATGATCTTAGAACTTCGTGACTGACTGGAATATTAAATTAATTAACACCTTCTACGTATAACGCTATAACTATAGTGATTTAAAAGAAATCAAGCTGTTCATAAGGCGCTAGTGAGCTAAAAATCATAAAGTTACGCTGCTATTAGCAACGTGAAACAAACATTCGTATGGCACATGTCTGCTTATTACATAAGTCACTTGAGAAAATTACCCAAGACTTTTCTTGCATGACTTATTTGCAATATAACCCACTTGTACAATAACTATTATCCACGCGTTAACTATAAACTAAGATAATTAAAAAAAAATAAGTTTTATAATCACTTATATCTGCATACAAAGCGGATTGGCACACCCAGCAATGGTAATATGCCGTGATGATATATTTATTTATTTTATTTATCACTTATTATCCATCCAATTTTTTTAAAAATATATTCGCATTTCTCTTGTGGAAACCAAGACAGTTAAAAAATTAACATCTGTTTAAGAGTAAATCGCTTATATATTTTTTGTTCAAACATAATGAATGTATAATTAAATTTATGAGGAAAAGTAATTTTAAATAATATTGGGAAGTCCTAAATTAAATATTAAAATATAACTTTATGTCACCGGAAACCTTGATGAAACTTACTAGATACAGATATTTTTTAAATCATTTCAATATCAGTATTATGTTGATAATTCAAAAATTATTTTATTTTATTTTGGAATCATAAACTTGTTTATTCGCCCTCAAAAGCGGGCGCAATTTGACTTATACCGCCCTAGAGACTATAAAGTTACCAAGCAACAGCTATTCAAACTTCAAAATCGTGGTTTATGGATAAATGTCAGATAACACAATAAATTCGATTAATCACATTTTTTGAACACCGCTACTCGCAAAACTTTTCATATTTTTTATCGTATACGTTTTCTGATTTCTGTGGAACCACCTGTACAGCCTCAAATTTATTCGTTTTTTTTTTTTTTTGAATAATTGATTTTTCATTATCATTTGTCACAAAATAAAATTGGTAATAAACAAACAATATGGCTAAAGACCAGAGCATAGGTACTTAAAATTCACAACGACATCGAATATAATTATGCCAACTAATAGGCCAATTCTGAACAAATCTGTAAGTCTTATAGATGTGTAAATCTGTGAAAAACTGACATAAACGCATCTATTATTGTTCATTATTATAAAATTATACATAAGAGTGGCATGTTTTGTTTCGATTTTGTTCATTATTTACAGATTTACAGATCAGTAAGACTTACGGATTTGTTCACAATAGAGGCATAATCCTTGAGAACCAAATAAAATAAAATGTATGTACCACGAGTATAATCACGAATACAGCACTCGGGAAATTTATCTTTTAATTATGCCCTAAATACATAATTAACTATAATTAAATTGCATTCAGAAATTATTATAAATATGTATTATTCACTGAAACGTTTTGTTTGCCAAATAATTTAATATATCGGAAAATAAACTAATGATGAAACTTTATTACTAATTTATAATACTAAGCAAAAGGTTCAGTGGCGGCGCCAGGATGTAAATGTAGGATGGGCACAAGGCACAATCAAAAAACGAGTGGGCAGCAGGGGGGAGGGATTGTAATAGGTCATGCAAATGTAATCGAAAAAAAGGCGCCGCAGGCAAATTTTTTTTTCATTCAAGGTCAAATTGCCTTATAATTGAAAGTTACATTTTATCAAGGGATGTGAAGCTGATAAACTATGAAAATTTAATATCATCTCCACTTCTACTATTATAATAATTATATTTTAACTGACATCCATATTTTGTAATCTACATTAATATTTCAAAAACAAGCCATAAATATTAATTCAGTAAAATACAATACGTATTTAATTTTATCTTAAATTATAATATTTGCGGTTGTTGGATTTTGGTTTTTTTTATCAATTCATGGCTTATGAGGGAAGGGGGTAGTTATCCCCATTACCCCACGTCCCTTTCCTTCGCGGTGAATACCCGTTTTTTTTAATAATAAAGATACGTATATGATATTTTTTCATATACACACGTAAAATGAAACAAAGACACAGGTATCCATATTCGAATAATTACATATACCGAGTGTTTACTTTTTTATGAATTGTAGGAAATACTGTGGTGACATTTTCATAGTGCTGTAATTTCTGCGCTATTAATTTTAGAACAAAAGTATAAATACAAATAATGTTCAGAATTAAAAATAAATTTTATTCACAAATATTTTATATACCAAAATTATTATTTATATATTGGTAATGGGTGGGCACTTGGGTGGGCACAAGTCTTTTTCGGGTGGGCACGTGACCACCCTGCCCCCTCCCCTTAGCGCCGCCACTGAAAAGGTTTTTTTATGAAGTCATTTCATTGCTATTGAGACTTTGGTATTCTCCATTTTAAAATTAAGTTTAAATTTAAAATTATGTATTTTATTTATTTTAAGGACGCATCGACCAGATCTCTTCAGCATACAATATGGTGTGATCGAAATATCTGAATTAAAACCCAACGTTCTTCCGGTCAAAAACATTACAATTCATGGAAAATATGTACACGGTGGAGGATATCCCAATGACATTGCCATTATGGAGGTAAGATTTTTTATTATACCTATGTATAGTCTATTCGTATATATTAGTGATATATGCGGTTGAATCTTAAGTTCGTAGCAATTATTTGATTCATGTTTTCAAAATAAGTAAACTTATACCATATTACGTTAATGAACTACAAAGATATAGTAGAATTTGAGCTAAGAATATTTATTATAAGATTGATACAGGGTATAACACGAAAAGCGGACCATAAGCGTTTAACATGGGAAAACAGTTTTTCCTTGGTCGAAAGTGGGGTATTGATTTTAGACAAAAAAATTTCAAATAAATTATTAAAGAATTAAATTCCGCTTCTAATTTTATAATCATATTTTATTTTGCATATTCTGTAATCGAGCAAAATGAATTTCAAATTATATAAAAGTTACTTTTTTATAGTATTATTAAAATCACCAACAAACCTGTCAGAAACGTATCTGTCAAATTGTCTGTATCTGTTGGAATACTCTATTAAAAATCTGATGTGGCCAGCACATAACCTCTCGCCAGATATTTTACCTGGTTGTACGCATAAAACGAAAAATATTTTTAAATATAAATACATATATTCATGTCTCACTACAAAATAATTATTTTAATATAAATTATGTACAATACATACATTTTCTTTATATTCGATATCCTGAATTTTTTTTTCTACTTTCATTTTCTTTTTCTTTTATTCATTTTTTCGCAAATTTCTTTTATATTCTTTTTTAGGTATATTCTTTTGCGTTGTTGACTTTTTATTTATTTTCATAATCTTCATAATGATGTACAAATATGTTTGACAGTGGTATACAAATATTTTTGACAGTGACGTGACATTTATGTGTGAATTACAAACAATTGAATTTCTTGCCTTGAAGTAGTTTGATCTAAGAATTTTTACATCAAATTATTTTATATGCATTTCTTTATCTCTAAATCTATAGAAGCTATAATAATGAATTTATATTTATCGAATAAAGAATTTAACGTTTTTTAATATAAGTATTTATATAAATTTTTGATAAATAATATTTAGTTGATTTTTTTCTTGTAACTACTACTTCCGGTTGTCCAATTGTTACCAAAACTGACACGACTCTTCCCATTATTGTTAGATTGAGGAATCCGTAGTTAAAAATGTCTTAAGTCTTATAGTATTTGAGTTATGGTGAATCCACACACACATCCACACACACACACACACATACGGACATCATCGTAAAAATGTTATAATCGGATTCTAGGGACCTTAAAACGTGCTTATTCACTAAAATCTGGATTTGCGATTTTTAGCATGAATACAATACCTCTCTTAGCGAGAGGTAATAAAAAGTATTATTTTGATGCTAATTATATTTTATAATTTCTGACAGATAAATGTCATTATATTTGTTTGCGATTTTAATTTAATACCATGGTTAACACTATAAAGGAGTAACTTTTGTATAATTTTAAATTTAATTTGCTCGGTTACGGAACGTGTAAAATGAAATATGGTTATTGAATTAGATACAGAATTTTTTTTGACTATTTCACTCATAAATTTATAAGCCAATCCAAATTCAGGATTCTACATAGTTACCAAGTTTCAACACGTTCACAAAAATAAAATCCCACCCTTTAAGCCAATAAGATGTATTTTTACAAGTGAATTTTGATAAGCGAACTTTTTTTGACGTTTTAGAAACATATTGTTTACATCGTTTACATACCTGTCAAAGTGTGAATATTTTCAGTGTTACCAGTTTTTATTGAAAACGAGTCGATTCGGAAAGGAATCTATTTAAAACGTGGAAAAAGCAAACTTAAATATAACACCTTAAAATACAATAAAAATTAGAAGATTTTTGTCAAGAAAAAAAAATATTAATGATTATAAATGTATGCAACTTTGTTTTAGTACTGAACCCCATTACATTTTCTTAGTATGGCACAGCCTGTAAATATTTGTTTATTCCAATGTTATGCTGACCTTTTTTCTCAGATTTTTTAAATTAAAGGTTTTTAATATTAATTAAATTTAGAAGAAAAATTGTACCATCCCTCGGACGGCATATATTTATGCAAAGTTGTACGAATTTAAAAGTTGCATAAAAACACTTTTTACATTTTCTTATTATGGTTTTAGTTTCTTAACAATTTTAAAAAGAATTTCAACATTTTGCTTTATATATTAAAACTATAATGTTTTCTTTGTCATCTTAAATGATTTTTTTGCATTATGAATTTGTTTGTTTCTTTTTAAGATTGACGGAAAATTTAATTTCGGTCCTAATGCTCAGCCAGTACAGTTACCAACTCCCTTTGAAGATCCAGGATTTGATGTTGATGTATTTTTAGCTGGCTGGGGTCTTGATAAGGTAAATATTATAATATATTGTTGTAATCTATATAAATAATATTTTAAATAGATAAACCTATATAGAAAAATACTGATTATTTTTGCTCTCATTTTGTAATATTTCATAATATTTTCCCAACAATATCAAACAAAGCAAATTGTTTACCTTTCATAATAAAAATAACAATACAGACAAATATGGTGTAATATGAAAGATTTTGAAGGTTACATCGCAAATATTTCTCGTTCTTACACGTACGTTACGTATATTATATGTATAATGAAAGTAACAAATTAAAATTGTAATGAAAAATTTAAAATATGAAAATTGACAGTAAAATTTTAAAATAATTTTATTAAACCCAATTGTTTCTGAGATATAACTTCTGTTACTGTTGTTGTTATGTTGTACAAATAACAATAGAAATTTACTTTGATATCAAACGGAAGTCTACAGATAAAATATCCATTTATTCATTTTTTTGTATAGTACAGGTTCCAATTTTTTTTATTAGTATTATCTATTTCTAAAGTGATTTTATCGGATAATACATTGTTCACTATAATTCACATGAATACATTGTAAGTTATAAATGAACTTACACTAGAAATAGGAGTATACAGAGGATAATTTGGTGCAGCTCTGGCTTGTTTCTGTAGTTCTAAATTTGAAAAAATGCAGTCTTAAATTCAAATTTTGCAGTTGCTTTCACTTATCTCCTATATTATTTATTATTCAAATATGTACATGGAAGAAGAATTACAAAATATATTTTAAATTAATTGAACGCGCGTTTCCCGCAGGTACGGCTGGCAAATATAAACAATTGAAATGAGGAATCTGGTGTGACATTAAGAATAAACCCCTTTTGTTTATAACAATATTTTGATAATAAGATAACACGCAGTTAGTGCCAGGTTTGTGCTGCTCACATTCTAATTATGAAAGTTTGTGCTGTTTATTTACATCTGCTATTAACAATTGAAATGGGGATCTGGCATGACACCAAGAGTTATTTACTTTTGTATAAAACAATATTCGGGTAATAGTAACTTCAATTGTTAGTGCTAGGTTTGTGCTGCTCAGATACAAATTATAAAAGTTTGTGATATTTATTTACATCTATGAATGAATAACAATGGGGGAGTTTTCGAATTTTTTATTTTTTTATATGTTAAAATATTTTTGAATCTAAAGCGTTTTTACTTTTATATTTTGTCAAATTTTAAAAAATACTGGAGATAAAATATATTAAACTTTTGCAATATTTTATTCCCGCCATTACAGCGTACATAACATCAACTATGTGTGAATTAGGTCTCGACATACGTGCTCAAAACGTGCTTCATAAAAAGAGACAAAAGCAAAATACGGCCACCTGTTTATGTTTACATTTGAAACCCGACAATTTAATTTCTGTGTTATCGTATTTTCTAGGTTTTTCATATTTAAAATAAAATAATTTTCTTTTGTGCGAATTGATATTGAATTTGACGTTTCAATATCAAATATAGAAGACATTCGTTCGCGTTTTCATTATAAACTAGCGCTCGTAGCGGACAACTACGGCGAACCAAAGATGCTGTATACGTCATCGTATTGCGGGCGATTTAACGAACGATAAATTTAATATCGTTTGTATAAAAAAATACTCTATATTTTATTATTTTTATTGCATTAATAGTAATATTGATTGTATAGTATTGCAGTAAAGTGGAAAAATTACCTATCAACATGACTAAACTCCCCCATTGAAATGGGGAATATGGCGTAACACCAAGACTAAACTCCTTGGCTCGTACCACGAGCACGGTTTTAACTAAAACGCTGTTTTAACAATTGTCAAATTCAAATTTTATTATTTAATTTCCCCCTTATGTTTAAAGAATGATTTTTTTTAAAAAAATATTTGTTTGAATATATATTATGTTCTGCTTTAAAATCATATTTTGATTAATTTGATATTATTTATTATTATTAAATAATGAAATTTGATATTTCTTAAAACAGCGTTTTAGTTAAAACCGTGCTCGTGGTACGAGCCCTTTTGTTTAAATCAATATTCGTGTAAAAATAACGTCAATAGTTAGTACTAGGTTTATACTGCTCAGATACAAATTATAAAAGTTTGTGTTATTTATTTACATCTATGATTAACAATTGAAATGGGGAATCTGGCGTGACACTAAGAGTAAACCCATTTTGTTTATAATAATATTTGGATAACAACATAATCCACAGTTTGTGTTAGGTTTGTGCTGCTCAGATTCGAATTATGAAATTTTGTGCTGATTATTTACGCTTGTATTAAAAATTGAAATGGAGTTGGTGTAACACCTACGGAAAACTCATTTGTTTTATAATAATATCTGAGTTATAATAATATCTGAGTTATAATAATATCCATTGTCAATGCTAGGCATGTGTTGCTTAAATACCTACAAATTATAAAAGTTTTTACCGTTTATGCTTATTATTAATAATGAGCAGGTTTCACATTTTTTTAAAAGTATTTTAATTAAAAGAAAGTTTATGCAATACTTTACACTGTAATAAAAAAATAATAATTTGTTGTTAATTTCTTAAATAATAAAATAAAAAGATTGGCGCCAGAAATAGTTATGAAAAACAACCCCCTAGTCTTATGACGTCAATTACATATTCATAGACAATAGGAAAACAGTTTGTCCACCGACGTTATTAATTTAAATTAAAGTAGGCGATAGTTGGTTATATGTTGCGGGCTTATTCTGTAACTCAGTCAGTGGCGTACTTAGGGCGGGGCAAACAGGGCAGGTGCCCTGGGCGCCAGAACCAAGAGGGCGCCACTTGGAGCCCTTGGTATCCGTATGTAACTTGGGTGCCAGAATTTGAAGTGTTAAAACTGTTGATTACTGTGCGTATTGACATTTTTTGGAACTGTTGAAGCTCTGTATCTATTTTTTCATCGTCTACGCAACGCTGGGAAATACTCAAAAATACTACTCCCATAGTTATTAAATCTGAGTCAAAAATAATATGGAGTGCAAAAGTGGAAGCCGTGAAGCCCATAAACAACTACTTTGACGGCATACTCCAAGTTCTCGAGACTATAATGGATGATGCAAAAGAAACGAGTGAAACAAGAAGTGATGCTACGCAATTGTGTAACCGTATGTTGACACCTATTTTAATAATGAATTGTAAAAAATGTAATATAATGGATATTTGGTGATATTCTCAAATTTGCGGCAATTTATAGACCAATATTTTTGTAAAATTTTATACTTAGAGGCATATAAATTTTTATATCAACAATTTTATTGAATTGGGAAATCACTAACATCAAACTTATTTTGTTTATATGAAAATCTGGATAACAATACCACCCACAGTTAGTGCTAGATTTTGCTGTTCAGATATAAATGATGAAAGTTTCCGTTGTTTAAATCAATATTCGGGTAATAGTAACGTCCATAGTTAGTGCTAGATTTGTATTGTATATATTTTTAAATAAAATGGGTTAACTCTTAGTGTCACCCCAGATTCCCCATTTCAATTATTGTGAATAATAGATGTAAATAACCAGCACAAACTTTTACAATTATTATTTGAGCAGCACAAACATAGCACTAACTATGTTCATTAATATTATCCGAATACTGTTTTAAACAAAAGGAGTTTAGTCTTGGTGTCACGCTAGATTCCCCACTTCAATGGTGTATAAATAGATATAAATAAACTGCACAAACTTGTATAATTTGTATCTGAGCAGCACAAACCTAGCACTAACTATTAACGTTACTATTACCCGAATAGTGTTTTAAACAAACTCTTGGTGTCATGACAGATTCCCCATTTCAATTGTTAATAGTAGATGTAAATAAACAGCACAAACTTTCATAATTTGAATCTGAGCAGCACAAACCTAGCACTAACTGTGTGTTGTTTTGATACCCAAATATTGTTATAAACAAAGTGGGTTTACTCTTAGTGTCACGCCAGATTCCCCATTTCAATTGTTAATAATTGGCGCAAATAAACAGCACAAACTTTAAGATTCTAGCACAAACCTAGCAGATTTCGATGGCCTAAGGGCCTCCACATGATTTAATCCAGCATTGTTCGTAGTAGCCGAATTAAAGGGTTCAAGTCTCAATGAAATCCCTTCATTTTTCATAATAATCATTCTTTGGTATTTGACTCTTGAATGTTACAAAATAATTCTATATAATATTGTTACTAAAGTGTAGTTCTGGTTCCTTCTTATCCACTAAATGTGTCACGCTGTCAAATGAGTGTTCATTACTGTGAATAGGAGGAAGTATTGAAGTTTAGCATTAAAGACTGGTAAGAAATTCACTGACTGAATTTGTTGCTCTGTAGATGGACTATAGGAAAATCCTGGGTTCAAGTCCCGGTAAATTCAATGAATTTTTCACAAAAATCTATAGTTAGTAAATATTTAAACTTACGACAGGTCATTTTTCTAGCCATATTCCCATCATACTACATAAATATAACTCTTGTTGAAATATATAGGCTGTTTCAAAACATACCTGCAAACTTCCAGAAATGGGATCCTGCGCCATAACAAAAAATAATAAAATGAACACTTTATCCTTGACGTACTACTCAATAAATAACGATTAAGATAAAAAACATTTTTTCAATTATTACATTGCGGGATATTTGAATTTGTCATCAGCGCCACTGTGACGTCACACTATTGCTAGCTTTCTCACGCACTAATGTTTCATCAAGACAAGAAATCTTGTCTTGACAATCATTTCTTTTCTTGGCTTGATTTGCAAGACAAGAAAATAAAAATTTCTTGTCTTGCTCATTTCTTGGCGACGTAATTCTTGTCTTGTTTCAAGAATTCTTGATATTTCTTGTTTCTTGATATTCTTGATATGTAGTGTTGGCGTCTGCGTCTGCCCTTGCCCCTTTTAGTTAAATAATCATATAATGTTACTTTGATGTTGGTTGTGCATGTATTACTAGTTGTTAGTCGTTGGTTATTTTTTTGTGTTATTTCGATAATCCGTTCTTTTTATTTAAAACAATGAGTGTTCAAAGAAAAATAAATCAGATTCGGAATTGGTTTTATCCCAAAATAGTATTTCTCTCTCTCTCAAATATAATAAAAATATGATGTGGTCAGCACAGCACAATACTTCTCGTCATTTAATTTTAATCATTTCATTTCACGTAAGAAAATAGCGTTGGTTTAGATAGGGATATAAACTCTCCCTTTGATTGGTCACAGCGCATACCTAATACACTTTTATTAATATCTCTCTCTTTTAATTTAATAGGTCTCTCTTTTAATTTAATAGGTCCATTTGCACTAAAATCTAATGGTTTCTTTCCTCTTTCCATATTAGAATAAGGTAGAAATACATGGTTTCGATTTTTTTAAAAATAATAGTATTTAAGTTGAGCGTTGTGAGGATCTAGACTCATAAAACATATAAATGCAGATTTGCAAGAAATCAATATTTCTTGACAAGAAATCTTGATTCTTAATGATACTTTCTTATCTTGTCTTGGGAAATAAAAAATAATTCTTGTCTTGATTTCAAGACAAGATCAAGACAAGACCAAGAGTATATCTTGATTTTTGTGAAACACTATCACGCACTATTGGCAACGAAAATGACCGATAGAGGCAGCACCAATTTTACAAAATGGCCGACGTGAAGAGTAATTAGTGTTTGACAGGGAAATGAGTAAATAAAATTCATATTTTTTAAATGTAAATTGATTTGAAGTGTAGTATTGTTTAAAGGGAAGTCTGACAACCGTAAACACAACAGTTTGATTACTTTTCTGGCAAGTTTATAATTTTGCCACCAGCCGGCTACGAGTTCATTTTCTTCGCCAAATAATAATCAAATACAGTTGAAATAAAAACAATTGTGACTTCTTAATACTACGGATACGAATTGCTTCAAAATTAAACGAACTTTCATTTAAAATAATAATAAAATTAGAGTGCAGGACCCCCAATGAAGAGAACCCAACATCACTTTTTCTGAATATACCTATGTCTGCAAATGAGCCGTATGAGCAGTAGAGCAACAAACGGAAATGTAAAAATATTTTTGCTGGGTGATAAACAAATTAATAGCGCCATAAAAAGCAATAAACATAAGCAATAATTTATGTCATTTAATAACTAACAAAATTCCATTTCACTCTTAAAATTGTGAAAATAATCTTTAAAATTATTTATCCAATAACGCACATATCTACATCAAATTTCAATGGCACACGACATGCCTTATGTATAACAAATGAAGGTTGGGCTGTGGCAACCAAATAATGAGTATTGATTTGAAACAATTGAATTGGTTTCTGTGAATAGTTTGTCAGTTGCAACTTGCTCTCAAAATATTTTTCTTTAGAAGTTTTTTTTTTCTTGTTCTTTGCCGAACATGGGTTTATAAACAAAAAGTGATTGTTTTGATGTTTTCTACACTTCCTGGAAGTTTGTCGATTTGTTTTTGAAATATTCTGTATGTACCTAAGTCAACAATAAATTTCACAGAATATATTTATATTTCATAATGATTTTTGTACAAACAGCGGACCCACTTTTTACCTTCCGTCACCTTTAGGTAAGGAAGGTATTGTCTTGCGTCAAAAAATTCTATGATGTGTTTTTAATGAATAAGCACGTTTTATTATTTTTACGATGATGTCTGTATGTATTGTAACGTTTTTATTTATTTGGGTGAAGTGTAAATATTAGACAATTAGTATTAATTAAAATAAAAGTTTATTATAATGATAAATAGATATTAAATATAATTAAAAGATGATAAATATAACGAACACTACGATTAAACAAATATTAAACACTAATTAAGACTAAGAATATTATAAAACACTTAAACACTAAGATTATTTATTTAAACAATATATAGATCACTTATTTATTTATACAACTGTATTTATTTATATTTAGCACTCGTCGACTATCTGTTTATATCACCAACTGTTTTACACGCAACACTTATTTATATCAGACTGTCCAGTGCCTTCGCCAACGGTGCTTATATACCATAGCCGAAAATTCGAGAACTCACGGGAATACTTCTAGATACAACACAATAGGTTACATCAACCGCGTAATTAAGCAGGCGCCGGCCAGTCGGTTGCGTCATCGCTAACAATAGACGCTCGCTCGTCCCTGCGACAGCGGCGGCGACACCGACGGGGACAGAGGCGGTAACAGTGGCGGCGAGGGCGGGCACTGCACATTACACTGCCCCCTCCTTAAGACTGTTTCGTCCCGGAACAGTTCATGATGACGAAATCTGCATGCATTACCCTTGGTGCATTTCGAAGTTTTGAAGAAATGACAGTCGATGGTCCGCTCGACTTCTTCTTTATGTCCGTTAGGGTTAAAGCTGCAAACGAGAATTTCAACACCGGTAAAACGGAAGAGGATTTCTATCATGTTCCTAACAATCCTCCAATCTAAACCATCTAGACCACAGCCTAACTTCGGTACGGCTAGCTTCAAAATGTCATTCTTAAGTAGATGATCCCTCAAATCGCACAACGAGTTCCACAGGTCACGATACAACGGCTTCTGGTACGAGCGTGGTTTTGTAACCAGGTAATAGATGTACCGCTGATGGTCTGCATTGTTATCCCTCAGGCGCAGCGTTTTCTCAACAGTTGGGCGTTGGTTGGCCAGTTCTTGTTGTCGCTCAAATTTCGCCTTAAAGGCTGAAGCTATGCTACGGGACATCTTTAAGTCTTCTGATACGCAGTGACCGAGGGAATAATCTGAAGACACGGTGAATAGATCTCGGTGTTCTTCTTTCGTCACGCCGAACCCCGCCTTGCGGCCAAAGGAATAGTTCTCCATGAAGTCTTCAAAAGTTGGTTCTTGTGTTATGATCCGACGAACCGTTGCTCCGTTATTGACTTCGTGGTTGTCTCCGGCGAAAGGGGCTAGCCGATTAAAGTGTACTACTCTCGGCTTCCCGCTAGGTTGTTTCTTAATTCTGTATACCACGTCGTTTATCCTTTTGACTACCTCATAGGGGCCTTCCCAATTATTTTGCAGCTTTGGTGATAACCCACGACGTCTTTGTGGGTTGTAAAGCCACACTAAATCCCCAGGTTGATATCCACCCTTTTCGGCCTTCATGTCATACCGGTCCTTCATTCGGTCGCTAGCAGCTTGAATGTTCGTACGGACTTGTTCATGAATGTCATCCATTCTTCTCCGTAAGCCCGTAACATAATCTTCCCCGGCCAGATCTTCCCCAGGTTTACTGCCGAACACCAAGTCACATGGTAAGCGCAACTCACGCCCGAATAAGATGTTTGCAGGAGTTTGCCCTGTTGTTTCATGCACGGATGAACGATAAGCCAACAGGAACAGATGGAGGTGTCGGTCCCAGTCTCTTTGGTGGTTGGAGACTACCTTCGACAAATATCGGTTGATCGTTCTGTTCATTCGTTCAACCATGCCATCAGACTGCGGATGTAATGCAGTTGTTCTAGTTTTATTAATTCCTAATATCTTACAGACATTTTGGAAAACGGCAGACTCAAAATTTCTTCCCTGGTCGGAGTGGAGTTCACGCGGTACTCCGAATCGGCATATACATTCCTTAACTAAAGTTTCAGCGACCGTGGTGGCTTCCTGGTTGGGTAATGGATATGCTTCAACCCACTTGGTGAAGTAGTCCATAACAACCACGATGTATTTATTTCCTTCGTCACTTTCTGGGAATGGTCCAGCCACATCAATCGCAATACGCTCAAATGGGCTGCCAACGTTGTATTGCCGCATTGGAGCTTTTCGTCGTTTATGCGGACCGTTACTTCCAGCGCAAACCACACATTTCTTGCACCAATCTTTAACATCTTCCGTGAAGTTAACCCAGTAAAACTGCTGACGCAATCTTTCTAGCGTTTTGATGACTCCGAAATGGCCTCCAGATCCGTCATGGATCTCTTTCAACATGTCTGGTACTCTACTCTTAGGAATAACTAACTGAGTTCTCTTCTCAGTTCCATCAGCATTTTCTACCACACGCTTTAACATGCCATCGTCAATCACCATGGAGTCCCATTGCGCCCAGTACGATTTTACACTTGGTGAGTGTGGTGCAACATCTTCCCATACTGGTTTGTTGTCCTCTCCTTTCCATTCGAGTATAATTTTCAAAGTTGGGTCTTTTTCTTGATCTTCGCGTAGTCCATCGGGCTGCCAATTATCGTCGACTACTGTTGTTCTGGCGACGATGGAAAATTTCTCTTCTAGTCGACTACAATGCTTGCAATCATCTCGGCACGGCCTTCTGGACAATGCGTCGGCATTACGATGGCTGGTACCTGTTCTATGCTCGATAAAAAAATCGTATTCCTGCAGTCTTTCAATCCATCTAGCCACCTGACCTTCAGGATTCTTGAATTGTAGCAGCCATTTTAATGCAGCATGGTCAGTTCTAATCAAAAATTTTCTTCCGTACAAATATTTGTAGAAATGTTCCACGGATTTCACAACTGCCAATAGTTCTTTTCTGGTAACACAATCATTTCTCTCTGGTTTTGACAAGGTCTTACTAAAATAGGCAATAACCTTCTCATGCCCGTCTTGTATCTGGGAAAGAACGCCACCAATTCCCACGTTGCTGGCATCTGTGTCTAGTATGAACTCTCCTTCAGGTAAAGGATAACTTAGGACAGGTGCGCTTGTCAAAGCATGTTTCAGTTCTTTGAACGCAAGTTTGCAGTCCATTTCCCAGATAAATCTTCGACCTTCTTCAGTAAGCCTTGTCAGTGGCTTGGCTATGTTGGCAAATCCAGGTACATATCGTCGATAATAGGTACACAAACCAAGAAAACTTCTAAGTTCATGTTTGTCTCTTGGTGCTGGCCAATCTCTCACAGCTTTTATCTTTTCCGGGTCAACTGCAATACCCTTATCCGAAACTACGTGTCCAAGGTAATGAACTTCCTTTTGAAACAAGTGGCACTTCTTAGAGCTGAGCTGAGCTTCAGGTTAGCCTTCCGCAATCTCTGGAAAACCTCTTCCAAATTCTTCATGTGGTCCTCGAATGTTTTACCTACCACAATAATGTCGTCGAGATAGACTAAACAGGTTTTCCATGATAGTCCTGCCAATACTGTTTCCATAAGTCGTTCAAACGTTGCAGGGGCATTGCAGAGCCCAAATGGTATTACAGTAAATTGCCACAGTCCGGTACCAATTGTGGAGGCTGTCTTTTCCTTATCCTTTGGATCCAAATCGACTTGCCAGTATCCGCTCTTTAGATCCAGAGTGGAGAAGATCTTCGAGCCAGCCAAAGTGTCTAGTGTATCGTCTATTCGAGGTAGCGGGTAGCTATCCTTCTTGGTGACGTTGTTAAGTTGACGGTAATCGACGCAAAATCGTGTAGAGCCATCCTTCTTCTTCACTAACACCACTGGTGAAGCCCACGGATTGCTTGAAGGTTCGATCACACCTTCCTTTTTCATGTCTTCAATAATTCTTTCCGCTTCCTCACGCTTCGCCAATGGTAGTCTTCTTGCTGGTTGGCGGATGGGTCTTGCGTCGCCGGTGTCTATCTTATGGTGAACCACATTAGTTCTCCCGTTGGTCTTCTTGTCAACTTGAAACACATCTTGAAATCTTCCAATTAATTTCTTCGCCTTGGTTCTCTGGTCGGCGGTCAGTTCTTGGAAAGATGTTGATAATTCATTAATTAACGTGTCCGGAACTTCCTGTGATATGTTTCCTTTGGCCTTAACAGTTCGAATAATCGAGGATACTGCCAAGCATTCTCCTACAATTGTTACTCTCTTAAGAACAACTGGATAAAAATTCACGTTCATTATTCGAACTGGTATTACTTGACTGGCTTTGATCAGTGATTTTCCTACAACAACTCCAGTACCAGTCTTCACATCATCATTCTTGGGCTCAAGCATAACAATATTCCCCTCACAGAAAGTACCATCTAATTGTGCTTGCACGATAGATTCACTTCGTTCTGGCAGAGTAACATTTTCAGCTATTAGTACGCACACAGCCTTGTCTTCTCGAGGGTTTAAAACAAGTTCTTCTTCATTGACCATCATTACTCCATTCTTCAGGTCAAGTTTGAAACCGTGCTTTTTCATTACGTCCATACCGAGTATTAATTCATCTTCAACGTCAGCTACCAGCGCACGATGTTTAAAGGATGTATTTCCAATAGTGATGGTCATATCTATTTCTCCTAATGTGGTGGCTTGTTCTCCCGTCGCTGTACGTAATCGCCACTTGGTTGGTTGAAGACGCGTCTTGCCTGTGTTCTTTACTAAATCGGGTCTAATTATAGTTTTTGTCGCACCCGTATCTAGTAACATTTTTAGTGGCCTTCTATCAACAGAGCCATTCACGTAGATGCTGCTGGCTTGATGATGAAGGGTTGCGACATAACTGATGGATTGTGGGGCTACTAGATTACGGGTCGACGATTGCCCCTTCACACCAACCCGGCTTAGTTTTCCGACTCCTTTTCTTCTTTTACCGTTTCTGTCTCTCTTTGCATTTTTCTGCAAAGTCTCTGCGGATGACCTTGTTTGCCGCAATACCAACATAGGAGTTTCTTTCTTCCGGCAAACACTTCATTTACAATTCGTCGCATTTTCTCTTCTAGGTCTTCCGTGTCTTCTTTTCTCTCTGCATCAATAGTTCGCAATCGAGATTGGTTTCGTGAAGCTTGTTTGGCAGCTTCATGTTCTAGTGCATATGACAGCGCGTCAATTAATGTTTTTGGGCGGGCCAATCGTAGTAGTTGCTGCGTTTCGCTGTCTCGAACTCCGTAGATGAATGCTTGAACGGCCAGGCACTCCAAAACGCTGTCAGGAGCTGCAGGATGTGCGAGACGCACCAAACGAGCTACGTCGACTTCAAATTCTTGAAGGCTTTCTTTTGAGCTCTGATAGCGGTTCCTCAGCTGCGTCTGGTACACCTGCTCCAGGTGCGCATTGCCGTACCGCATGTCCAACCGCTTGACTAGTTGGTCGTAGTCCTCTTGTTCTTCTTCCTTCAGCGTTTGTAGGATGTCGATGGCTTCCCCACGCAACGAAACAGTCAACGTTGTAGCCTTCTCTTTGGATGTCCAGTTATGTGCCTTCGCAGCCGCTTAAAATTGTTTTAAATAATTCGGCCACGAAGATTTTTCATCAAATTCCGGTGTTTTAATGTGCATTGTTGTAGTACTATCTTGTTTTACTACTTTGTTTTCCTCTCTTAGACTAGCCCTTACCACATCGGAATTCGACACTGACGACGATGTAATTTCAGTAAATTTTTCTCGTAATTCTTCAATCTTCTTGTCATAGTCAATTTTTAAATTCTTCAAGTCTTCCTCAGTTTTTCTAGAATTCTCTTCTAATTTTTGTTCTAGACTGCTAGAATTTTCTTCTAACTTTTGTTCTAAACTTCTAGAATGTTCCATTAATTCTTCTTTTAATATTCTGGAACTTTCTTCTGCTTTTCTAGAACTTTCCATTAATTTTTCTTCTAATGTTCTAGACTGTTCCAATAATTCTTCTTTTAGTGTTCTGGAACTTTCTTCTGATTTTCTAGAACTTTCCTCAAATTTTTGTTCGAATTTTTGTTCTAATGTTCTAGAATTTTCTGTCAATTCAACTTTTAATGTTCTAGAATTTTCGTCTATAAATTTATGAATATCGGATGGATCAAATAAGTATTCCTCAGGAGTTTCACCAGCATCGATTAATGCTTGCCGTAATCTTTCTTGAAGCACTGACTTCTTTCCTGATGTTTCCAAATCCCGCTCTTCCAGTTCTCTCTTGAGATCACTTACTTTTAACTCATTTAATTTTAATTGTTTAGTCGCCATATTATTTATTTTTAATTACACTTCACAGTTTATTAACCCCACACCTGACACCAATTGTAACGTTTTTATTTATTTGGGTGAAGTGTAAATATTAGACAATTAGTATTAATTAAAATAAAAGTTTATTATAATGATAAATAGATATTAAATATAATTAAAAGATGATAAATATAACGAACACTACGATTAAACAAATATTAAACACTAATTAATACTAAGAATATTATAAAACACTTAAACACTAAGATTATTTATTTAAACGATATATAGATCACTTATTTATTTATACAACTGTATTTATTTATATTTAGCACTCGTCGACTATCTGTTTATATCACCAACTGTTTTACACGCAACACTTATTTATATCAGACTGTCCAGTGCCTTCGCCAACGGTGCTTATATACCGTAGCCGAAAATTCGAGAACTCACGGGAATACTTCTAGATACAACACAATAGGTTACATCAACCGCGTAATTAAGCAGGCGCCGGCCAGTCGGTTGCGTCATCGCTAACAATAGACGCTCGCTCGTCCCTGCGACAGCGGCGGCGACACCGACGGGGACAGAGGCGGTAACAGTGGCGGCGAGGGCGGGCACTGCACATTACAGTATGTTTGGATGGATGTATGGATGGATGTATGGATCGATGTATGGATGAATGTATGTATGTATGTATTATGTATGTATGTGTGTGTGACGATTCTTTCGGCTCCCATAACTCCAATACCACCTTCCCAAAAATTTAAATTTTTGCTTATTACATCCATATGAAGAGCTGATTAGATTTTGTTTATAATTGGTCGACCGGAAGATCCCTAATTTGATGATTTTAACAGTTATTCTTGAAAAAACGCTGTTAAATATCATTTTTTCACATTTAATGTTATTATAAATATTAAAGAATATTTTATTCTTAGAATTTTTGATCACTTTATATCAAATAAATAAATTTCTTGATGAACGTTACAGACTGGAGGTAGGATTCAAATGTTCTTACAAAAGGTCACATTGACGAGATTCAGCGACGAATATTGCGAAGTCGCTGATAACAGATACGACTCCGATTTCCACATCTGTGCTGGCTCTTACAATGGCGGTAAAGGACAATGCACAGTGAGTACATAAATAATGCAGTTTTTTTTATTAGTAATTGAAAATTGATCATTTTATAAACACAACAATAAAATTTTTACCATGATCATACATAAGATAAAGAAACAAAAGAATTTATTTAGAATAGTGAAACAATTTAGTATTAAACATAAACAGATAGCTACTGCACTATGATTAAAATGATTAGTGCAATAAGATGCATTCTGTTGAGAATATTGTACAGGTGTCTCATTTTCGATGTTTTTTTAAGGTATCTCGGGTAATATTAATGATATAGCGAAACTGTTTGCACATTGCAGGATCAACTTTTCGAGAAAAGTTTAATAGCCACCACAGGAATTTTCAATCTTCTTTTGTTTCTGAGCTACAGGCAAAAACTCGTTTTTCGCTCATTTTGAAAATATATCATATCTTATTTATTATGATAGGCAGAGAAAAAATGTTTGTATAAAAATTTTACCGTTTTGTAAATAGAATAAAATAGCGTAATTACATTTTTTGAAAACTTAATAATTCTCGAGATATAACACAAACTTATGATTTTTTAAATGGGAACCTATATTGAAAATAGTCTCGTCTTTTTGCTTATTTTATAAGCTTTTCAATGATATATAACAAGTCTACATTCTTTTGTTTTAAACATTAATAAAAGACGAATTATTAATTTATTGAGGTGAAAATATTGGAAATTATTAAGAAACAAATGAAAAAATTTATTACAAATCATCATTTGTTTATTTTGATTCAATATCTATTAATTTTGTTCTCAAAATTATTCTTAACCAATTATTTTCGGGTTAGTTAAATTACTATTTATCGACGTTACAGTTGGCTTTGACACGATCCGGACAAAATGGTTTAATATGCTTTTGAAGTAAACAAATTGAAAAATGAGTAAAACTGAAACAAATACTATTAGAAATATGCGAATGATGATCTGGAATAGATTTTTTCATTTGTTTCTTAATAATTTCCAATATTTTCACCCCAATAAATTAATAATTCGTCTTTTATTAATGTTTAAAACAAAAGAATGTAGATTTGTTATATATCATTGAATAGCTTATAAAATACGCAAAAAATGAGACTATTTTCAACATAGTTTCCCATTTAAAAAATCATAAGTTTGTGTTATATCTCGAGAATTATTAAGTTTTTAAAAAATCTAATTACGCCATTTTATTCTATTTAAAAAACGGTAAAATTTTTGTAAAAACATTTTTTCTCTAACTATCATAATAAATAAGATATGAGATATTTTCAAAATGAGCGAAAAACGAGTTTTTGCCTGTAGCTCAGAAACAAAAGAAGATCGAAAATTCCTGTGGTGACTATTAAACATTTCTGAAAAAGTTGACCATGGAATGTGCAAATGGTTTTGCTCTATCGTTAATATTACCCGAGATACCTTAAAAAAACATCGAAAATGTACATTCAAACTGACCACTCAAAGCTCTCTAGTTTCACATAAAGTAATAACGGATAATTTAGGATCCATGAAAAACAATAGTAGTCTACCTGTTATATTTATTATATATTGTCATATAGCTTTGTGATTCTCCAAAAGAATAAACGCTGTTGTTTGTATTCAATAGTGTTCTATTATGTTCTACCCTCAAATACTCAATACATTCCGTCATTAAATTATCACATACTGATATCAAAATTTTTCTTTCCTGTTTAACAAAGAATGTAATGTGCATGTAGCAGGAGGTAGCTTTTTTAAGAAAATAGCTTTTTACTAGGCAGTTACCTACTATATGCCATGGTAACAGGATTGTGCGTCTACGCGTAATCTATGATAGATTACTTACATGCGTAAACAATGTAAAGAATGAAGTCAAATGTAGACAATATGTAAACTTTATATATATTGCACATGCGCACTAGAGATTAAGCGAAAAACATCTGATATCTTCCTTAACCTGACACTCTTGTGTAAGTCAGTAATTTAAATGGGAGGTAGAAATGCAAACGAAAATTTAAAAAAGTTAAATTTTACTTAAGACCAATACAAAGCACTATGCAATGTTTGTTTAAAAATGTTATCAATACTGTAAGTCACTTTTTTGTAAAACTATGTGCTATTACGAGTAGCATATGATGCAATTTTTTACCAGAATAGTATAATTAGCAACCCAACAGACCTGGGGGTCTATTCTAATTCATATAGCGTGAGGCTATCATAGCCCAATCCCGCTATCCGACTCCGACTCCATCTGTTGGCCAGTAGTGGAATTTATATGAATATAACCAGATGTGGCTATCCGTAGCTCCAGGTGGTACCGCTACGAGCAGTGTCACGCTATAATTTGAATGTTTGTTTTGACAGTGATTGATAACACTGAATGATAAGTTGACAAGCAGTTCGGTTTTTCAATTTTGTGTTAAAATACGTGTGTTATATCATAATAATATTTGCTTTATATATTGTAAGTAAATATTTAAATTATAATAATTATTTATAATAGGGGTTTCCACTATTTTTTTATTTTTTTATATGTTATTCCTCATGAAAACATATCTATTAGAATAAATAAAACATTTTTATTATAACAGGTTTTCTGTAAAAAAAATATTGAAAACAGTATTTTTTGCAACTCGTTTGAACGGCCATTTTTACCGCCCCAGCAGCGCGTAAATGCCCGGCTACTGTAGCCAATGCTTAACAGTTGGTGTATAATGATCTGTGCTCTAGAGTCAGTAGTGGCGTCATCTGTCAATTGATGGTGTACTAACACTCTCCTATTACAGTTTTCTTGAACAACGCATAGAGGTGGGGAGTTTTCACCAAACAATGTTTTATTTCAAACATTCAAACTGTTTGTTTGTGATCTGTGTTACATAAGACAATAAGACTTACAAATTATTTGGAAAGGTAAATTATATCATACAAAAGAAAGTTGTATACTTTGAACCTCAAAATAATAAAAATAACGAAATTTGCTTAATCTAATTAAAAAATTGACAATATCATCACATAAAACAAATAGATCTGTCTGTTTCTCCGTGTTAAATAGGATTACTGAGGATTACTCTAGTAAAAATTATGCCATTTGGCATGGCATGTGTTTGTTCTTTAAGGCTAAACATATGACCAGTATTATTTACTAAAAATTTTAAACTAATTATCATATATTGGTATGATTAAAATGCAAGGGAATTTGTTAGTTTATTCATAGTTTAAACGAATCGCTCCTGTAAATACTACCAATCCTAGATAATTTTATATTAATAATAATAAATTACATGACAAAGAAAAATATTTTTACACACAAAATAGATATTTTTCAAAGGAATAAGTTTCAAGTATACTAGCATACATAATTTATAATTTAGTTTGTTACGAACCTTAGTCAAAAATTCCAAATCCCTCGTCGACTGAACATCTGGGTAATATTAAGGCTTTCTTTCGTGGAATATTTGTATCCTGGTTTTTCCACAAATATTCTTTTACGGCCGTTTCAAGTTGTAAATAACTATAGGCAAAGGCATAACTTCTGGTAATCCCTTGAATACGCTGTTGGAGATTTACTAAATACCTTACAAATATTTAATCCACGAAATACAATAATCTATTAAATACGTATACCTTAGAAAATACTTTATCAATATAACATACGGCAAACAATAATAATTGTATTGTATTCACAATTTTAACTAGTTTAGAATATCTACCAACCTTCAATATTTTTTAAATATAATGTTCTAATTTGAATGTGTTGCCATCTATTATCACATAGGAAGATATTGAATGTATTTGATGTATGTAGGTAAAATCGAATATTGTAAACTACTCCCATCACACACACATATATTGCCGGATAACATAGAAACTAAAATCGATCCGGACCGTGACGTCACTGGCTGGCAGCGTTTCAAGCGTAGTAAATTGTTTTCATTCATTTTTAAAAAATTGGAAACATATTTAACCATTTAATTAGTGTTTTCGGAAATTTTTTATGATATATTTGAGTGTAATAGTGTTATTTTTCACTATTTTGATTACGGTGGAAACCCCCATTCTAACAACCTTCGTTTAAAAATAATTTTAGATTATGGCATATATTTATAGGGTTTTATTAGCCTCAGATATGTTTGAAGAAGAGGAAAGATGGGAAGAAATTCGATTGAATAGACGAACGATTAGGGATGCGCAAGATCCATTCAGTTTAACTGAAAGGAAATTTATTTTAAATTTTAAACTAACTAAAACTGCTGCAGTAGAAACTAAATCTATCGAAAATTTAAAAATGTAATATATAAATAAAACTATTAACTAAACTAAGTAATCTAACACACTATTACTAATAAAATATTAAGAACTATAACAAAACTACTAAATTAATCCTACAACGGATAGCGGATAGCACATGTGGCTATCCGCTATATAAGTTCCACTACTAGCCAACAGATGGATTCAAGTCGGTTAGCCACATTTGCTATCCGCTATAATGACAGATGTCAAACGTGCTGATAGCTTTCACTCTAGTTTGACTGGATGTTCTAATAGTACCTATTTGTGTTTAATTTGTGTTAGTTCTTGGTGTAGCTCTTTATTTAGGTTTGTTCTTGGATTAACACAAAATTGAAAAACCGAACTGCTTATCAACTTGTCATTTTGAGTTATCTATCATCTCACGCTATATGAATTAGAATAGACCAGTCCAATGACCAAATATAACTAGACAAAACTTCATTTGGTTTGTTTCTATTTCGACAGGCCAGACAGAGAAAGTAGAGTGTCCAGATTGAATGTTGCTCACTAGAGGCACAAGTGTTCTTTGTTAAAATTTCGTGATTAACATTTAAGGTTAACTTTTAACTTAACTAAACACTAGACTATACACTGACACTCTACGTGGCCTCTAGTGAGAAATACTCGAACAAGACATATCTGTATCTCTAGTTTCTCTCTCTGACCAGCCGAAATCAAAACATTCAGTGAAGAGGGATAGGGAATGTCTTGTCTAGTTATATTTGATCGTTGGACCAGTCCAACAACTAAGGACATCTTTTGGTTACAACGTGAACTACTTCACTATTTCAATAAAAGGAGAAAGTACGCTACTTTCAACGGCTCATTCTCACATACCTTGTAAAATAACCAGTAATAGTAATATTTTGTCTCTTTTTAAACAAATATATATATATATATAGTCTACATGCGCGTAGACAATATATAAATACAAACATCATTGTCTACGCGTAGATTACAGGCACAATCCTGCTTGGCAAATAGCTATACAATACTCATTTATATCTTAAAGCTTTTATTTAAATTTTCACTCGTTATTCTCTGTTATTAATGACAAATTCATAAATCTCATTTTATATTTCAAGTTGAAATTAAATACCTATCAATAATAATATGTGTAGTGATAAATTATTTAACTTATCGATATATTTCTTCTTAGGCTGATTCCGGTGGACCTTTAACAATTGAAGGAAAACAATTTGGAATAGTATCCTGGTCAAACAAACCTTGTGCAAGCTATGGAAATCCTGGAGTCTTCACTAAAGTTACTAAACATAGAAACTGGATCAGAAGGAAAACTGGAGTATAATATAATTTATTTAAAATAAAATAATAAAAAAATTAAAACGCTCATTAAATTATTATTTGTGAACCCTTTATACATTTTTATGTAGAATAAAAAGGAGCATGGAATTGTAGAATAAAAATATACTTTTGTAAAGATGGACGATTTATTCATACAGAAAAGGATTGATTGACAAAACATCATAAAATATATTTGACATTTTTTATTACATTATTAACAAAACATGTACAACTAAAAACTACTTGATTATTTGTTTACTTTAATTATGAGGAGTGACACCTGTCATTCAACAGGAATAAGATAGTATTTATCTCTTGTTTAGCTTAAATTTCATTTTGTTTAAATCTTTTCAACTTCAATTTTAGAAAAAGTAATATCAATTTTAGAAATGCATATTTATAATTTTCGAAAAAAATAACTTTAAGAAGACAAAAATTCTTGCAACAGCCTTCTTAAACAAATTAATTTTTTTTCAAACGTCGTAGAAATGGCACTTTTTGTGACTTGATTCACAAGGTAGAAGTTTCATTTCTACGCCGCTGGAAATTTCTACGCCGGCGGAGTAGAAATAAAATAAACAAATATCCATAGAAACGACATAGAATTAGCGAATAAAAAGAAAAGTAGTGCGTTTGAAAAAAAATATTAATATGTCATTCGGAATAAAAGTGTCTTTGTGTGCCTCGCATGCAATTGTCCGACTCGCTTCGCTCGTCGTGCAAACTTCCATGTTCGGCACACAAAGTATCACTTTTACTCCTAATAACACAATATACTATTATCCAACACCTTCTAATAATAACGCTATACCTTTGGTGATTTGAAAGAAATAAAGCTGTTCATAAGTCGCTAGTGAGCTAAAAATCATAGTCACAACTGCGTTAGAATGAGTGTTACCGCGAAAAGACAAAGTGAAGGACGAGTCTGTTGTGTTCCCGGCTGCCCTAGCACGCAATATCGCGACCAAGAACTGCAATTTTCGAATCGTGATTCGGAAAACTGAGCGAAAACAATTTTGGATTGCATGTGTTCAGAGAGATTCGTAAGTATTTTTAAATGATAGTAGTTTCTAATCAATTTTAATGTTTTATTAGTGTATTTCATTTTAAGTTGAAAAATATAACAAAATTGTTATTAACCCGTGGTAGACACACTTTTTTAGCTTCTTTGTTTGAAACGTTAACTACACTCTAGTGTCTCTCTCGTTGGTGCAAATTTGCACTAGTGTGCCTAACACGGGTTAAGTAAAAAAATTATATAACAATCTCGAAATAAAATAATCATATTATTATTTTTATTTGGAAATGAAAGAAGCAATTGGATTTAAAGGCCTGTGTCCATGATGCTAGAATTCGTTCAGAGTTCTCGATCACATTTTTTGATCATAAACATTGAACTTGCATGACTATAGATGTCAGGTTGGTCGAATTTATGAAGTTAGTTTCAGCCATTTCTACCTATACTAAAAAGTAATATAACATAAAATTATCCCGGCAGTAAGTAAATTAAATTTTTACAATGAATATATTTATTTATAAGTAATTATTTATAATTAATATTAAAAATGAGTATAATTGTGTAATATTTTATAACCTTATCATTTTCAAGCTTATCTATGGCACGCCGTTCCCACAGATATTATTCTTGTGTTATAAAATTTATTTTCTCTAAATATATATTTTAAACTAAATATTTCACGTTAAAATATATAAATCTGCTGCATAAAACTTATATATCAGTGAAATAAAAATAAAGCGCACGTAAAAAATATATATGTTAACACTTGAAAATTTTTATCACAAAATAATTTTTGTGTGTACGTCGTGACGTGTGTTGACATATAAATTTGAGCTTTTATGTTGGACTGATAGATGGTGCTTAGTGAGAACCACAGAAATAAAAGAATCAGAATAAGCTGATAGTTATTGCGAGCCCTAATAATGGCGCAAGTAAAAAATTGCGGAATTTACAAATATTTAAAATTATGAATAATATTGGTTTTTTTATACAGCGCCATAAAATATGAAGTATTGTTTATAATATTTGATTTGAATGTACATAACAATTTGTAAATATTAATTAAGTATGTTTATTATAAATACATTAGTATATTCGCAATCGAAATTTACGATAGAGGCGCTGATTTTCGAAACAAGATGGCCGCCATACGATGGGTTTGACATATGACAATTCACATTGTTCAATGTGTTTCGTTGACTGTGTATACAAACCGAGTTTAAAAACTTATTTATATGAAGGCGATAAGTTAAAATAATTAATTATTAATTACTACACTACAAACTCAGCTGTCATTTATTTAATATGGCGCTTGTAAGATTGCTTTTCGTAGTACTGATTTGCGCCACTAGAGGGATTTTTTAAATTTACGATTGCGAATAAATGTTTATAGTATAAATAAGTTTATATAAAAAAAAAATATTTTATATTATACAATGACAGTATTTATAGATACAATACAATGAATCTAAATATAATATGACACTGAAATTTTCGAAAATATCTAAATACGGGCAAATCTATTTTAATGACCAAGGAAAAAGTTGCTGACTGGGATATTTAGAATAGACAGATTGGCTTTTAAACTACGCGCCGACTTTTCAATCACCGGTTAGTTCCAATCATAATGAAAAATTAACCATGATTACTGTCTCGATTAAGTTAATCACGATTAATTTAATTAATGCTTAATGCCCAATATTTTCATCTCCGGTTAAATAGTCTGTTCACTTAGCTGTCGGTTATAAGAACAATGCGGCACCGAAAAATTCACACATGTATAATTTGTACAACTTATGCTATAGTAACGATGTTTTGTTTTTCTTTTAACTGACAGGTAACAAACTGTTTAACCGGGGTTGAAAATATCGGGCCTTAATCAGTGATTGATAAACCGACGCTTAGTCTAAAGGCCAATCTGTCTATTCTAAATATTTCAGTCAGCAATTTTTTTACTGGTCATTAAAATAGATTTGCCCATATTTATATATTTTGGAAATTTTCAGTGTCATATTATATTTACATTCATTTCATTGTATCTATAAATACTGTCATTGTATTATATAAAATAAACTTTATTACAAAAATAATGGCAAATACACTGATCTATATTATTTATACTATAAACGTTAATATACTCCCGCAATTTTTTACTTGCGCCATCTATTAGTGCTCCCAATAACTATCAGCTTATTCTAGTTCTCTTTTATTTCTGTGGTTCTTCCTAAGCACCATCTATCAGTCCAACATAGAAGCTCAAATTTATATATCAACACACGCCACGCCGTACATACAAAAATTATTTTGTGATAAAAATTTTCAAGTGTTAATATACATATTTTTTACGTGCGATTTATTTTTATTTCACTAATATATAATTTTTATGCAGCAGATTTATATATTTTAAGGTGAAATATTTATTTTAAAGTATATATTTATAGAAAATAAATTTTATAACACAAGAATAATATTTGTGGGAACGGCGTACCATACTTATCAAACATTAAACGTCAAGATTTTAAATTGGTAACATTTAAATGAAATTAGCAACTTGTACGAAAAAATGGGACAGAACGCATTTTTCCATTCTAGTTTTCTTTTCGAATTTTACGTCCGAGATATCGAATTGCGAACCATATCTGAGAACTCGGATCGATTTCTAGGATCGTGGACACAGGCCTTAAGCAAAGTATACTTACTACAATCTGTTTGCACATTTTGTTGGCGGAGAAAAATCCAATGACCCTCGTAATGAAAACTACAACCCAACAATTATTCCTTGAAGACCAGAAACATCTACATCTGCAGATCGAAGAAAAAGAATAATGGAACAACATGAAAGATTCCATTGATGAAAACAAATAATAGTGAAATATTAATTTATTTTTCTGTACTTTTAAATATTTTACAAACATGTATTTTTGTGGATACAATCATATACCGTTAATTAATCATTCATAAGTTGTTTTAGATTTGGAAGAGGGTGAATTACCGTCAACATCATCCATAGGAAAGGAGACCTATGAAATATCTGTTCAAACTGAATATATTGCATTTGAAGAGATCCATGACGCTATGTATATAAATAATATAAATGTATATATACTTATTAAATTATTTAAGCAATAAAAATTACTTGGCCACATTTCATGCTACAGCAAAAAAGAAACATACAAACACACACAAACTTGTATTAGCAAATTTGATTTGAGTAAAATAAAAAATAGCATTCCGTTTTTTTACTTAAAAATCCATTGGATGTAATTAAATAACTTTTAGTATGTTCCGTAAATACCCGAAAGTCACCAATTTGTGTTTTTCCGTTCCGTAAATATTCAATTCCTGAAAAGATTTGATTTATGGAACGCGGTGACCTGAAATTGGTGAGTCTGGTTTGTCACCAAACTCATCGCGCTCAAAGCACGGTGACTTCGTTTATTTGCAATTTGCATCAATTTAGCAAATGGCATTGGTGCTGTTTGAAGATGATTTTAACTTTGTTGTTTGCTATGTGAGGTTGTGATATCGAAAATTCGTAACTATGTTTAAATTATTGAAATAAAAATTGCTTATATATTTTTCATTTTACAAGAGTGAATAACAAGGAGAATACAATTGTACACATTGCGATGGAATTATAAATGATTTGAATATTGTTGGGAATCATGAATGCTTTTCTGGCGGAACTAGAATGTTAAGTTGTTCCGAAAATACTCACCACTTTCAGTAACCAACTACTCACCGAAATCACCGATTACGATTAGTCTGATTTATTTACGGAACATAGTATTTATTTATCACGTGCGCTTTAAATACTTACATATTATTTACTTCAATGTATAAAAAGAGACTGTGTAAGACAGCTTTTAGAATTCCAACCTGTTTCACATTAGATATATTATTAAATATGTAATTTATATTGATACGTACCCATAGGCGCCCACAGGGGGGGGGGGTCGAAAGGGTCGACTGATCCCCCTTTCATTTATGGGCTGTATCCATTTTTAAAAATAAAATTATAATTTTATTTTTTCATTTCAATGTATCGTATTTTTTAATAATTATTGGTAATATTTTCTTATATTTTAATCAAAAATTTATTACATACTATCTATTACTAAGTACGAAATAGCTGAAGTGTCAGAATGAGTAAATTATGTTATGTACTGTTATTATATTATTTTCGGTGTTGTATTTTCTTTAATATGCCGTAGTTTATTCTAATCATTTTATGATCACGTTCATCTCAAAACTTTCACAATTTATTATCGTTTTTACTGTTATATAGAAATAAAGAAAATAGAAAAGTAAATAGTGAATAGACATTGCATATTTATTTATATTAAAAGTACCTACGTATGATTAGGGTTGCCGTATTTTGTTAGGAGCGTGATTTAATTAACATTTAATTATTATACATTTTATTTTGAGCAGTTCAATAGAATAATTATATTGTTACTCAGTAATATATTTTAATTTAATGCAACATTGTATTTTCAGATTGTCTGTTTCTGTAGTTATTGCTTATGCTCGCATCTCGCATCATAAAGTTTAGTAGAATGGGCAATTCTACGCTTTTAGAGCGTACATACGCATTTTCGTCATAAAATATTGATTTAAATTTTTTAAGAATTTGTTACATTTGCTTCATTGTAAAGAACTCTATATTATCTTACTTTGCATTAAAACACGTTTGACCTTGAAAATTATTAAAAATTCGCCTGCGGCGCATTTTTTTGTAACTAAATTTCGACCCATCTTGTATAAAAGTGTGCGAGCGCCAATGTACGTACCTGAACTGTTGAGTGGTAAACATTTGTATTTATTTTTTACTCAATGCTTCCGGGGTTTCACGTAAAACAGTTTTTTACTTTCATTTAAACTTTTGTTTCGAAAAATACTAATGTTTACCGGCCTAACCAACATTTGATTATAATAACCGACATTGCACAATGGGATTGTATTAGTTTTTATCACAAAAGACACTATTTTGCATTCATAATCAAACGTGTTCACTCCGTTCTGTTTAAACCTTTCAGTAATTATTGTCGCGCGTGGCCGCTAGAGCGGCGCTCTCAGCGCACCGGCCTAACCGGCCTTAAATATCCAGGAATATATAAAAACAAGAAAACAATTTTGTAAATATTGTTCAGTATGTACCACATGTAGTAGTGGTACATCATCGCAATTGTTATCGCACATAATCTTCTTTTTAAACTTATAGGCCAATTCTGAACAAATCTGTGTATTACGTCTTATTGATCTTTAAAAAAAAACTGACAAAAACGCATCTATTTTTGTTGATTAATATAAAATTATATATTAGTGGCAGCTTCGTTGCGATTTTGTTTATTATTTACAGATCTGTAAGACGCACAGATTTGTTCAGAATAGCGCCATTATATCCTCTTTTCTGATTTATATTTGCTCCTTCTTTCTTTTTTAAGTATTCATCGCATATAGTATACCTAAATTTACTCGGATTTCTTATTTTGTTGTACATGTATTTGTTGCCATATTTTAAATTTAAATGTTCTCCACCATACCACCCACCTGCGCTAAGTCAACTGCGTATTATACTCTTCTTATTTTTATTTTTATATATATATATATATATATATATATATATATATATATATATATATATATATATATATATATATATATATATATATATATATATATATATCTCTTTTAATTTAGTAGGTCTTTTCAGTGAGTGAAGTTCGTCATGGTCAAATGACACTTGTCGCTTGTCGCAAGTCGAATGGTGTAGTTGTGTTTACCCATCTTGTTTTCATTTTTGTTTCTTTTTCTGCTAATTAAATATGCAAACCTAGGTAAAAGGTAAGACACAATTTTTTATAATATATGTAAGTACACTGCTTTAAAATTTGTAAAATTTTCATATAGGATACAATAGACCTTTTCAATTTAACGGCTATCTCTTTCTATCGCTGCAAATAGTAAGTAAAATGGCGCCAACAATTGCCAGTTGGGTGGCTATCAAATGAAACGTCAAAAATATTGCAGTCATTAAAATATCTCTATTCTCGGTGAAAATTTGCATCGTTAAACATTTTAGCTTCAATAAAAGCTTTTGAAACTTTTTATGATAAGCTTTTTAAGTTATCAGAGACTTTTCTCACATTTTACGTCTAATATTTTTAGAAACAAACGCCATGGATCTCAGTTGTTCTTGCTACGCGCAGTTCCCCGTTACCCCATTACCCATTGCGCATATTTTCTATCTCTTTAAATAGAGGATTTTGCTGGTGACGTCACACGGTTTCGTTTGTTTAAGTTCTAACTTCTGCCGACGGCGCACCTATCTAACATTAAAAGTTTTGAACTGTGATAATACGATTAATTAAAGAAAAATGAGTTTAAATGTAAATGATGTACCAGGTGCTAAATTCAAATATGACAATATTGAAGAGCACACTATATTTGAGTTAAAAAGGTGGCTTGAATGTCGAGGTATAAGGAAAACAGGAAAAAAGTGAATTGATTGACAGGTTAGTTTTCAAATAATAAAGTCTTTAAAAAAATTAATTCAGGCTTTAAAAATAATTATTAATTTCATACTTGACGTTCACTATTACCAGTGAGTAAAGGTTGTTTTCTTGTATATTTTGCTGATCGTTAATACATTTTTGAGGTTAATAGTTTATATCGTAGAAAACAAGTTTATGCTCTACCTTTTGTGTGTAAATAACATGATGTGGATAAGTTTTTGTTGGATCGTTATCAACTACAAACTGTTTAATACAAATATATGTGTGTTTTGTGATATTTCGCTTACATTTTCTAAGGTTCTAGTGAGGTTTTGAAAACTGTATAAACTGCACCCATGTTACCTTTGTGTTTATAGCAACTATCGATCCCGACGACATGCTGCAGCAATTTCAAAAATTACTACTACCTATAATGTAATGTAATTCAAAGTTTAAAAACTTTTCTATTTGTGGTCTACTGAGAATTTTAATTTTTTTTTTGGCTTATAACCATAATTTTTCCCATTCAAAAATGCAATCCGTTTTAAAAATTACTAATATCGACGTTGTATATAATTATTTTTGCCTTTATCATCGAGTAATATGACCAAAGTGTAGAAGCTTTACGGCACTTGGATTTTTCAGAGAAATATGCCAGAGGTACATTTTATGATATACTTTTTGTGCATCAATTTATACTTTTCCGGCAACAAGTTTAAACTAACTCAATTGGCCGGCTTCAGTAATATCTAGTGGAGCACAAACTAATCTAGATCTAGATTGTTATCTTCCATATTTATAATAAACTAAAGGAAAGTACTACAAATTATAATAACCATATCTAATTCTAGCTCGTTAGTTTTTGTTTGAAATTCGCGTCAATTATTTTGCTGTGTAAACTCGGTTTACGTTTGAACCAGTCAGAGAGCTAGAATCTTTGGCCTTATCTCACCCAACGCTCTGTACTACTCGTGCTGTAATATTCGTTGTAAAATGATATGTTACTTTTTTCATTTTCCGAATTTACTTTTGAAATCTGAGATTTTATATTTTGCAGATGCTTAGTTGATACTTTGTAGTAAAAAAATGTAAAAATAATCAAATAATGCAAAATTAAATCGTGGAGTACGGCTTTTGTAATTATATTATTTAAAAAAAAATACATGGTAGGGTTGAGAATAATACAAATTATCAATTCCTTACAAAAAATATTTTCATCTTAAAGCAATAAGTGCATAATTTGGAACATAAAATTGTAAAATTTCATTTTATAATTTGCTAAGAGATGTCGTTAGTGTTAAGTGCTCCTTAGGGTATCTTTATAACCAGGTTCTTATTTACATAATAATTGTATATTCTAAACTTACCTTTTAACATTTTAAATGATTGTGCTTAATATTGGTAATTTATAGTTTTCAATATGTCAGTAATCGTTGTGGGTATCTTAACAAACTATACAAGTAAATAAAATAAAATATATTACTTACACTTTAAATACATATTAAAATGATAATTAAATGTGTTTTTCATTAAAATAAAACAAATAGCTACGAAAATACATAATAATTTGCGCAAGAACAACACATTATAACAGACGGGCCGGTAATAGCGGACGAAACGTGAACCACGCCATGGCCATACCCTGGTTATAAAGGTACCCTAGTGCTCCTAGCATTGTTTGGTATGCCCAGCCCTTCGACTTTGCACTCAACAGTTTTTTCCGTAAAATGGACAGGAGAGCAGGAAATTACAAAAAACTAAAATCCCATGTTAAATCCCTATGGAGTAAAATAATTCTGGGATGCAGTCATGTTATTTTTATTACATGACTGCATCCCAGAATTATTTTACTCCATATCCAAATCCAGTCAAGAAATTACTTTTCCATTTAAATCCGTATGTTCTTACCCGATGTAAATAGGCTTAATTTTTCTATACAGTTTAGAATTTGTTTATAAGAATTAAAGAAATAACAAATATAAGATAGGTATGCAATCTTGAAAAAAAAATGGTCTTCTTGATTCAGTATGTATATGAAAGATAGAGTATACATAAACATCAAACGTCGAAATGGCATTTTTTGTGACTTGATTCATAAGGTAGAAATAAAATAAATAAATATCCGTAGAAACTATATAGAATTAGCGATTAAAAAAAAAAGTAGTGCGTTTGAAAGAAAAAATAATGTATCATTCGGAATAAAAGTGTTTTTGTGTGCCTCGTATGCAATTGTCCGACTCGCTTCGCTCGTCGTGCAAACTTCCATGCTCGCCACACAAAGTATCACTTTTACTCCTAATAACACAGTATACTATTATTTGGGGTATTTTTTCTTTAAATCTTGTTGATTTAGGGAATTTTTAGATTTCATTTGGGGGAAATCAGTATCAGTCATCTGGCAACCCTTGCGGTCAAATACTTTGCTCAAACTACGTCGCTATATAATCGTCGATTACGTACAAGTAATTTTAAATGTAGTAGTATCACTATTTGTAGTTTTGTAGTAACGACTAGAATACATTATATTCTATGAAAAGTTCATTAGTACATGTTGATAATGGTATTTCTTTTGCAGCAATGATTGACATCCCCGCAGATATTCTTGCCTCACTTGTGTGCAGCAAATGCGATCAGCTGCTCAAGAAGGGGCCCGTGTACCAGCAGCACGACGGGAAGGCGATATGCGGTCTCTGCCAAGGGCGTAAGGATGCGCAGCTTGCTTCTCGTTGCTTGCTATATGAGGCCACGGCGCAGCTTCTTGGATTCCCATGCCGCTACCAAGAAGAGGGCTGCCCGACCACCGTTCCCTTTGTAGCTGCTGGCTCCACGGAATATATTCACGAAGATGCCTGCGAGTACCGACAGTATGTGTGTCCGGTACTCGGCTCCAACCGTTGCGATTGGACGGGCCTTCGAAACCAGCTGCAGCAGCACTGCCAACAGAAACATCCAGAGCATGTGCTACCTAATCCCGCCCAAATCATTCCTGACATCCGCATCTCCCAAACTACAGATTATGTAATTTCGGCGTTTCATTCCCTTTTCCTTTTACACACACGGGTCGACGTATCTACAGCCAAGCTGCACTATGCAGTGCGGCTGCTGGCCGATCCACAATATGCCTCAAACTTCTCCTTCATCGTAACTATTCGATGCGGTGATAATATGTCCTGTTGGTCTCGTAATGTTCTTCCTCAGGAACTGTTGGCGTTGCAAGAACATTCCGCTTTAAATTTAAGCATCAACAGTCTGCTGAATGTGCTGGGCGGCTGGGACGGCGTCTCCTTGTCAGTGGAAGTGAAGGCTCGTGGACCACAAGCGAAGCCCGTACAAGAGCAGGGTGCTCATGGGACACAGAGGGAACCCGAAATAGAGCAGACACGGCAACGCAGACAGATGAAGCAAGAACAAACGCAGTGTGGTGGGTGTGCCTCGCCCACGCCTTTCCTATACCGGGGCAGTCGGGGGTGGCTATGTGCAAACTGTGCTCCTCAGAAGGAGACGTGTCATAACGAGGGCTGCAACTTTCAGGTGAGAACGTGAGTTCAGAGGAACGTGTAATATCTAATTATTTTTTTTTTCCAAATTTTTTTTATGTTGTTCAGCTATTCAAAATAATTAAGTAACAATAAATGAATAACAAGTATTGTTAATAATATTATGTAAGTATTTACAAGTTGTCTGTTTTATAAAAAAAATTAAATATATTCTTGTGAAATCGTCATTAAAGTAGGTCTTGGGCTCATTTATTGGTGTCCAACCAGGGGTGGTGAATATAGAAGAGGGACCATGGTATCCCCTTTCGAACGCTTGTAAAAATTGATAGAGCTGAACTTGCTCCGAGAAATATTTTAGATTAAAATAAGATTTCATTAATTTATTGCTACTATTATTTAATATTGTAACCCGGTTCTTCTAAAAAAGATTTTTGATTACAACAATGAATTGCTTGCTTACAATAAAGAAAATTTGATTATAATAATGAAAATGACTAATTTCACAAAAAACATTAAGGTTGGGCAGAGAAATCTCTCCAATTTGCCGTCGCTACAGCACATGCGCTGGTGAGAGTAGCGGGGGCTTAGTTGTGTCGTTATGAACAGCCTCTTTTGCCATTTCATTCATTAGGACACGAAAGCCTCATTTCCACCGATTGTCCTAATGCGTAAGATCTATAATTAATAACTAAGCGCAATGTGTAAAAATGTTTATCCTATGACAAAGTTTAGTATCATTACCAGCTATGTATAAAGCTTAACGCTTAAGAACTAAGAGCAATGCATAAGAACAAAAGTTTGCAAACTCCAAGGTTAAAGGCGTAATGACTCGTAATTGTGAGATAGACATACATAACTGTCATCTGTCTTTATAAATTTTCTAATTTGAATTGTCAACTGTCAGTCTATTTTATAATTATTAATTTTTACCTTCCGTCACCTTTAGGTACGGAAGGTATTGTCTTTGGTCAAAAAATTCGGTGGTGAGTTTTTAATGAATAAGCACGTTTTAAGGTCCCTAGAATATGATTTTACTATTTTTACGATGATGCCTGTATGTGTGTGTGTGTGTGTGTGTGTGTGTGTGTGTGTGTGTGCGCGTGCGTGCGTGCGTGCGTGCGCGCGCGCGTGTGTGTGTGTGTGTGCGTGCGTGTGTGTGTGTGTGTGTGTGTGTGTGCGCGTGCGTGTGTAACAAAATTTTCGTCTACGATAACTCTAATACTACAATCCCAAAAAGTATAATTCTTTCGTATTCCTCTTCGTTGCATCCATATGAAGAGCTGATTAGATTTTGGTTATAATTGGTCAACCGGAAGTACCCTTATTTGAAGATTTTGACAGTTTTTCTTGAAAAAACGATGTTAAATATTATTTTTTCACATTTAATGTTATAAATATTAAAGAACATTGTATTCTCTATACGATTTGACTGCATTTTATACTTCATATTAAATGGATATAGAGTTATAAAATTATAAAGAAATTAAATTACATAAATTAGCTAGCTATGCTAAAAACAGCTACTATATTAAGAAAATTCTGATTGAAAGATGTCAGTGTCAATTGACATATTCGTAGTATATTTGTGTTATAATTTTTCTCGAAATATAGGAAATTTTTGCTCGAAAATTTCTGTATGGAATTTGTATAAAATACATACAACTGTCGGAAGGTAATGTACATCCAAGAAATTTAGAATCTTTTGCAAGGAACTTTCTGTATGGATTTTATAGAAAATACATAGGTATTTACGAAAATTCTACCGGTAGATACCGCATCTACTGACTGTGTTCGAAAACACGAGTGGTAAAAAGTTACCGTGTTCGAAAATTGTTCAATCTACCAGATCCATCTACCGGATTCATGAAGAATCTAATCTCAGAAAAAAGGTAGTGATGCAAAGCGAAGCGCGCGCGTTAAAAGTTTGTTAACTACATCAAATTTCTAACCTGTTTCAAATTTTCAATTTTTTTTATAGGTTATTGATCTACCCTGTTTACCACTTGCGTTCTTAAAATATCGATTCCGGTAGCTATAATCTGATAAACAGCTGTTTACCGGTAACAGTTCACCGGTAGAATTTTCGTAAATGCCTCATATAACTGACGGAAGGTAATGTGCTGGCCACATCAGATTTTTTAAATTTTTCGATGTTGATACGGAAAATTATGCATATGACATATTATAACAAAGAAGAATGAACTGATGCAATGGTAGTCTGCTATAGTTAATAAAAAGGAAAAAAATGTGACATATCTGTCGATTTATAGTCTATTTTTTAAAAGAATATAGTAGATGTCGCTTCGAAAGCAGCCGTTTTTACAACATTAAATGAGAATTTTAAATTTTGGCGGGAATCTGTAATATTGCTTTTACTTTGTTACTGGGGAAATTAAATATTATTGATAAAAAATATACAACATAGTACACATAAAGGATGAAAGTAATAATGTTTTATTAATTATGAGTTCTAAAAGCTTATTTTATTTCTTAAATTAAACATCTCATAAGTAAATTATATAAATATGTAGTACAAATATTATAATGGCACTGGTTCGTCTTCGTCTGAAAAATCGGGTTCATCTGATGATGAACCACTGTTGACACAGAAGGTCAAACTTTCTGCAATGTTTTCAATTGTATTATCTAAATTATATAATATATTTTCTTCATCAATAACATGCCTTGTACACTCTTGCCAATTCTGAGCAGTTATTCTATTTAAAGAATCGCAAAAGCTGCTTTATGTCTGATAATTTAAATGTAGTATTTTTTGAGGCTACATAGCCCTTAACTTGAGCCCAAATGAGTTCTATTGGATTTAGCCGGCAATGATAAGGAGGCAGTCGTAGGACATATTTCCCATGATCCACAATTAATTTGTCTACAACAAACCCTGTGGACATTTTTTAAGCTCCTGCTTCACAACTTCCAATATCTCTACTTTCAGCATTGATTCTAAAACTTCTATATTTTTGTTGTTAAGCCACGATACCAATTTCTCTTTTCTCCATGAAGAATTGGGCGTTTCGCTTAATTTTCTAGAGTGGTATGGAGCGTTATCCAGTACAATTACAGAACCAGGCTCTAACAGCGACAAAACATTCTTCAACCATGTTTCAAACACTTCCGCATTCATATCCTCGTGATAATCTCCCTTTTTTTGGATTCAAACTCAAACAATCCTCCCTCGACGAATCCTGACTCACTTCCTATGTGGCGAATAATTAATCGTTTTCCCTTGCCACTTGGATCTTTTAATCCAATTGTCAAGTCTTCAATGAAAGCTTGTCGACTACTTGTTATTGTAGTATCTTTCCATATTTTGGGTTTAGTGTGTCCGGCGTTCACCCAAGTCTCATCCAAATCATAAATTGTTTTACCTTCTTCGCGGTATTTCTTAATTTGATTAAGGTATCGTCTGCGCCACAGTATTATTACTGGTCTTTACATTAAGATGTGGTTTCTTCCTAAATAAACATAAATATGTACGCGTATTAATATATTTTCTAAGACGAACATATACAAAAAATCTGATGTGGCCAACACATAACCTCTCGCCAGATATTTTACCTGGTTGTACGCATAGAACGAAAAATATTTTTAATTACAAATACATATATTCCTGTCTCACTGCAAAATAATTCTCATATATTTGCAAAATCAATGGGATATTTTAATATAAATTATGTACAATACATACCTTTTCTTTATATTCAATATCCTGAAATTTTCTTTTCTACTTTCTTTTTCTTTATATTTGTCATTTTTTCACAAATTCCTTTTATATTCTTTTTTACGTATATTCTTTTGCGTTATTAACTTTTTTTATTTTCATAATCTTCATAATGATGTACAAAAAATATTATTTGACAGTGGCATACAAATATTTTTGACAGTGACATTTATGTGTCAATTACAAACATTTGAATTTCTTGCCTTGAAGTAGTTTAATCTGAGAATTTTTATATCAAATTATTTTATATACATTTCTTTATTTCTAAAATCTATAGAAGATATAATAATGAATTTATATTTATAGAATAAAGAATTTAACGTTCTTTAATATAAGTATTTACATAAATTTTCGATAAATAATATTTAGATGATTTTTTTTCTTGTAACTACTACAATTGTTACCAAAACTTAATCAACTCTTCCCATTATTGTTAGATTGAGGAGTCCGTAGTTAAAAATGTCTTAAGTCTTATAGTATTCGAGAAATCGTGAATCCAACATCCACACACACATCCATATCCACACACACATCCACACATACATACGGACATCATCGTAATAATGTTATAATCGGATTCTAGGGACCTTAAAACGTGCTTATTCACTAAAATCTGGATATTCGATTTTTAGCATGAATACAATACCTCTCTTAGCGAGAGGTAAAAATGACATTTTTATTATTTTACCTCTTTTTTCCGACACAAAACCCAATTTCTTCAGGATGTTCCAGACTGTAGACCTACTTAGCGTGGGTAAAGTTTCGTCATCTGTTACATCCTGCATTAATAAAACAAAATATACAAAATTAATATTGATTTATAAATGAAAACGAAATGAACAAATTACCTGATATATTTTATCTACTGCTGGAATATCATTGTTCTTAAAGAATCTGTGAACAATGTGACGAATTTTCTTCTCTTCTTCATCCAATGTTTCGTACTTCGTGATGCGACGTGTTTTTTTGCTCGGAGATTTCACAACTCCTCCTTTCTTCTTTTTGTCGACAATCTTCCAAACACTTGTTTCACCAACACCTAATACCGATGCAGTCATTTTTATGCACTCTGATTAGAAATATTCGCCGGTCGTAATAAGATTTTCGTAAAAATTAAGTATAATAACTTTTTGGCCACTTCGAATGTCTTCCACTAGGATTTTTAAGAAGATTCGAAGGGCCTGCTCCTAAATTATCATCCATGATGAAGAAAAATATAAGAAATAAAGAAAACGTGTTTTTCTGACGTTACGCGTTACGGTGTCAATCGTGTAAATGTTGACAACGGAAAGTTGAAATCGAAAATAAAACGCTCCCTTCCAAATGTTTCGCTGTTGTAAACTTGGCTTGGGTTTTCTGTATTGCGATTGGTCAAAATTTCGGTCCTATCTCATTCAACGCTATATTCTTGTAAAAAATATACTATAGTCATTAAACAAAGTAGCTGGAAATGGTATCATCATAAAATGTTATAATGCATTAAGCCGTATGTACAAATTATTATGCATTAAGTATTAAACATTCGGTGGAAAGCAGGCTTAACTTGAGTGTCATTATGAATTATTTATTTTGTCAAATAACAATAGAAATTTGATCGTACTGGTACGTACGTATCTCGCATAACTCAAAAACGGTAAGCCGTAGAAAGTTGAAATTTTGTATTTAGGACTGCCATAACATCTAGTTGTGCACCTCCCTTTTTGGTCATTACATAATTTTTTTATTTGAAGCCTATTATAGATTATAATGAAAAATTATTTCAAATATTATATATATATATATATATATATATATATATATATATATATATATATATATATATATATATACAGGGTGTAAACGAATCGAGGAAACGCGATTTTTCTCGGAAGTTATTAGAGATACAAAAAAATACTATAAAATAAAGTTGTAGAAGACAAGGGGGACATCCCATTACAGAATAATAGTATATTAAAGAACGTGTTTTATAAGACATGTTTTTTTCGCACGCGTCAAAATGCTTAAATGGGATAGCATAAATTTTGACGCGTGCGAAAGAAAGTCTAAAGCCGGTATCCCACTGTAAAAATTTTGATAAATATTTCTGTAATTTTTTTTATAAAAAAGTTCCATGAAAAGTACTGCATCCCACTGTAAAAAAATTTACGCGTTTTTATGGAGTGTTGCATAACTCATGAAAAAGAATTGGCGCCAAAGATACTACTAAACCTCATTTTGTAGCTGTTGTTCTGCAGAGGTAGTTGCGTTTTGTAATTTCATTATGAATAACGTTCATTCAAATAAAAAAAATGTTAGCTGCAATAATTGTTGGAGTAATGGTTTACACAGTTATACAAAAAAAACATCGCTGGTGGACTAGTCTATGACTGGAGAAAAGAAATACAAATCGCAGTGTTTAATTATCAGACACACCAAATTACGAATAGAAGATGAAATAAATTACAGAAATTTTCTTCGAATGAAAGACCATTTCTTAAAAATCATGGACATGGTTCGAAAGTAAAGTAAGAAACGTGACACTCAATTAAGGCAGTGTATTTCGGCACATGAAAGATAGGCATTGTTCTATCTAGTGTACACATAAATTTTGAAAAATTAATCCTTTTATCGTCACTACTTAAAGGGTACGACGCGAGTATATAGGTGAATAAACTCCATTTTAAAATGCTTGAACGAGGCGGATTTGTATAGGCTTCTCATTTACTTCATATTTTATTTTTGCAAATTTGTATAGGTAATTTAAAATACACTTTCTATAAATTATAGATCAAGATATTTATACTAATACTACGTAAAATTATTGGTTGATAAACTTTGTTGGTTACGATTAATGAGTATTCTAATAGGATTCGGACGGAAATGTTAAAGGAGAAAAAAGAAATGCAAAGAATAACGAATGTAAATATTAAATAACTTTAATACTTATTTTTTTGATGTTGTATTGCCTAATTATTATAAGATAACAACATTTAACAGTTGAAAATCGCACTTTGCCTGCCGTATTTATTATAATATTCAGGCGATTTTGTGTTATCAAACTTCTTCATTTCTATACAAATCAATTAAAACGCTGTCTGTTCAGGCAACCGCACTACACATTTTGATTATTTTGCTTTATATTATTTCCAATTTCAATATAAACAAACGCTCACCGCTGTTCAAATAATGTCAGAGAATAACAGCTGTTTTTAGAAAATGACTTTACCCATGGTTCAAGCAACCGCATTGCGCACGCCCGCATCAACATCCAATCATATGCAGCTTTCAACAAAATGAATACAGTTTTCATAAAAATTCTATCAAAACGGTTTTTATAAAAATATTTACGTCCATTTTTATCAAAATTTTTACAGTGGGATACCGGCTTTATAAAATGAGTTCTTTATACTATTTTTTATATTTTGCGCCTTCTACAATAACATTTACTCACTCAATTTGTGATTATATTTGTAACCATTTGTACATTTTCATGTAAATAATCGTCCCTAAATAATAAAAAAATAATAATAATAATTTCGATATTATATTATTAAAATGAATTGTCAATTAACTAAAAATAAATTAGGTAAAAGGGTTAAAGAAACATCATCTAGTACCAACCGTCAAAACAAAAAATTCCGTATCGAAATGAAGGTCATTACGATACGCAATTGCGTATCGTAATGACTTCATTATGAACGCAAAATATAAAAAATATTTTTTAAACCAGTGGTTCTCAAGTTACAACACAAAGTTATATTTGCTTAAATGGGATAGCATATATTTTTTAGGCCCAATCGATACAGTATTTTTTCTGAATGCAACCATGTAATCATTTTATATCCTTACATAAGAAAAATATTGAGAAAAATTCAATTAATATTTAAATAAACTTTATTTTTATAGTTATTTTTCAGTAGGCTATGTATGAAAAATAATTGAGCTTAAATTAAAGTAAAACAAATATATGTTAATTACCGTATTAATAGTGTTCTATCCGCAACAAGAGGAATTATTATACACTAAATAATTCAAATTGACAAATATCAGGTTCATACATGGCCTACTGAAAAATATCTATAAAAATAAAATTTATTTAAATTTCAATTGAATTTTTCTCTCAATATGTAAGGATATAAAATGATTACATGTTTGAATTCAGAAAAAAATACTGTATCGAATGGGCCTAAAAAATATATGCCATCCCATTTAAGCAAATATAAATTTGTGTTGTAACTTGAGAACCACTGGTTTAAAAAAATATTTTATTCTGTAATGGGATGCCCCCCTTGGTCTCCTACAACTTTATTTTATAGTATTTTTTTGTATCTCTAATAACTTCCGAGAAAAATTGCGTTTCCTAGTTTCGTTTACAACCTGTATATACAGGCTGTAAATGAAATAAGTGCATTAAATTTAACCAGTAATGTAACTCGACGAGAGCAACAATATTTCTTAATAACTTTTTTTTCTAAGTCTTTTAGATTTTGAGTTAAAATTCTTTAAAGATTTGCTGCATATTTCGGCGCGCGCCCATAGAGTACAAATGGCAGCTGTCGAATTCAAGTGGGATACAAACAGCTCAAAAAAATTTGATTATCGGTTACACTTGCAGACACAGTAATAAATAAACGAATCAACGAAAATAACATTTATTATTTATTAATTCGTAATAGTACAATTTTTAAAATAAAGAAATTTAAATTTTGGATAACAAAATTACAAAGTTTTGTATTAAACCAGGCTTTAATCATCAGTGAATAGAGGATGACAAGGTGGAACGAGGGGTACGAGGTATCAAGGAAGAGCAAAAGCATAGTTATTAGGTTATGAGATGATTATTTATCAGTTTAAATACGTTATTCAAAAAATGTAAGTACAAACTTTTGTCCATTTAAACGAGGTACATGAGTACCAATAATTAGTCGTCCATTTATTGTTCCCGCTCAAACATTTTTAATGAAAATTTTTACAGCATTTTCGTCTGTTGAAGTGTGTATTGTGCATAATAAATACAGCTTCCCAAGTAAATTCTGTCTCATTAATGAACATTATGAGCCATTCCCAAAATCGAAGTCTGTTATGTGCTGAAAACAGAACTTTTTGCACTTGTTATGGATATAACTGTTGCTTTTTTTAAAATTGTCATTTGTGACACTCCGTATTGTGATGTGATAAAGATGTACAAGATTAACAAATGTGCGAATATTAAGAACAGAATGATTTGGTGATGATTTGGAAACGCTCCGTGTAAGTGCGTTGGCAACTCCATGACACTGTCTTTATGTCAACCATGATGTCAAGTAAAATGTAGTACAGATACGAGTAAAAAAATAAATAAACCATAGGTAAGTAATTACAATGTCTGTGTCTCGCATTTTGACAGAATTTTACCTTATAAGCATTACTAATGTCAAAATTTAATTGCAACAATTGACAGGACTGTCAATTGCTAAAACAAAGCTAGTGCTACTGCATTCAATTATCACAAAAATATTTGGAACGACTCGTCAATTTACGGGGTGGTAAAAATGCTAAAAAAATATGCGATTTCGAGAAAAAGTTATTAAGAAATATTGTTGCTCTCGCCGAGTTATATTACTGGTTAAATTTAATGCACTTATTTCATTTACACCCTGTATATATATATATATATATATATATATATATATATATATATATATATATATATATATATATATATATATATATATATATATCGGTCTGTCCTCTCTTTATAACTCTTTTATTTTAAGTCAGATAGAAAAACTCTTCAAATATAACTTATATGATATATTATTGTCTATCTACGTATTATCTGCATTTGTATACAGGATGCTCCGTTTAAGCGCAACAATATGTAACTTTATATTTCTTAATGGAACAGCCTATATTTATTTATTTATTTTGATAGTAAATTACATTTCCTTTAAAATAGTATTAAGTAATAAGAGGTCTATAATTATAAATTAAGAAGTTATTTACGTTTATAAAAAATAGTAATTCAGAGTGGAAAAAACCATAATATTACAAAATTTTGATCCTTTTTTATTAATACTTATTTTAAACATTAACTCATACCAAAGAAGCTATTAAAATTTAGTGACAGACTAAATAATGCAAAATTATAATCAATGCTACAAAACTTGTCCTTCAACTTCAATAGATTTTTCTATTATAAATATTATATTAACCATCTCATCTTTACTAAAATTTGTATTATTCATTTTCACATCAACATCAGCAATGATAAACTAAGAGTATTTGGACAACTTGTTTGTTTAAATTCGAAACAATTGATCAAATTATCCATAGCTTACTTTGTTAATTATAACATTGTAGAAACATATCATTCAACGAATAAAGGTAAATAACATCTTAATTTATAATTTTAGACCCCTTAATACTTTTTTAAAGGGAATCTAATTTACTATCAAAATAAATAAATAAATATAGGGTGTTCCATTAAGAAATATAAAGTTATATATTGTTGCGCTTAAATGGAGCATCCTGTATACAAATGGATATGGTACGTAGATAGATAATACTATATCATATAAATTATATTTGAAGAGTTTTTCTATCCTACTTAAAATAAAAGAGTTATAAAGAGAGGACAGACCGATGAATCACCCTGTATATATATATATATATATATATATATATATATATATATATATATATATATATATATATATATATGCTCGCCTCACGTCGTCCGCCTATCGCGCGCTGTCCTGTTATTGATCTACCTAGGCTCATCCTTTTTCTAGAATGCCTCTATTCATGAGCGTTGGCTCGCATGCGCCGGTCGGGGGCTCGGAGACCAAATGTTGTAGGTACTCTCACATTACAATAATTTTCTGTATCCCATCCCGCCTTAAAATATGTCCAATCAGTTAGCTCTCCTCTTTCTTACTTCTTTCAAAATTCTTCTTTCTTCTCCTAATCTTCTTAACACCCCCTCGTTTCTAACTCTTTCCTTCCAACTAATCTTCTCCAACTGTCGCCACAACCACATCTCAAAACTTTCTAAGTACTTTTTCTCCTTTCGCATGGTCCACGTTTCGCAACCATACAATACTATACTCCCAATTAGACATTTTGCAATTTTTCTTTCGCAATTTTACTGTATGCTGCCTTTCCCTGTCCAATTCTGCTTCTAATTTCTTCCTTGCAGATTCCAAAATAATTATAATTTTAAAAAGCGGGTGGACATTCGGGCGGTCCCACCCTTAGCGCCGTCCCTGCTTGTTACCCCCGAAATCCGGAGAATGAGGTAATGCACGATTTTTCATTTTTAACTTTAATCGATAGAGTAATGAAAAATAACAGACCCGGATTTTTTATTTTTCCTCAAGTCTATCTTTAATACTGAAAAAATTTCAATTAAAATAATATTGTTCAAAACGCGGCTGATTTTCTCCGCCTCGTCCCTTGCCCCGTGACGTCAGCGTTTTATCAACGCGGCCATTTTGATTGTCACATTAGGTTACACGTTAAAGTAACATTTAAAGATAACCTGAAATTTACGAAAGTAAACATGTCGGTGAAACGCTGTTTTGTGCCATCGTGCCAAAATACTAGCGAAAATAGTGAGAAAATATTTTTAATAGTACCGCGTGATACAAAAAAACAACTTGAAAAACAGTTATTGTTTGTATTGAAAAATACAGATTTGATACGCATCAAAGCAACAGTAATGAAATTCTAAGAGTATACAACGAACAACGTACACAAATGTTAATCAGACGAAAAAGTAAAAACGAATGACTAATGACCAGCAGCTGAGTGATACATGGATAACTTCAGGTCAAATGAAAATTATATTTATAAAAATGAATAGAATGATGCCATATTAATACACTGACCGGCACGAAAAACGGGCTATTTTTTTTTGTAACAAAAATGCTAATAACACTTAATTTCAGTAATTTCTATAAAATGTTGTTATTGATAGATGTCAACTGAACTTCCTCGACCTCACATCAATCATCAACTCTTAAAAACATCACTAATATTCCTATTCTTAACTTGTCATAACGAAATCACGAAATTAACAAAATGTATTAGTAGGCTTATATTGGTTTCATTTATTTCATTTGCTTGTTTCATTGTTTATTTGTCAATTCAGAACTCCTTCGACAGCACCGAGTAGCTCGTTTGCGTTTTGCGAGAGAACATGTGAATTGGGATGAAGCTGATTGGAGTCGTGTTTTATTCACAGATGAGTCACGATTCTGCTTGAGGTCTCCAGATGGACGTGAAAAAGTATGGCGACGAAATGGGGAACGCGACGCACCATGCACTTTTAGCAGTAACAACATTTTTTAATATAAGAAAAAATGGCCCATTTTTCGTGCCGGTCAGTGTATATTATAGCATTTCTATCAAGTATTAAGTTATGTAATTCTCAATTTATAGTCTATATAATTTTTTCTTTTAGAAATTCTGTGTCGATATAATAAGACTGTATGAAATGAGTCAAAACTTGCAGTGTGAAACGCTGACGTCACAACATGGCTGGTTTTTTGCAACTTTTTAAAAATGTCATACTTTAAAACGATTTTATACAACAAAAAATGTAAATAAAAAAATAATTTATTCATACAGATCGATAAATTAGACTATGTTTGTTTGATTTAATCAAAAAAACGAACAATTTTTTTGCATGACCTCATTGTATGGTAAAAAAAACATTGAAATGTCACTACTTGTGAAAATAGTAAAAACTCTTCTAGGGGAATAACGTTCACATTTTGACTCTAGAGGTAAAATGGTAGACTTCTCTGTAAATTTGGATACAATAGAAACTGACATTTACTTTTGGTTATAGTCATCTTTTAAGACGGCTCTGTATTGGGGAGAGCCAGTGGAGCGTAAACATTTTCTCTGTCTGCAGGACATAGGCGTGAAGAAGAGGGACAAGCACAGCGACTGGTTCTGCCAGCGGCGCACCAAGTGTCCCAATTTGATGTGCAAAGCGGTCCTAAACCGCAGCATGCTCTTGCAGCAGCATTTTGCAACCTGCAGGTGGATCAAGAAGATACCGGCCACCTCCATGTTCACCGTGAAGCGAGTCAATGGCTGCCAGCGTTTCCTAGTGGATACCGATGCGGGACATGCAGTGTGCGCGATCTTTTATACTGAGATGCACTTTTTCTCTCTGCGTGTGAGAGCTCCTGTGCTTTGTGAACAGCTCCACCAGTATCGCTGCGAGGTATGGCTGCTGTGCGCAGGCAAAATTCGGGCACACATGCCAGGCACAATGTATAAATCGCACAGGGATTGGGAGCTTGTGTTTAAAGAAGACAATTTCTTCAGCCATCCTGACGTTCGTGTCCAACTTATGATCGACAGGTCGGAATGAATATGTGATGATGGTGATGCTGAATTTTTTACTTATTTAAAATATTAATAAATATTTTTTGATTTAATAATTCTACTCTTTCCAACTCTCATTGTCGTTCGTAGGAATTAGAGAAAAATAACTATTTTCTTTATAATTAATTTTAGAGCTATAGTTTAAATTACAAAGTTGGGGGCGAAGTTAAATATCACTTTTTGGTGTGACTGGACCCTGAATTCTACTTCCGGTTTCATTTTACAGTGATGCCAAATATTTGAATATATTTTTTTAAATAAATGTGTCGTTTGTTTTAATTATTTTGAATTTCCAAAGGATAAAAATATCTATTTGCGCTTGAAACACACAAGATTTTTTCTACAGTCGCCATAATGAGGTCCTCCACCATAACAGAGTTTATTTGTTTAATTTCTTTGTTTCAAGTACATTAAACTAGTGCAGTGAAAAAGTGGAAGCCCATTAGGAGCGTTCACGCCAAACTTGCAGGTGCAGCACAACTGTTCATACAATTTATTTTATATTTAATTTTAATTTATCGTTATTTTCCATTCTTCTTGAGCTATTGCTTCAATCAAATCTAAGTATTTTATACTATCGTTTTTGTAAATGAAAGCCCTATTTTATTTTCATTTTGTTTGGGTATGTATACCGACAGCGCAGTTATATGTCAGATTAGCTTGTGAAGGTATTAAATGTGTAACTACAGTGCCATTAGTTTCTGACTAAACGTTTCGATTAAGAATGTAGACAAGTGACATTTCTCAACATTGTATAATTAGAAATTTGGACAGCGAGCGTTTTTTACTTGTACAAAGTAAAGGAAGTATTGTATTCGCGAAAAATTTCGGTTTCCAGATTTCAACGGAAATATCCATTTTGGCCATCCCTGAATCCATTCTGACTAATTTCGTCGTGACGTCTGTACATACGTATCTCGCATAACTCAAAAACGGTAAGCCGTAGAAAGTTGAAATTTTGTATTTAGGACTTCTATAACATCTAGTTGTGCACCTCCCTTTTTGGTCATTTAATTTCCAGAAAAGGTACTTTATTTGAAGCCTATAATAGATTTCAATGAAAAACTATATTAAAATATAATCCAAAACTTTTCAAATTTAGTATATAAGACTTTTATATCAATTGGAATAATATAGCAGAATTTGGTTAAAACAGGCTAACCGGAAGTGATATATTACCTGAAGTTGTTAACAGTTTTTCTTGAATAAAATGGTTTCATTTTGATTTTAGAAATAAATGCTTCAAATAAAAGTTTTAGAGAATTAAATTCTGCAGCTAGCACATCAAGTATTATTAAATTAGCCCTTTGTATAAGCGAGATATGTAAATTGAAAACTTATATACTTTTTGGTTTTTGTAATGAAGCTTGCTATGGATTAGGACAAAAAATAACAAAAAAAAAAAAATATAGATGTTAATGTCAAATTACGTCAAATACGTGCAATTTTATAATTGAGTCTATACTTCATCTTCATATTGGTCTTGCGTACAAGGAAGTCGTGTGGTGTCCACATCAGATTTTTCTACTTTGTCGCGCATGAGCAGCGTTGACAAAAGAGAGCGCAAATCGCACATACATAGACTGTAGAAAAATAAATATTTGTATTTAAATATCAGTTAATTTTACTCTTTATTTAAAATTTGAGACATTTTAGAGTTGTTTCATATAAATTAATACGTCAAATTTGATTTGGAGAAAACAATTAAAATCTTAATTAAATGGGGACTTATAAATTTGACGTCACCCGCGGCGGACCTCCCTCCACACAATTTAGAAAAGGACAACAAATTTTTAGAAAAGGCGAGGTGATATACCATGGCCGAGTCAATCACATGCTCTCCCCTTCAGCACTTCGCCTCGTTGATCCAGCAAGTTGTTTGTTATTTAGTCAGCAAACTTTGGTTATGTTATTTTGTGTAGTGCCTGTTATTAATTATCTCTTGTACTAAAGTGTAGTGATCCTTGAATTTGAAATATCACTAAAAAAACAAGTTCACAAATAAATAATGTCTTTAATACAAGATGATGTACCGGGGGCACGATTTGTGTTTAAAAACATTTAAAACCATTCAGTCTTACAGTTTAAAAGATGGTTAGAATGCCGGGGTTTGAAGAAAAGTGGAAATAAACATGAATTAATTGAAAAATATGCACTGAGTAGATATATACTTAAATAATTATATAAAAATGTGTTCAGTCTGACATGTTTACGTTTCCTTTCAAAGCAGTTAACAGTGTTGTGATCACGTGCTGGATCACTTGATAAATGTCAAACTGTAGTGCTTGTGCTAAATCTTGCTCACTACATAACTACTTATTAATTACTTCCCCCCATTGAATTCTTTTCATTTATAATGTGCATTTCTTATATGGAAAAGTTTAATGGTTTAAATTTAGGCTTTGCTTAGAAGCAGAACTGCGCTACATAATTGATATGTCAACTTTCGCGTGAGCGGTGCAAATAATAGCACACCATCCACGTAACTGAAGTGACTGTTCTTATTAAAACACCAAAATAAAATACACTTGCATTTGTCAAACTTTCACTTTTATTAATATTATTTTAATTACTTATCAATACTTTATTTCACGTAAGAAAATAGTAGATGGCGCTTGAGAGCCGACTGTTTTTACATGCATTAAATAAATAATTTAAATTCGTGAAATCAAATTTGTCAATAATTATGTGACGATGTAAATCTAGTTCAAAACTGTGTAGCTTAGTTCTTATAAATCCGCGGACAGTGAAAACATTTCTTCTCGGCAATGAGAACAAGACGAGTAGTATGACCGTAAAATAAACTGAGAAAAAGGCCGTTAAGATCGAGTTCCTTCTAGGGTGGTACTTTATACATATGTTTCTATCAGTAAACGAATTTAAGCTGGTTTAATTAGCAAATCTGTATAAAAGCCAGGGTCTGTGGCTGCAGAAAACAGTTGATTGCGAGTAATCCTTTCAAGTGTTCTGATTGTGTGGGTAACCCGTCAAAACCCTGAAAGCGACCTACAGGTGAGCAAGTTTCCGTTACTGAGCTCTCAGTGCGAATATTTCTGTTGTGTATTACAAGTCAGTCTTAGTGTTTTGTTGCGAGTTTTATATGCACGACGTCCCAACGCTTGTCGAGCGTAGGCCAAAGCATCTTCAAAAGGCATACACGAAGGTATCCAGAGACACTGCGACTGACACCAGCCGTAGTCATATCCGTGAACTAAATTCACCAGTTTCACGGTTCAAGTCGCTATTCCGCGTGTTTTTCCAGACCCATAATTCCGAGGCATCTAGCCGTGCATTGACCCAAATGCGTTTATCCGACTCTGCACCGCGACGCCTCAGTGCGTATTAGCGTTGCCGCGACCTCTTTCAATAACGTACTGAACTTTCTATGTAAAATGTACTGAATTACTAAATTTTGTACTGTAAAGCGGCAAATTCAAATTAAATACAAGTTTTTTCAAAAACCAATCTTTTATATTGTATGTATTAAAATAAAATACAATAATATAACAAAAAAAAAAACATATTAAAAAAGGAATACAATTGAAAAACGAAGTTTTAAAGATGCTATATAGCCTACAACCTACTTTATGTTTCTAATCATAAATCAAAACAGTAAAAGTCAAGATATAACTATTTGCACCTCCTACAGTACTAAATATCTTAAATAATTCTTTTTTTGTTACATGTAAGTGTACTAAAAAACTGAATTAATTAATCATAAAATTTGTATTTATCCATTTCGTTAATAACAACGAATATTTGTTTAAAATTGTTCACTTAAAAGGCACAGTACTAGTAAAACCTTTGCGAATTTTAAAGTAATTTTCTCTATGAATTTGCACTAACACATTTTATAAAGAAAATGATGCTCAGTGAATCCCCGACTGTTCATATATCAGTCATCTACTTACCAACAGAAGGGAGGTCGCAGTTGCAGATAACTTTCCGACTTACAGATTTGCAGCAATCTGCACATTACTTGCATAAAATTTATATGGAAAAACTTCATTTTTATGTATCTCTGGCGTATTCTTGAAGTTTCTGTCTGAAGACGAATTTCGTACTGAAATTGGGGCTTTTTGCAAAAAGTAGTACTGGCGTATTGAATTTAGTAAAAATGTACTGAATTCAGTACAGTTGTACCGAAACGGCAACGCTGGTGCGTATGCCGCGGCAACCAAGGCCTAGAGTCCGAGTTTTACCCTGGTCGAGTTCCCGTCGACATCCCGCGTACCTACTCCGCGACATTCCAGCGTCGATTTGCCGATTACGTTAAAAACACGTACCTACGCTTCTACCGTCACTATTGCCGTCACCCGCCCAACCAGCGCGACAGCCGCGTCGCGACGTCTGGTGTCGATTACGCCAAAACCGGCCAAATACATTTCTAGACGAATTCTGAAGATTCTCGTATCTACTGGGTACCCGCAACTGCCACCGTCGTCTCAACACCTGGCGTCGGTCACGCCGAAACCGTTTCTATACGGATCCTTGAGATCTTCGCAGCCACAGCCCAACTGCCGCCGTCGCGACGCCCTTACATGCATGTATTGTAGAATAAATTAGTACCCCATGTATACGTAGTAATAAGTGATGTCATTATCTAGTAATATTTATTGATGACGTGAGTCTTCTGCTTGTTCATTTTTACTATACTTAGCAGTTGTTTGTGTGCGTCCTTATTCTGTCTACCTATTGTGAAGTTTTAGTATCGGGCATACAGACTTTTCCCGTATTTTGGGGAATTAGTAAGTCTTTTACGCTCCAATTCTGTAAGGAAGTTGTTAAGTTTTAGCAACGTTACTAAAAATTTTAACCAATAGAAACAAATGTAAAGCCTGTCATTTTCATGTTTTATTCAGTGTTCGCAATAAGGTGTTGCAAAAAAATTAACATATCTTTTTTCTTCTGAAATTCGAATAAGTACGTTCTACAGTGTGATTTTCTGTTCAAATTTCTGTATATATTAAGCACAGTAGCAGTTTAAAAATATACTTTTTGAATTGGCGCCAAATTACACTGTCTGTGGCATCAGACAAACATTAGCCAATGACAAAACTGGAAAGATGATAAAAAAAATAAATGTATCATACATCAACGTCAATGATTGCTTTAATGACAACTGTGTGGCATAATGTCTGACTTATAGTGTAGCGTGATTTTTGGTTCTTTAGCGTAGTTCTTAGTTATTTATTATTATATTATAGCGTTATATTTCATAGTTTCATGCCCAGTATTATAAAAGATGGATAAGTAAAGCACTAGCAAAGCAAAATTTACTCCTGAAGTAATATAGTTTATTACAGAGTTTCGTCAAAACAAGAATAAAAATACTAGCTAAGTAAATCTACAGAATAAATTACTCCACCGATGTTCGAGGAAGTAAATTTTATTGTGTAAAATAAATTTGACACATGTCAACATTAATTAAATTAAATTCATTATAAATTTAATCCCATATATTATTTTTACATTTATTTATCTCCAACATGTTTTCTTTGTCTACTTCTGAGTAATTTTGCCCCGTTCTCTCTTTTTTCCATTTTAGTTGACACCTGACACTTTATGACACACACTTTATTTTCTATTTTGACTTTTGGATTTATTTCGTGTCAGGAACATACAGAATACAATATTATTAAAACATATATAAAACATATTCCAGCGGCACATTGTTTGGAATAGATTCTCTTCAGTTGGAGATTGACATTATCGTCAGTAGTGGTCTTAAGCAATACCGTTTAATAATATTTTATCCTGGATTTATCAATCTCTCTTATGGTCCAATAGTACAAAGATTAGCCGGTATAAGAAACCGTAGCCTGAGTGCATCATTTTTTAGCTAAAAAAATAAATGTATTCAATAGTTCTTATTTAATTATAAAAATATTTATATTTACATCAAAATGATCTTTACAACAAAGAAGTTTTTTTCTTGCGGCAACCATTTCATTCTTCGTTTTGAGGCACTATGTTTTATGTTTCCCTATTATCAGTTCTATTTGGGCACACTACACAAAACACTTTTTTACAACCGTTTGATTATTTCCAAATACAGTGTGTTCAAAAAAAATCCTAACTCGGAGTAGGCTATGAACAGAGAAACGTGTGTCTGATCATTATTCAATTTAAAAGTCAAGTTGTCAAAATTGATCTTGAAATGTAATTTTAAAGAGAAAAGACAATAAAGAAGGATACAGTATATTGACATTCGTCGTTTTCTAATTTGTTTCCATTTCTAAAATAAGATACAGGTAGAAAAGCTCTGATTTCTTTACAAAACAATTTTGACAATATCTTATGTCAAATTGACATTTAATTAATTGACATACGTTTCTTTGTACATAGCCTAGTCCGAGTTAGGATTTTTTTTGAACACACTGTACAAAAATCAGTAGTAGTTGACAGATATCATGACTGTCACTCGTTTAAATTCCGTCGGAGGTAAATGTAAACCACACCCTCATTGGTTAGGTTTATTCTGACGTCATCAGGCGAAAGGGGAAGCGGAAATTCAAACATTATAATTTCAAAGACAATTTTCTCATGAATAAAGAATAATACGAAAAAAATAAAAAATAGGGGCTAAATATGTTTTCTTATTCTTTTGATTAAAGCAAAGAAAAAAAACCGTGCAACACCTCATTATTATTGGTTATTTGCTACAGCAATGTTGCTAAGAGTTAGGAATAATGTTACAGAATTGGGGTGATTGTGCCATGAGCCTAGTGATTATAACTTTGCGCCATGCCAAAACCATCCAATCTTGGGCCGCTATGCTATTTCTAACCAGTTCCATCGCTGTCCCCAATCGTACTGGGTTTGGACAACGTCTCCATGGTCATCTACCACTCCAGATAAGTACAATACCTACCTTTTTGTGTTGTGTGTGTGCCCGTCGAGTTTTTGTTAGTGACGCACTTGCAGTGGCGCCGTGCAGATACAATTTATCTTATTTTAAGTCTGAGCACTGTTAAACTTTATTAATTTTCATAAAATTATTTTGTGGGGCTACTGCCTTGTAGAAGTAATATTTTGTTCTTTTCTCGTTTTCTCATCACTCCATTTTTCATTAGAATGTAAATATGAGCAACAATATGTCAATTTTTGCAATGGTTTATATGTGTGGCTTAAAAAACCAAATTTGTTAAAATTTATTCACAGTTTTGTTATAGACAAGATTAATTTCATACGTAATTCCTTTCTTAAAATTTATCCTTTGAACCCCCTTATATTTTCAGCTTTACTATTGTTTTGGTATTTTTCGTGAATGCGGTTGATTGTTAAAATACATGGCGCCCTATTAAAAGTAAGTAATACAGAATTTTTGATGTAGAACCCCTTTTCTGCTAGCTAGCCGGTGTCATATTTGGGAGGCCACCTTTGCGGTAAGTGCTCATTTAATTTATGTTCTGCCAGCTGATGTGTTCAATATTAAATATTTATTAATATTATATAATATAATAAATTCGATTAATTCACACACCCAACCACAAATAATGGGGTATTCCACAGATTTTTTAATATTTTTTTCTGATAATAGTATATAAAAATCAGTAATTAGTAAGCGATATATACACTCATGGACAAAATTATCGAATATTTTTTTTTATCACTATTACTTGAAAATAATTTAGAATTATCGCCATAAACTTATATATGTGCTGATGTTATTTATCTAGTAGACTGATACAATCACTTGTTTTAAAATATTTTGACGTTTAATTCATATTAATGGTGATTATTGTCTCTCGCGCGTTTTATCTTAAAAAGTTCCTTATATAATTTAAGAATTATAGTGAATTAAGTTATTTGTGGTGAAATTTAGTAAGTGATAGTGATTTGCGTTTGCATTTTCCTCTATATAAAACAACAGTATGCCACCAGTTCGACGCTGCAATGAAGCTGAAGCTGCACAAATTGTAACTCTATATAACGAAGGATATAGACAAAAAAATATCGCACGACGTCTCAGGAGAAGTCAATCTACAGTATCAAATATTTTAAAAAGGTATCAAGAGACTGGAAATTTCGAACGGAGAGCCGGTCAAGGGCGCAAAAGGTGTACAACAGCAATTGATGACCGTTTTTTGATACTTAATTCTACGCGAAATCGCACATTGACATCCACGCATCTCAAAAATGAGCTATTAAATGTAAGACAAACTAATGTTAGTTCGAAAACAGTCAGACGAAGATTAAAAGAAGCAGGTTTAGAGCCAAGACGGCCTGCCATAGTTCCACGTCTTCTCCAAAATCACAAAACTCGTCGATTAGAATTTGCCAGAACACATGTTCACTGGAATGTCGAGCATTGGACAAATATTTTGTTCATGGATGAGACCAGAATTCAATTATGGAAGCCAGATGGACGAAACCATGTCTACAGAAGAGTTGGAGAACGGTACGCCAGCTGCAATCTTATACAGAGTGTTAGTTTTGGAGGTGGGGGCATAATGCTTTGGGGAGGTATTAATTGGGACGGACGCACCGAACTCGTGGAAGTGATTGGACGAGTAACTGGTGACTTGTATATCGAAAACATCCTTGAAGATCATGTTTTGCCATATGTCGGCCATATTGGATACGAAAGATTCGTATTAATGCACGATAACGCTCGACCACATGCAGCTGGCATAGTGACTAATTACCTCGATGCAATCCAGATTCAAAGATTAGATTGGCCACCGTATAGCCCAGATTTAAATCCAATTGAGCACATGTGGGATCAGCTAAAACTTCGCATAAAACGAAGAAATCCCGTTCCAAATACAATAGGAGATTTGCGGATTGCGGCACAAGAGGAATGGAATGCAATTCCTCAAGAATACATTCAAACTCTAATTAGTAGCATGCCGAGAAGAATGCAAGCAGTAATTAGAGCTCGAGGAGGGAATACTCGTTATTAACTGTGCTCTTATTTTAATCAAAAGACTAGTATTTGGCATCCCAATAGCATTTAAGTTTAAAGTAAATATCCTTCATGTTCATAACATTTATCATTATTTATTTTTCACGATTTTCCTCTCATAATAACTTAATATTGTTCACTTAAAATTTGTAAAATAAACTGTTCTTCCCAATTTAAAGTATTTAAATTACTTGATTCATTAGAATTTATTTTTTTCAAAAAGAAATTGTGATAAAAAAAATATTCGATAATTTTGACCATGAGTGTACATTATTAAGGGCCGGTCTTTCCACTTTCGGATAAAATTCCGGATAAAGTTCTCTGGTGGATAAGTAAAAAATGCGTCTTTCCACCCGATAAGGTTATCCGTCAGATATATAATAGCTTATCCGACAGATAAGTTATCCGGAACTTTTCTACCGGATAAATATGATATCTGACAAAAACGTATGAAATGAAGCAATAATAATTTGAAAAAATGTTAAATGCATAGTAGAAATTTTACAATTTTATCTAAATTTATTATGATTACCCCTTAACCTTAAAATTAATTTTAAGGTTAAGGTGTAATCATAATAGTTTTAGTTAAATTTAACCTTAGACTCCATCTATTATTAATTTACAATTTTATGATGATTAATCTTTGACAGAGTATAAAAATATAGAAATAGACTTTAATGAATAACATTTATTAAAAATTTCACATGTCTAATTATGCGCCGCCTCGTACTTTTTCTATATAAAAAATAAAACATTCTACATCGAAAGATACTTCTTTCATTCCATAGTCCTTACCCTGTAGTTAGTCTATCCCTAGTTACTTAATCTCACAGATAATATTGTTGTAATCAAATTTTATTATTGTTGTAATCTAGTATTATCATTGTTGTTATCAAGTTTAATCTTGAATTAAGTTTCTCAAAAACAAAACATTTGCTTTATTTTCTTGTTGACCCAAGAGGGGGGTAACTGCCTCTTCTTGACACCCCCCCCCCCCTTTTGGCGGCACCCGTTGGTATGGATTTTTATTTTCTCACGTTTCTTTTAATTTTCATCTTCACACATTCCAATTATGAACGGAATACGAGTATATTGCATATTTATCCAAACTATTTTTAAATTATATATCAATAATTATGTCAATGTCAAGAAAATCAGATCATAACCACAAATGTTAAATCACAAATACTAAGCAACTTGATCGAAACAACTTATATAGCATTTTCTTTCCCTGCCTTATTACATTTGCAATGATATTATCTCTTTTTAATTTTACCAGAGATTTCAGAACTGCATATTATTGCATTTATCTGTCGGATAGTTATCCGTCAGATAAATTCGGCATGAAAGACAGAAAAAAATTATCCGCCGGATAAAGTTTCCTATAAATTTATCTGGCGGATAGTTATCCGGAATTTTATCCGAATGTGGAAAGACCGGCCCTCAATGTCTGAAATCATATGTGACGTCATAGGCCCGAGTTGGTTATGCTTCTCAAACAGTTAATTCAAGGGGTACCTTAAGCATATATTTTCATTGATTATTTTATTAAAATTTATTTCACTTGTTAAATAAATTAGTAATGATTATAGAAATAAAGAAAATGTTCATAATAAATAAAATATTCAAAAAATAAATATTATTTCATTATATTTCACGAAACATTTTGAGAATATCATTAGGATGAGTAGTGTTGTATTACTAGTGTTGTACATTTAAGCGTTGATTGAACAATACATATTTTTCAATCAACGATTTAGGGCTGAATTCATAGATTTTACTCAAGTGTGAGTGACACCATTGAATTTATAATACCCCTATATAAGGTATTATAAATTCAATGGTGACACTTAAACTCACACAAGTGAGAGGTTCACTGAAACGTGTACAAGCGTGCAAAGGAATTCAAAAACAAATGAACACTTAACTTTGGCCTCCACTCATTGAAGTGACATAGTTCCCGTAGAAAAATAGTAAACAGAATGCATATTTATTCAAAAGATGTTAAGAATATAGGTATTTACTCGTAAAGCCATTTTACCTAAAAATTTAGAAAATATTTCCTTATTTATGTAATTATCTCAAAATCAGTAACAATAAGGATACCACTTGCTACATATTTCAAAAAGTAGCTACCCTAGAGCATTTAAAAAATTATAGCATCCGTACTACCCACCACCCCCATTATTAATTTCTCTTATAGGGCGCGGGCATACAGCTGTTTTAAGTGTCCTTGAAAACATATGTGCTGGAGCCCCACTTGTCAAGGTGTCAGTACAGAATCAGAATACCGTTAATCCTTTGAACAATAACCTAGGGCCTAGGCACAGTATAAGAAACAAACTGTAGGTACACTTAGCGTCGGCTCCTTTGATGTTTCAGTCGTAAATTTTAACCAGCGGCCATGAGTTAGGAATACCTTTTAGCGCGAAATTCAAAAGTAAAATAATGACAGTTATGATTTGAAACTATTTCTTATTAGTCATTTTAAAGCATTAAACATGTTAATTCCCCTTGAATTACAAAAATATACAATCTTTTGTAAAATTATAAATAAAGGAGTACAAAAATACAGAAACATCATTTAGAAATTTTAATAATACAACATGATATAACATAAGAATTAACATTTGAAAAGTGATTTAAGTCTTAAAAAAGACAAATTTTATCAGTAATAGAAAATAAAATTTCAAGGAACACAACAAAAGGCAAGGTGAACAAAAGCACAAACGAGGTCTGTCTTTTAAGTTTGCTACATGTGTTTGACGTCACTAGTTATTGATTTAAAATAAGCTGACATTTTCACGTACAATTTGCCACAGAACTTTATGCACAGAATAAATGTTTGTTGTTTAGACCTCAATGTAAGACAGAAAACTGATTTCAGCTTTTGAATTAGCTGAGTGTCCGAGCTCTATAGTATTATTTACGAAAAATGACTATTTAAGGCTATTTATGAACCGCCTGATATAATATTACTTGCAGATAACTTCACTGCATTTCGTACCCACAGGCGTGCAGCGCGAAATATTTATGGGTACATTTTAACTGAAAAAATAAATGTATTTTATTTGAAAATTTAGTTTCTTTTTAAATAATGCTTTTCTCAAAGTTTTATCTTATTCACTTACACCCCGATTCACAAAAAAGTTTAAGCTAATCCTCATTTTTGGATTAGTGATTCTATTCTATCCCGGTATTTAAAATTTAATCTTAGTATTATCAAAAAAGGTAGTTACTTGAATTAGATTGGACTATATTTTAAGAAATAAACTCTTAAAATTAGAATAAAATTCGCTAATCCAAAAATAAGAATTAGTTTAATCTTTTTTGTGAATCGAGCTGTTACGGTTTTGCATAAAACAAAATATAGACTTGACATAAACCATAAAATAATAATTTGATTTGAATGTCAACGCCACTGGATAAACATTAGTACAGAGGGCAGTATAGTAGATTATTACATGTCTGTAACTCTACGACATAGGTCACTGCTATTTTTAGTGTGTTAGAAAGTAATGACACTATTTACACCATACAGATTAAATACACATACGTTAAATAATCTAATACAAAATGTTGCTAAGCTACTGCTATAAAATGCTGTATATTCTTTCTTCGAACAGATGACCTTGAATAGTTATCTTTCATGAATAATAGTTTATCATAAAAACAGTCCTTAAAGATTAAACGAAATAATAATTCTTTACGTTTACATATTGGACATACCCTACTAGCCGCCATTAATTTAGTTACATCATATCCGCTGATATCGCTTGCTATTCTGCACCTGCTAAAGCACCTACCGGTAACAAACCACTCTGAGAGCCGAGCGATGCCGAAGGTGATACATGTACGTTCCAAGCGCCCGCAAAACCAATTTGTTTTTAAAATGAGTTTAAAAAACAAATATAAGAACTCGAATTTTGTTCGTTAAGTATTGTTTTTGTCAGGATTTTTTTTAATTCCTAAAAAATGCCAGTCACACGCATTCGGTTTCGTTCGGCGCATGTTACTGGTAGCGACTATATCTTGTTCCATTTAAGCCATTCAGTATTGTAGAGCATAGGGCATAGTTTGGAACTCTCTGATTGGCTGAAATTGGAAACAAGAGACAAGTTTACCCAATGTAATTTCGGCTACTTAAAATTGGCGCTGATATCAGCGCCATCTGCCGAATGGCTTAAATGGAACAGAGCATAGACGCTTGTTGCGCCTTCGGGTGCCAATATGCAGGTAAATGTGTATATTATAATATTTTTTTATTCTTCTCAATCCATTCAAGCAAGGCTGTTACATTTGTGGATATGTCCAGGTTCTGCGACATACATTGTATTCCCCAATACGAAATGCCAACCAGATGTTTATAATATAGATAAGATCCTCCAGGGTACATGACACATTCCTTCTCAATAGGTTCATCCAACGTACACATTTGAGAAGGTATGACGTGATAACCCTCTTTCTCGAATACCAAAGTACATTCCTCTTGATTCCACCTTTTCGCTGGAAGGAACTGTAGGCGGTCGAACGCTTGTGCATTCTTACGAGTAACACTCCAACCAACGAGAAGCATGTACTTTCCCGCAAGGTCCCATGTGCTATTTAAGAAATTGATCGGTTTGGTAGTGTGATCGAATAGTATGGCATCCATGGTTCGCAATAAGGCGATATTATAGTATACAATGTCCCTACCGGTGAAATTCTCGTGAACTATACCGCTCTTAAGAGGGTAGTATACGCCCCCTTGAGAAAGGGATACTGTGCCAGATACAACGTGCCAGTTTCTTACGTTGATACTGAAAAAAATCTTTGGTCAGTAATAGTACGTTATATTACAATGCGAGAGTTGAAGTTTTTATGTACAAGCGGAAGGAATTCAAGTATAACTGCCTGAAAATTTTACAATAACTTCTTAGTAATTCAACATTAAAATATATCAAAACATTGTTCTCGTTAAAGTGCTAGGCGCACACAAATCACCTGGATTCCAAGCACTTCAAGGTCGTCCGAGGGCTTGCGGCCTATATACCTACCAGGACCGTTCCTAGGGGTAATGCCGTCTACGTGCAAATATATAATTCGTCGCCCCTAAGTGATAACTACACAACAAAATACAATTTTTACTATTTATAATACTTTATTCATATATACGAGCTGCTACCCAAAATACCCAAGAATGTTACAAGCGGGTTTCGCGGAGGCATATAGGTAAACTTTTGTGGTTTTGTGCATAGCTCTACTTTGTAAATGGTAGAATTCCTAATCAAGGGCCAGAGGTATTTTGAAATAACTTTCTAAAATTCCTTAAGAATTTTCAACTTCTGGTCTGGTATTTGAATTGGCCAGGGGCGAGGGGGGGGCTTTGCTAGTGGAAGGGGAAACTGGCAGTTTAGGACATTTTTCCAACAAATCCCACTTTCTCATCGATAGACCTCGGTAGAAGACAGTTGGTTTTCAGTAATGTTTTTGTTAGTGTCAACTTTTATACAAATGTAAATTCATCCTTTTTGTGAATTTTTATATTTTATATTATTAATAAATTTCATGTTCTTTTGTTAGTATTTAATATTACCTGGTGATAAGGAAGAACACACATACACTTTACACTTGATGAACACTACGGACTTATGGACATGGACATTACTTGTGATCAGAGCTGGGCAAAGTACCGGAAAATAGTACTTGAAGTACAAGTACCAAGTATCTTGATGTTTTTAAAAGTACTTGAAGTACAAGTACTTTTTTAGTTTCTAAAGTACTTGAAAGTACCAAGTACTTAAAAAAGTACTTGTACATTTGGGTGCAAGTACTTTTTCAGATAATTGATATTTTTCTGATTATATGGGCCTTAAAATGTGATTGTTGACAAAAATTTCAATATGCGATATTTATTTGGTTATTTAAAACAAGAGTTCCTCGCTGGGACTGCCGTATCACCTAGCGATCTCATGACGTAAAATTGACGTCATATGATCGCCATGCGACGCGAGAAGCTGTACCGAGATGTTAGAATGCGTCATTTTTACGTTATGCGATCGCCAGACGATACGCAAAGTCCTAGCACTGTAGTTAGGTAATACAAACATTTATGTATATGCAATATGCGCTGATTAGAATTAATTTATTTATGCCAAAAAAATTGCAAATATATCTTTACTTTCATATTATCGCTGAAAATATATTTATTAATGAAATTCACATAACACCACACCTCTGCAAAAGAAACACTGACAGACAAACAAAGTAATTCAAGTACATTTAAAGCAATTCAAATAAAATAAAAATAAAATAAATATATCACCACGGCTTATTACCCATTGCTGGGTGTGCCAATCTGCTTTGTAAGCAGATATCGGTAAAGATGATATATTTGCACCGTGCGGGCGCTTACCAGGCGTCACCTCTCGGGCACTCATTGCTGGCGTGGAGAGTGCACCACAGGGGTCAATTTTGTGCCATTTAAAATTGGAAATAATTGGCGTCGGTCGGGATCGAACCCGATTCCCCAGATTCTCGACCTGACACTCAGGCACGCGGCCACGAGACCCCGTAAAGTAATTCAAGTACATTTAAAATACTTCAAGTACATTTAAAATACTTCAAGTACATTTAAAATACTTCAAGTACATTTAAAGTACTTCAAGTATTTTTCATTGTACTTCAAGTATTTTTCCAAGTACTAAGTACCAAGTACATGTGAATAGATTTACTTTGTCAAGTACAAAGTACTATAAATAGAAAGTACTTCAAGTACAGTACTTGAAGTACTCAAAGTACTTGCAAGCTAATAAAGTACTTTTCTTGCAAGTACTGCCCAGCTCTGCTTGTGATTTACTGATTAAACTAACTTTTTATTTACATGATTACATTATTAACTAATACAACTAAGCGTAACATGTTACATTCCGTAACCCAGCGGGTGGCGTTTAGCAAGCGCCCCAAAACTAAAACACACTACATTTTTCGTCAACAACAAGACGTCTGCACGACTCGACGAACTAATCTCGACTCTTTAAAAACAAAGGGCTATCTTCAGGATAGCATTATCTTAGGGGTACAGGATGCATAGACTAGGGCATTCAAAGTCACGCACGGATATATAATAATTTCTAAACTTAATGATCAACAAATAAATATCGTGATCATCATAATACGATTAGAATCTCTAAACTGGATTTTGACATATATAATTTAAATAGATAAACAGAGTTAAAATATGATTACTGAAACTATAATTTAGAAAAGTTTATAAAAAGTTATTTGTCTGTTATAGCTCTTACCCTCGCCTTATCACAATGAATCAGTGCAATATGGTCGACGCTTCATTCCCCTTCCATCACTAGACATCAAGGTCATTGCCGACAAACTATGCTTCACGCTCCCTCTTATTCTTAACTCTATGGGTCAGACCAGAAAAGTGAGATTAGAATTTGCCTTTGGCGCGAGTTCATAGTTTGAATTCCCTAGTATAGGTTTCATATAGGATTTTAATTTTATACACAAACATTTTTTTTGTAAAAGAAATTAAGCAGCTCTTGCTAAGAATTCGATAGTTTGTTTATTCAGTAATAGATTGCAACAGTTTAAACCTCTAGATTGTACATTTCTGAAAATAGCTCATATCTTTGAAACGGTTAGTTTGCGGGCCCATGTTTATTAGATTTTTTCACTTATTTTGGTCTATACTATACGCCCTTAAAATTTCTGAACACTTTTTTTTAACACCCCATTTTTGAACCTAGCTATTCGGATCTTGGTTATTATAAGAGATAAAGTCGGTAAAATTAGTTCAAATTTGCCCCGTTGCTGTACCAGTTCTATTTATTCCGAAAAATACATGTCACCAGATAAAACAAAAATTCAAATAAAAAGTTATTTTTTTCAAAGTGTATCCTATGTACATCTTGAAAAAAATATAAATAAATATAATAAATATATCATCATGGCATATAACTGCTGGGTGTGCCAATCTGCTTATTTGTACCGTGCGGGCGTTTACCAGGCGTCACCTCACGGGCACTCATTGCTGGCGTGGAGGGTGCACCACAGGGGTCAATTTTGTGCCATTTAAAATTCGAAATATTTGGCGTCGGTCGGGATCGAACCCGGTTCCCCATGCACGCGGCCACGAGGCCCCATACATAGGAGTTTAACATGGGAAATCAGTTTTTGCAAACCGTTGCCCCCCGTTTTAACTTACGGCTATAATTGTGGTGTCAATACAAAGATAAAAAATTTCCCCATCCGAAAATATCAAATACAGTGTTCAAAAAAATTCCTAAGTCGGAATAGGCTATGAAAAAAGAAACGTATGTCAATTTAAAAATATTTAATTAAATGTCAATTTGACATGAGATATTGTCAAAAATGTTATCTAAAGAAATCAAAGTTTTTCTTCTTGAATCTTATTTTAGAAATGGAAACAAATTAGAAAACGGCAAATGTCAATATACTGTATCCTTCTTTATTGTTTTTTCATATATAATATCATAAGTGGTAAAATTTTGCCGGAAAAATTTTCAGATTGTTACGAGAGCTGGTTGCCTAGCAATTTATTGAGTGACATTGACAAAAACATCACGAGTTGTCAAACGAGTGATTTTTGATCAATGTCACGAGATAAATTGGCAACAGGCTCGAGTAAAGCAATCGGAAAATTTTTCCAGGATAAAATTTAACCACGAATGGTATTCGGATGACTATTTCCAAAATAAAAGTCAGGTAATCATCTATGAATTTTTTTCTTGACAAAAATCTTTTAATTTTTGTTGTGTTTTGAGGTGATATTTAAGTTTGCTTTTTCAACGTTTTATATAGATTCCTGTCCGAATTGACTCGTTTTTAATAAAAACTGATAACACTGAAAATATACACACTTTGACAGGTATGTAAACAATATGTTTCTAAAACGTCAAAAAAATTTCGCTTATCAAAACTCACTTACTTGTAAAAATACGACATCTTATTGGCTTAAAGGATGCGATAAAATTTTTGTGACGGTGTTTTGTCGAAATGATACTTGATAACTAGGTAGAATCATGGAAATTATTCAATATTTTACGCCCATAAATTAATTTTAAAAATTATTCATTTTCCTATTAATAGCAATAACTATGCCAAATTTGAACAAAAAGGTACACAAATGCTTGACATTTTATCTTTTGCATAGTCAAGAGACATTAACCTATTCTGACAGATAAAATGTTAAACATTTGTTTATCTTTTTGTTCAAATTTAGCATGGTTATTACTATTAAGAAAATGAAAAAATTTTAAAATTAATTTTTGGGCCTAAAATATTGGATTTTTGGATGGGAATTTTTTTATCTTTCTATTGGCACCACAACTATTGCTGTAAGTAAAAACGGGGGGCAACGGTTTGCAAAAAAAAATATTTCCCATGTTAATCTCCTATGTACACCTTGAAAAAAATCATCCTGTATGTATATGTATAGTATATGTATATAGTAATTCTGAGAGGGATGGCATACCGGGCGAGATGACTCTTTTCCCAAAATCTAAATAATAGTAGAACGAAACGATGTGTTCTACTATTCTTTGGATTGGAGGCGAAAAAATTTTGCCAAGTAAAAGAATTAAAAAAATAGATATTCAAAATTTTTCATAGTTTAGGGTTATTAAGAACATTAAGTAGTTGTAAATATCTTATAAAAATAAAAAACAAGTATATTTAAGAAAAATAACTGTTTTAATAAATGCAAAAATTCCATCGAAAATCACATATTTTCCGTCGTTCGAAGAGAATAAAAAACTATGAAAGTACTCATGTATAAAATGTCACTAGATCTGTCGTTAGGTACTTTTTTGTACAAATATATCGTTTATTATGTGTTCCTACGAAAAAACCTTTCTTGTGAGACAATATTCCCACATTGCCAATAAACTTTAAAAAAAATATCCGTACATATGTGTAAAAACTCATGAAAAATAACGTACTTAAATTTCATTGAAAACTGTCGCCGAAAAAGATGTGAACTACTTTATTCCATTGTTACTGGAGACAGTCACTACACTAATGAACAGTTCTGAATTCGGCCCATGTATATTAAGTATTAAGAACGGTAAGGACAGTTTACCAATTGAAGTCAAGAGTCTCCTTCTTTTTATCATTTGCCTAATCTCATAGCATCTCAAAATGAGATGAGTTTGACATGAATTGAGTTGACATCAAGTGAGATTTTTATGAAGTAAAAAGAACGACAAAAGACAAATTTTGTTGGTAGCTGTTCAACGGTCAACCGCGATATTTGGGCTTCTGTTATTCTGTCGATTACATAGCAATATGTAGTGCGAAACATTCTAAAATGTTTAAATTGTACGGTACTATAACTTCCACATAATTTTCAATTCTATGAAGTTTACGTCTCTTTGCTATATTATTTTCCACGGAATTGTCTGCATATTTATTTATTCTTCAAATAATAATATTTATTAAAGGAATAAACAAATAATCTTTACAAAAACCAAACTAATTGCATGTGACAGTCTGTGACAGCAAAAAATTCATCTTAGATTAAAAACTCAACAAGCACAACCTCCAAAGGTGACTAAGAATCGGGAAGGGGGGAGGAACTCTTCTCACTTCGGTCTCACTTTATCTCACCTCCGTTAGGATAAAAAGAACGGTCAAAATTAGTGAGGCAACTAAGGTGAGCTTAGATGAACTGAGATCTCATATAAAAAGTGGTAAAAAGAACGCGACTAGTTTGCGAAGGCTCCAATTTTGTCTGAGATCGTTAATTCCTTAACGTTCGTGATGCTTATAACATATTTTGCACGATTAACGCACAGAATAAAAAAATAAGATATGAAAATAATTTTTAGATTAAAATTTTTTTATTGTTATTTTTAAAGTAAGATTTGATCGTAGTTTTTATTACCTTTCCTTGTGCTGCAATGCAATTTTTCTATCTTTACTGTTTTTATAGAATAAAAGTTTGAATTGTGGTACTTCTTTTAATCTTATAAGCTAAATCTGAACAAATCTGTAAGTCTTACAGATCTGTAAATCTGCAAGACACTGACAAAAACGCATCTATTTTTGTTTATCAATATAAAATTAATAAAATTATACATAAGAGTGGCATTTTTGTTGCTATTTGGTCATTATTTATAGATTTACAGATCTGTAAGACTTACAGATTTGTTCAGAATATCTTTTATGAATCGGAATCAGACAATGTATACAATAAAATTGTACCTGTTACTGTTGTTTTTCCGAAAATCATCGAAGCAGTGGGCACCGGTGAGTACGATGTTTTCTTGGATTATACTTCCTGCGCATATATGATAGTTCAAGTACCGTAAACTAACAATTGAAGGAAATTGGCCTTCCTTTGCATAATTTGATAAGTTATGTGATGGTGTGGTATGTGTACTATTTGGGCTTTCGTTCTGCACTGGAACAAAGCAAGAATAAGGTTATGACATAATTATTTATTTTTATACATTTTTAATTAGAGGATTGTGTAAATACACTATGAAACTGTAATGTCATTATAATACTTACGTATACAAGGTGTTCATTTTTAAGTGGCTACCATTGCGACCTCGAGAACGATAAGAGATACAAAGTTGGTTAAATTAGCAAAGAATCTCTATTTTGCATGGGTATTTCAATTATAAAGTGAAAAAACATTTCAACCAGGTGGTTCTCAAAATATAGATACCAACTTTTTTATTTTAAATAGTAACATATACTTTTTATTTGCTCATTCACTAGAGCTTTATTCTGAATTTAACGATATGCAATTTTCATACCTTTACATAACAAAATTAAAAAAAAAATTAATAAACTATTGGATTAATTCCTCCAAAATATGATATTAATAAGAGTGCCATGGCTGAAAAATCTGATGTGATCTACACATTACCTCCCGTCATTTATTTTTTATAAATTCGAATATACATACTTACATATTTACTTATGCTGAAAACTGTATTAAGTCCCATTCCATATAACTATGGTTCTATTTACAATTTTCTTTTTAAAACGTAATTTACATACATTTGAGATATGAACCACGTAACCAAGCAGTTGTGTTTGTTTAAAGCGTGGGAACCGGGATTTAAATTGCAGATAATATTATAAATTTATCCTTAAAATATATAGAAAAAATATTAATGTAAATTTGTAGAAAATTCAATAATCTTTAATTTTTATAATAACATAAATCTCGAAAAAATAACATTTAAATGTATTTTTCGGAGAAAAACTATTTTGATCTTCTAGTAAAGTACCATTTCCGGTTATCTGATTTACACCACAATCTAATGGCTTCTTTTCATATTACAATAAGGTAGAATTACGAGGTTTCAAAATTTTCTAATTGATAGTATTTGAGTTAGAGCGTAAACTGGAACCACACACACACACACACATAACACGTACACGTAGATATCATCAATAAAATGTTAAAATTGGATTCTAGGAACCTTAAAACGTGCTCATTTAACAAAATCTCGATATGCGTTTTTTTGCACGATCCCTATACCTCCCTTACCAAGGGTAGCGGGAAGTAAAAAAGTGAATATTTTGTTTACTGTTACTTCTGTTGAAAGAAGCATGGAGACACGTAAGAGGGGATGCTAAACTAATCACAAAATAGACGATAAAAGTGGGGGACTACTCGGACGTACCCTTCCGTGAATTGTCTGTAAGAGACATCTGATAAGGAAACTACACTCTAAAATTTAATTAATTTTAAATTGTAATAACATTAATACATAAATAAATTATCATTTTCTGAATTGAAATTATATATATATATATATATATATATATATATATATATATATATATATATATATATATATATATATATATATATATACCGGGTGTCTTAGGCCGACCGACACATGGGCGATTAACATGTAAAATTAGTTAATTGCGAATAGTATCTCCCCAGTGCAAGATATTAAGATGAAATTTTGCATGCTTATCCGGGGATACTATTTCTATGGATTTCAATTCAAATCAGTCAATTTACAAGTGTAATATTAGAATAAATTAAGAAAAATTGTAGAAGTACCATGAATGTTATTCATATCTTGAAAATAATAGTAAATAATTAACTAAAATTTACAGTACAATATTTAAATATTAGATTTGGAGGACAATGGATAGGGACCAACAGCGAAATCAAGTGGCCTGCTAGATCTCCAGATTTAACAATTTTAAATTTTTTTATGGGGATACTTAAAAAATAAACTTTTTATTCGGGAATATGAGAATGAAAATGAATTAAGAAGTGCCACAGTAAGAATTCTAAATCAAATTAGGCCAAGAATGCTGAGAAAATTTATAGAAGGAACAGAACGAAGGGCGCAGAAGTGCGTAGAACGAAATGGTGGGTTAATAGAAAATTTATGGTAAAGTTTTTGTAAATTATTTTTGTATTTTCAACATTATTTGTTTATTAAATAGTTATTTTTTAAACAGCAGCCTTCGATTTACTTTTTTCAATTAAATTTTAATATTAATAACATTTTTTGTTAATTTCTCTGTTAATTATAAAAATAAATTATTACTATTTTATATCATTGTAAAGCTAAAAAAATTCCCTTTTCAATGGCGTAACTTTCCAATATGGCGTCCATATAAAAATTAAAACTTTGACATCAATCCTCGAAAACCAACATTGATAAAAAAAATTGAGCATCGCCAGTCGAAAGAACATAAAAAAGTGCCCTAAAGATGTGCAAACCAAAATCCAGTATAATTTCACACTTCGAAATTATTTGCAAAAATAAAAAACTGCAAAATTTACATTTTCGCCTAGATCTAGTGACCTATGTATTTTTTCGCAAATAACAAAATACCATTAAAATGGACTCATAATGGGGCAACTTTTGTCTAATTTAACCAACCTCGTAGCTCTTACGGTTCTCGAGATCCCAATGCATTCGTACCTTAAATGGGACACTCTGTATATATATATATATATATATATATATATATATATATATATATATATATATATATATATATATATATATATATATGTCGCGAACAATTTCAACCTCAGCCTCTTAATATCATATTTTGGGGGAATAGACCTTTTCAATTTAATGGCTATCTCTTTCTATCGCTACAAATAGTAAGTAAAATAATGGTTCCAACAACTCAAAAATATAAAAATACCGTTATTTTCGGTGCAAATTTGCATCGTTTAGACATTTTGGGATCAATAAAAGCTTTTGTAACTTCTTTTGATAGTTTTTTAAAGTTGCCTGAGACTTTTCTCTCATTTTATGTCTAATTTTTGAGAAACAAACGCCATAGACATCAGTGTTCTTACTATGCGCAGATCCCCATTGCGAATATATTCTATATCTTTAAATTGAAACGGTCTATTAATTCAAAAGGTTATTTTTTTTTCGAAAAGAGATCTATTGAATGAGCAAATAAAAAGTATATGTTACTATTTAAAATAAAAAAGTTGGTATCCAATTTTGAGAGCCACTAGTTGAAATGTTTTTTTTTTCAGTTTATCATCGAAATACCCACGTTAAATAGGGATTCTTTGATAATTTAATCGATTTCGTATCTCATAGATCTCGAGATCGCAAAGGTAGCCACTTAAAAATGAACACGCTGTAGTTGCAACGATTGGCTACACTCGCAGATTTCAGTACTGGCGACATAATTCTGTACCATACCATGGAGGGCGCTTACCAGGCGTCTCCTAACAGTCTCAATGCTATGCTGCAGAAAGCATCCCAGGGATCATTTTTTGTGTTATTTGAAACTTGGAATTAATTTTCAAGTTTCAAGTTTGACGTCGGTCAATCACAACATTTAAATTTTTGCATCTTTTCCTCTTAAAACTATTAAAAATATAATATCTGTAATACAAGTACACAAAATGGCCATTGTGTCGATGGTAGTATTTTCTGTTTCAATTTCAAATAAATTACTTTTATTTTTGAAGATATATAATAAAGTTTTTTTTTAGGAAATGGAAGGAAAGAATGGTGAAGTGTATTATTGTAGAAGGGAACTAGGTAATTGTATACCTACGATAAATATTTAAAATATAATTCTTAAAAATGTGTACGATGTGTCTTATTCTCAACAATTCTAGCGTTACACACGTATTAGCAACATTTATTGTATTTTATTTGGCATGCCATCATAGATTCAAATAATAGTATATTATTCAATGAGCATGTAATGCATGCTATTGCTCATGAGAATGAAGTTTGCATCATGAGCGAACGCGAGTGATGTAAATCATTCGAATGAGTAATAGCCATTACATGCGAATAGAATACTATATACTTTATCCAGAATTGTCAAATAATAACATATCAGTGACATATTTGTATTAAAAAATAAGTAGAATTTTTTTACTGACAAATGCAAATATATATTTTTTTTGTTATATAGACAAAAGTTATCGTTGTTGTAACAAAATTATGAAGTGATTTGACATTTAACAGAAAATCTTAGGGTGGAATTCATAGACATTTCTTCGACTCTTCCTCCACTCATCCTTTCCTCTCTCCTAAGGATGAGTCTAGGTTGTGTGAAACCTTTACTCATAAATGAAATTCATAAACGTCGTCATGAGTCGAGGAAAAGACTTCTTTTTACCTAAAGGTGACGGAAGGTATTGTCTTTGGTCAAAAAATTCGTTTTTGATGAATAAGGGGGGTCCCTAGAATACGATTTTACTATTTTTACGATGATGTCTGTATGTGTGTGTGTATGTGTGTGTGTGTGTGTGTGTGTGTGTGTGTGTGTGTGTGTGTGTGTGTGTGTGTGTGTGTGTGTATGTGTGTGTGTGTGTCTGTGTGTGACAAAATTTTCTAATGCGATAACTCTAATACTACAATTCCAAAAATTATAATTCTTTCGTATTCCTCTTCGTTACATCCATGTGAAGAGCTGATTAGATTTTGGTTATAATTGGTTAACCGGAAGTACCCACATTTGAAGATTTTAACAGTTTTTCTTGAAAAAACGATGTTAAATATCATTTTTTCACATTTAATATTATTATAAATATTAAAGAATTATTTATTCTCTACACGATTTGAATGCATTTTATACTTCATATTAAATGGACATAGAGTTAAAAAATTATAAAGAAATTAAATATCATATATATTAGTCAGCTTTGCTATAACTCGGAAAACAGCTGCTACATTAAGAAAATTCTGATTGAAAGGTGTCAGTGTCAAGTGCAGTTGACAGTATGTTTATGTTATAATTTTACTGGAAATATAGGATCTTTTGTTAGAAACTTTCTGTATCGAATTTGTATAAAATACATACAACTGTTTTAAGGTAATGTACAAGAAATACAAGCTTTTGCAAGGAACTTTCTGTATGACATTTATACAAAATACATAGAACTGACGGAAGGTAATGTGCTGGCCACATCAGATTTTTTTAAGGAAAATTCAGTGTTGAAAGTAGGCGCAACTATTTTGACAAGTATGACAAGCATATAAATCAGTAGTTTGTACAAAATTGAAAATTTATATAGTTCAAAATACGAGTAATTTGAAATAATGTGTAGGTACAAAATTGAATGACAGACAAAGGTTTTCTCCAGAGGAAAAATTATGTTTAGGTTTGAAGTCAATGATTTGAAAATACCACAATGAACAAGAAATGTCCAATGGAATTGAAAATGTGATTTATACGAAAACACATTATAAATTTACCATTATATGATGATAACAATATATGCATTTCAAACTATGATTAGATATAGGTGGGTCCTGGGTTCTAATCCCAGTGAGGTACATGAATTTTTCACAAACCCATTCTTCGTTATTTATAAAATATATTATTAACTTATAAAATAAATATACATAGCTCTTACAATAATTCCACAATCTTTAATCCTTCCACTAAATTTTCAATTTTACCATTTCTGAATTTCTCCGCTCCAAGCAAAATTTTCGTTCTTACATAAAGTTATAATATTGCAGTTGTTGCAACTATTTTTTATTGAACTTTTAAATTTATGTAACATTTTTCCTCCTGTAGGTATAAAATGAAATATTTGCTTCCACGTTCCATTACAGTCTACCATGCATTTTGTACATCACTTTAAAAGCAAAAGGTTTACAGGAATAGTTACTATCTCTGCAATCATCTTTTTAATTATTTAAAGAAAATTATATTATTTTTTATTAAATATTGTGATTTGGAATATACAAATACATATCCTTGCCATTTATGTAATCTACAAATTCATTAAAGACAAAATTGTCTTCCATTATCAAGTTTTTTAATCTAAAGGAAAGCTTAAGGTATCAATTTACTCCACTCGAAATTTTCCTCAAAGCACACTTATAATGTAAGCGTTTGGTAGAGCTTTTGGTAGCCTCAAATGTGTATGAATTCCAAACTGTCATTTTGAGTGGGGTATGAGTCGAGGTAAAGGCTTCCTCAAATGTTTATGAATTTGAAAACGTCACTTTGAGTTTGAGTCGAGGAAAGGATGAGTGGAGGACTGACTATGAATTCCACCCTTAAAATCGACTATTCAGCTACAATTTAAGCTTAACCCTTAAGTATGGTCGCGCGGGTGCACTGAGTGTTGCGTTTGTATTAAAAGCTCTGTGCACTGCCGACGGAATTTTCAGTTTGCGCCACTCTTCTTGAAGATATGGACGTGCCTTCAGCAGAATGTTCGAGCGATGCACGGAGTGCTACGGCGCGAGCACTTATGTAAGTAAAATTGAAATTCCCATTTTCGTAAACTTGCTGTACTTTTTTAATCAAAGTAAAATTTAGGCTATAGTATATTGCAAGTGAATATATGCAATTTTATCATAATTGTACGATCAAAAACCCGAAAACAGCCGACTGGCGAAGAACTTGCCAAGTATTTAGATATAGACAAAGATGAGAATGGAGCATTGATGGAGCTGAAAAAAGAAGTGAACATTTTGCATATACGATGTGGATAAGGATAATTCGGAAGACTCTGAAGGAGAGGTTCTATTTTATAGCCATAACGACATCGAGTCAGAGCAAGAAGAAAGCTTCTGAGTTTTTTTTTTTTGATTATTATAAAAATTTACATCTCTAAGAACAATTATTGTATTTATAATTCAATATTTTGTTAACTTAGAAATATTTTCCATTGCAAGAATTGATTAGTCTTTACCAAAGAAGTGATAATATTTTTTTGTTGGATTATTTTTTTGTCTGTTCTTTTCTTAGTAAATATTGTATCAAATAGTAATAGATACTGTTAATTCATCCGGCTATAACAAAAACTATAATCAAAATCGAAAACATGCAGCAATATCGCCATATTTAAGGAGTGGTGCACTTAGTGCTCCGCGTGACCACTTACGTTACAAAAATAAGCGCGAAAACTTAAGGGTTATGCAGAAAAAAAGTATGAAAAGGACAAAAATAGTGTAATTTTGGCTTTTTAGGTGGTAAAAATTACTTATTAAAATTAATTTTGTTTATATTCTTTGAAAGGTAGGATTTGAATTTGACATAACGGTTGAATATTATTCCATCGAACTGTCAATATTATTCATTTAGCACCAGTAACGAAGATCATTAATTGATAAAAATCGGTTGAATTGCTGGTATATTCTTTGACAGTTGTAGATAGTAGTATATGTTATTAGGAGTAGAAAGCGATCTTTTTGTGTTGAACCCAGCAATTGTGGCCGAGGCGTTAGCCGAGGCCTGGCCTGGCAAGCTGGGTGAAGCATCAATTTCATGGTGGCTTCGCTGGCGTGGATTCGGCGAGTCAACCAATAGGATTGCTTGATTTTAACAAACTCACGCCACGGCGTGGATTCGGTAGCGCGGCTCGAAAGTTGGAAATGTTTCAAGTTTTGAAGCCGGCGCGCATGCGTACATTGTGTTCTGAAGCGTCATTCTGTTTACATATATTTGATATAACCTAACATAGTATAAAGATTGTTAAGATGGAGTTTGATGAAAAATTAATTCGTGCAGTTGAATGTAGGCCTATTTTATATGATATGAAGCATCCGAAGTATAGGAATAATTTAGTACGGATGGAATTGTGGTACGAAGTATCAAAAGAGACAAATACTGAACGTAAGTATTCGTATGATTTACAATTTTGAAACAATGGACGGACCCACCATCGTTTCTCTTCATAGAATGTATTTTTATAATAAAGATACAATAGAAGTAAACGTTTTCTTCTTCTTTGCCTGTCCATTTCTTTATTTTATTTTATAAAGTAGATATTATTAAAATATTGTGACAGCTCGCATGATACTTCTGTAACACAGCGCAAGCGCGAAAGCACAGAGTTGAGCGACGCCGCGCAAGACAAATTTTACTTCGCACCGGCAAAGCCACGCTCGCCACGCTAGCCAAGCCATCATGAAATTGATGCTTGAAACACAAAAAGGGCGTTTTAATCCGAATGACATATACTATTTTTTCTTCAAGTGTTTCAAATAATTTTTTGACACAAACGATGCAACTGTCAAATAACAATTTTCAATATGATCTGTGTTGCTGTGGCGACAGCCGCCGCCAGCGGTGAACTAAGAACCTAACATTTTTTTTTACTAGGACAACAATAACAACATTTTTGTACTAGTAAGACAATGAATATCTTCTATAGCGTGTGTACAGTAGCATAATATGCATATTATAATACACTTGAAGAAAAATGTAATTTAGTAGTTTTTTTGTGTTTTTAATTAATGGCCAGGTCGCAAGGAGTAGGTTTATCAATTACTCTCGAAGTTAATTTGTGTTGTATCTTTATATTGCATTATAATAAAAACTTTCTACTTACCAGGGGGTGAAAGCCAAGCATGATAAAATTGGAATAAGGAAGCACAACATTTTATCAACAAAAATATTGATTTATTATTATTTGAATATAGAACGTACATCAAACTAACATAAAATGTTCGAATTTAAATTCTGAATGAAATTATCACTTTTAAAACTAATTTACCTTGAAATTACATATTGATATAAATATAGAACATAAATAACTAGCTGTAAAATTGACATTTAAAATTTAATATGACTTTAAAATATATTAAATGCAACAATATTATTACATCCGAAGGTCACGCTAGAATTATTGATAATAAGACACTTGATTTATATTTTTTAGAATTTTATTTTAAATATGTTCAAAGTAGTTGTCTTCAACAATAATACACTTCACCATTATTTCTTTCCACTTCTTAGACGTTTCCAAACAATCTTCTGCTTTCAAAATAATCATGAATTGTAACATGTTCTCGACGAAAATCTTTTATACAAAAAATAGCTAAAAGTCGTACATGGCCAAATGTGTATGGCAGGTGTTCCATTACATTTATATTTTATTTTCCCCAAAAACTGACAAGACGCACTCCCACATTTTTCAGTATCTATACCATTTAATTGTTAAACTGTCTTCTATCTAGTAATTGCATCTAGTATTTAGTAGCCCGGTAGTTCTAAAGATTTCTGCTTATATTACTTTTTACCTCATTCTTATGAATCTATATACGACTCACGGCTTTTTTGGAAAAATTGATGTCTGCCCCTATTTTATAGAGTTAATGTTGTGTATGTATGTGTATGTAAATGTTATTCCACGTTCCGCTTTTTGGAAATCAAAACGTTAATACGGCTCAAAACGATATATATATATATATATATATATATATATATATATATATATATATATATATATATATATATATATATATATATATATATATATATATATATATATATACAGGGAATTTATTTTAACGTGCAACATATGGTCGATCACTTCCATGGTTACTACACACTACTGTCAAAAAATGACAGCAATGTAATATTTGTCCATTTTAAAATGCAACATACAAAAATTTGTAGTTTTGTATTTTCAATACTAATTTCCAATAAATTAGCCTATATACTATTAACAAAAAATCAAAACTTTAATGTCGCACAACTTAACAAACTTTGACTTACAAAAATTCACAATTTTAATGTAATAAATGTTCAAAAATACCTCCATTCACACTGAGGCAATACGAGTATCCTAGTCGCTCGTAGAAAGAATTGACACCATTTGTGATGTGTTCTGGAGGTATTTCCTGTACTGCAATACTATTTATAATGTTGCATTTTAAATTGGACAAATATTACATTGCTGTCATTTTTTGACAGTAGTGTGTAACCATGGAAGTGATAAATCGTATGTTGCATTTTAAAATAAATTCTCTGTATATATATATATATATATATATATATATATATATATATATATATATATATATATATATATATATATATATATATATATACCGTCTTCGATATCTCCGTTTGTCGTTAGAAATACAGCATAAATTTATTAATAGAATTTATACGATTACTCAAGGAGCATAACGTAAAATTAATTTCATATATACTGGGTGTTGCATTACAGCTCGGCGAGAATTTTTTTAAAATTTTGTTTTAGTTTTCTGCTGCGTTGTCAAGTTATTTCGTTTTTTCTGTAAAAAGACCTAATACACGCATTGCTTTATAAAGGCGTAGTAAAGTTATTTTAATAGTAAAAATTAAGAATTTTTTTTTCTGTACAACTATAACTATACTCTATGTTCTCATATAATTATAAAAAAAAATATATAATTACACAGGGTATTCAATAAAGTAAATCAAATTTACTCAATTTCAAATGACTATAACTCTTCATTTTCAAATGGAACACCCTATATTTTATTATTTAGTTGTGTTTCTTTTTGTGTTATCTTTATATGTTATTAAGGGTATCCTATGCCTAAAACCAATAATTTCGGAGATATTCACTATTTTGTCTTAATTTAATAAAATTAAACCTAGTAAGCTATGGAAATTGTGTTTTTAAGAATAAACAATTGCAATAATGGATAGTCTTTTGCATTAGCCAATAAATTAAACTATTTATTATTAATATTAATGATATTATTATCTAATCGGATTAATATTCAGAATAATCAGTTTTATTTATTGGCTAATGCAAACTACTATCCGCAATTGTTTCTCTATAAAAACACAATTTCCATAGCATAGGTACTATAGTAAAAATCTGATGTGGCCAACACAAAACCTCTCGCCAGATATTTTACCTGGTTGTACGCATAAAACGAAAAATATTTTTAAATACAAATACATACAGGGTGGTGGTGGTTAGGGGTGAACATAGGGATTTAACATGGGATTTTAGTTTTTTGCTATTTCCTGCTCTCCTGTTGATTTTACGGCAAAAACTATACAGTACAAAATTGTTCAGAATTAAAAATTGCATACAAAAATGTATTTACATTTATTATTATGTTTTTGGTTTCTTCACAATTTTAAAAAGAAATTTCAAAATTTCTGTTAATTTGTAGCAATAGCCATGACTTATAACTCAAATGTTTACACATAATAATGTCATTCAATTTCTGTCAAATTTTCGAAATTTTCTCTAATAAAAAGTAAATTTAATAATGAATGTTTATTCGAATAAGGAACGAGTTTTCGTTATAAAAAATTATTATGGTAGAAATAGTTTTAGAAGAATACGTGATTTGTTTTCCATAAAGTACGAAAATACACCAATTCCTATTGTAGCAACAATATCTAAACTTGTTAAAAAATTTGAGAACACAGCTAGTGTATTTGTGAACGAAGGTAATGAAGGAAATAATAATGATAATAATAATAATAATAATAATAATAATAATAATAATAATAATAATAATAATAGAAGACGTCATAACGAAGTGACTGAAGAAATGGTATTGGCTATGATAAATCAAAATTCTACGTAGTTGATACATTTGGAATTGGTTTATTATTAAATGGTATACCTAATAAAAAATTAAAAGTTGTTTGTTTTTATTTAATTTTTAAGTTAGATTAACGCATGGTTGACGTTTATAAATAATTTTTGACAACCAGAAAAAAATAAATTCCATGGCTATTGCTACAAAATAACAGAAATTTTGCAATTTCTTTTTAAAATTGTGAAGAAACCAAAAACATAATAATAAATATAATTATAAATAAATATACATTTTTGTATGCAATTTTTAATTCAGAACAATTTTGTAATCTACAGTTTTTGCCGTAAAATAAACAGGAGAGCAGGAAATTACAAAAAACTAAAATCCCATGTTAAATCCCTATGTTCACCCCTAACCGCTACCACCCTGTATATTCACGTCTCACTACAAAATAATTCTCACATATATTTGCAAAATCTATGGGATATTTTAAAATAAATTATGTACAATACATACATTTTCTTTATATTCAATATCCTGAAATTTTCTTTTTCTAATTTCCTTTTCTTTTTCTTTATATTCGTAATTTTTTCGCAAATTCCTCTTATATTCTTTTTTACGTATATTCTTTTGCGTTGTTGACTTTTTTTATGTTCATAATCTTCATAATAATGCACAAATATTTTTGACAGAGGCATACAAATATTTTTGACAGTGACATTTATGTGTCAATTACAAACATTTGAATTTCTTGCCTTGTAGTAGTTTGATCTGAGATTTTTTACATCAAATTATTTTATATGCCTTTCTTTATCTCTAAATCTATAGAAGATATAATAATGAATTTATATTTATCGAATGAAGAATTTAACGTTCTTTAATATAAGTATTTACATAAATTTTCGATAAATAATATTTAGATGATTTTTTTCTTGTAACTACTACTTCCGGTTGTCCAATTGCTAGCAAAACTGACTCGACTCTTCCCATTATTGTTAGATTGAGGAATCCGTTGTTAAAAATGTCTTAAGTCTTATAGTATTTGAGATATAGTGAATCCAACATCCACACACACACACACACACACACACACCACACACACACACACACACACACACACACACACACACACACACACACATCCCCACACACACACACACACACATACGGACATCATCGTAAAAATGTTATAATCGGATTCTAGTGACCTTAAAACGTGCTTATTCATTAAAATCTGGATATGCGATTTTTAGCATGAATACAATACCTCTCTTAGCGAGAGGTAAAAATATTTTTGCAGAGGAGGCACGTCATCAAAACATTACAAAATGAAAACAAACTGTAGGAATGGCCGAGTGATGTATATGTTTAGGAAAACGAAGAAAATAAATACGATTTTTTGCACACTATAAGAAAAATACATTTTAATTAAATTTACTATCATTTTAAAGTCGAACATAATGTTCTTCACGCATTTTTAATTTAATTAAAATAATTGTAGTTCATTTTTTCACCAGTGGTTGGCATTACTGGATTTGAAATTTATACATTTACATGACATGCATGCTTTGTTGATGTGGTGTTCTGTCATTTGTATGTCAGTAAATTTTATAGGTTATGTTTATATTGAACACAAATCGTGATTGATATTAAAGTATAAAAGAGACAATTGCAACAAATATTACTGATTTTTATGGATTAAGAAGGTAACTGCAAGTAGAAGTGGATAAAAGCGGTATTTGCTTCATTTAACTTCTTTATTTTAGGATCGCAAAAATTTACATCGCACGTAAATACAATTATGCAACCCACATCACATGTTTTAAAATTAAATATACTATGTAAACCTAGTAATTTCGTGACGTCATTATCTAGTTACAAAGTTTGATGATGTGCCTCCTCTGCATAAATATTTTTACCATAGGTTTAATTTTAATAAATTTAGACGAAAATGGTGAAAATCTTCAAAATTATTGGTTTTATAGGTTTTAGGCATAGGATACCCTAAATAACATATAAAGATAACACAAAAAGCAACACAACCAAATAATAAAATATAGAGTGTCATTTGAAAATGATGAATTATAGTCATTTGAAATTGAGTAAATTTGATTCGCTTTATTGAACACCCAAAATATATGAAAATATATAGGTGTTCCTTTTGAAAAGAGAAACAATTCTCGCCGAGCCGTAATGCAACATCCAGTATATATGAAAATAATTTTGCGTTATGCTGCATGACTAATCGAAAAGCAAAGGTAATAAATTTATGCTGTATTTCTAATGACAAGTGAGATATCGAAGAGGGTCATTTCAAAGACTCACCTGTATATAGCTGAGGAACTAATTTTCAGTTGATGTTCTAATCTCTGTTACCAAATATGTTGCTCAATTATTTTCAACAAGTACGAAGTTAATTTTTATATACGAGTACATAAATAAATGTTATGTATTCTATTCTAGTTTATTCCTACTTTAGGCAGTGAGAAAGGGTATGGGCGTCCACGTCCACCCGTTAATATAAAAATAACGAGTGGATCGTAAGTTAACAGATTGCCTTAAGATACTTGTGTTTTAATGTACTATTACCTGAAGAAGATGACGCAACACTATTGCTAAGGAAATTGGGGCGCGGTATCTGTATTTTTAATATTTATATAACAAAAAAAGTCTATATACAGAGTGATTCAGAATGATTGAAGGTTCCGCCTCGTTCTGATTTTTTGTTTGCCGCATCGTTGTGATAGTGACATACGATTGACAGATTGCATTGGCGTATATATTTCCACTCATTTTCATCATTCCTCGCAGTAAGAATACATATTTCCAAAATAAGCTTGTCATGTTCTTCCATAAACAACCATTCTAACCTAATGATTTGAATAAAAAACAGTGTAATTATAAAGGTAAAAACAAATTGTATGTGAAAAAATTCAAATACATAACGCCGCTGACTTTTCCATATGTCGGAAATATAGGAAACGTAATTTGACATTGCAGGTAAATTGATACTAATTTTTGTCCGTGAAAAATAATTTTGATCATAATCAGATTTTTTTCAAATCTCGTGACATTCAATCATCCTGGATCAACTTGTACATATAATATTGCGATTATCTACGTAACAAATTTTCTGACAGAACATTTAAAATATTAAAATTTTTCAAAAAGTTATAAAATTTGTTGTTATTGTAAAAATGAAATATTCTTGTTACTTTCAAGTGCTTTTTATCTAAAGTAAATTTACCTTTATTGATAAGATAAATATATTCAAAATATATTTGTCACGTATCGACTGATGGGGTGATACAGTATAATAGTGATTGAGCAGTGTATTACTAGTTCCTTTAAAATAAGGTAAGAATTTATATAATACTAAAAATGACATTTTTTCAATCAGAAGGTTTTTGTGTAACATTCATGAAATTTTGAAAATGAGGGATACATTATTGTATGTCATACAACATATTACAATTAAAAAATCAAGACAAGAAATGCAGACAAAGAATAAGAGTTAAAGAAATTATAGGTACAATATATTTGAATTCGAAAATTCGTACAATCATTAAAAAAGTGAAACAACTCGTTGCTAAGCATGTAACAAACAATTATAGAAAAATTTATGTTAACCGAGCATTCTACTTTAATGTCTATCAAGATTTAAATGTACCTACAATATTTCATCTCATCTATTTAGGGCTTGAATACAGCTGTCGCCGTTTACCCTTCCAACCGGGCTCACCGAGCCGCAGTGTTTTACCACTGCCGTACTGCCGGTTGGATTTCAGCCATTGCTACATTTATTTAAGATGTATAAGTGGCCAGCTTATAGTATCCGAGTGTGATAAATACTAGTAGCTGTATTTATTTTTTACGACAAATCACACAGTGTCGACGGGTTCGGGTGACGTCACTGCGAGTTACGAGATGTGCGCTAACCCGCTCTGCCACCTAGCCGACGCCTACAATATTTAACATGATTTATTTTGAAATTCACACGGGTCGATTCTAATCATAATTTATTTTTGCAAAATAAATAGCCTAATTAATCCATTTTATTTTTTATGTTTGTTATATTTTCTATCTTCATTTTACTGAAACGTACTACTACTAATATTATACAGTCAAAGCCGCCCGCAAGGGGGTGCAAGATGGGGCTGAGCCTCATCTATGATTTTAAAGAAGACAAAAAAAAAAAACTACAGTATACAGTAAACTATAGTACAATTTTACATATATTTATAACAATAAAACTAGAATTTCAAAAACGAAACGTACTCGCCTTTGCTCTTCTAAAAATTTATCAATAACAGGTAATGAATCCTTGTTTTTATTACGTGAAATGCGTAAGTAACACCCCTCCCGGCAGTAAAATATTTTTCAGCCCCATCTTATGAAAAAAAGTAGATACATCCTTTTTTCTCGCTTATTATTGCAGATACACGTGTTGCTTAGGACATGATTTAATCAGTACAATATTTGTTATTGAATTGTGTGAAAATTGTAGTTGTAGAATTTCCTGTATTACTGGAAGTGACATCAACTTTGTAAATTTAAATTCAATCTATACTATTTTTTTATAAATTTGAATTGCATTTTTTGTTCTCTTTACGACCATACCAAATTTATTAATAACAACGTTATTCATTTCTTAAAAATAATTAGTTTCTTTTATTAATTTTTATTGTAAAGATATGTAATTTAATATGTAAGAGGGCTATAACAGTAATTGTTTTCAAGATATGTTTATTTTTAATAATGTTAGTATGAAATAAGAAATTTACAAGTAAAAAAACATTTTTTCAACATGTCACCCATTTACATTAATACATGTTAAAGTACGTCTTTTTAATTCACTCATACCATTATTATAAACCCAATTCTTTCAAAAAATTCAAAAAATTCAAAAAATTATGTTCGACTGTGCTGGGGATGGAATAAATAAAGTTTCGGAATTCTTTCAATTCCTTCCACGGCATTGCATATTTTGTTCTTCAGTTTTTCAATATTGTTATAGGTCATAGCCCTCTCACATATTAAATTACATCTTTAACGATAAAAATCGAGCGAAAGAAATTAATTATTTTTAACAAATGAATAACGTTAATTCTAATAAATTTGGTATGGTCGGAGAGAAAACAAAAAATGCAATGCAAATTTATTAAAAATTAGTATAGGTTGTATTTAAATTTACAAAGTCGATATCACTTCCAGTTATACCGGAAGTTCCACAATTACAATTTTTATACACTTCAATCATAAATATTCTACTGATTAAATCATGTTCTATAAACAATATGTGTATCTGCAATAATATTAGACAAAAAATGGTGTATTCCCTTCAAACACACTGAATGTAGAGATTTTTCAATTAAGTTGAAAATAATTAAGACAATAATTGTAAAATTAATTTTGTTTCGTTATTTGTCCTTTTTATTTTAAATTTATTTAATTATTTAATATCGAGTTTAATATTTTCTAAGCACATTTTACTGAATACATAAAATTATAATGGAAAATTATTACATCATTTTTGATAATTGGACATATTACGCACCCCTTTATTTACTGAGCAAACATTCATGGCGTCTATTTTATCTATAGATAAGATTAGAATTAGAAAACTATTTACAAATATCAATTAACTTCGTCCATACGTACTAAAAATGATATTTTAAAATAAGAAAATGTTCATTGAAATATACAGGATGTAACAGAGAAACGGGTGCCCGCGATATTATTTTCTTTTTATTGTAACGTTTATTTATTTGGGCGAAGTGTAAAAATCAGAGAAATATTAATAATTAAAATAAACGTTTATTAAACGATAAATAAGAAAAAGATAATCTAAATAATGAATTATGAATAAACAAATATAAATACTAATAAAAGACAATATTATTAAACACTTAAACACTAAGATTATTTATTTAAACAATTATCACAACGCACTATTTATTTGCACCATATTTATTTCCTTGTATTTATATCACTAACTATTTATTGCACAATGCGTGTAGACACGTTGTCGACTTGTCTGACTACATCGGACTCATATTTATATCACTATTTATTTCACAACCAGTATGGTTCTGTCCGGTTGACTGACGACCGTTAAGTTGTGTACTGTTGTAGAATAACTGACTGACTGGACTGTTTCATGCAGAGCCGAGTCGCCTTTTATATAGGGCGGGAGCAGACACGTGACTCGGACGTCCTTGACGTGCTTGGAATCAGCTGATTTGTGTGCGCATGTCGTTTTGACAAGAACAGTGTCACTTTGACAAGACCAATGTTTTGACTTATTTTGATTTGTACTGTTGAGAAGTTATTATTTTTAATTTCATGTGTTTTACTGCCTGAAAATTGTATATTAATAACATTTTAGCAGTTCAAAATCAAAATAAGTCAAAACATTGGTCTTGTCAAAATAACATCGTTCCTGTCAAAATGACAAACGCACACAAATCAGTTGATTCCTAGCACGTAAGGACACTCGAGTCACGTGTTTGCTCGCGCCCTATAGCACGATATTCATCCCAGAATACTCTCGAACAGTTCCTGAAACGTTCGAGAGCGAAAGGGTCTAATCCAGTTTCAAAGTCACACGGCGTATGTGTTTGTTTACTCAGCTGGCACCGGCAGATTTAAATTCGCTCCTGCGCGTCGGCCGTGCGCTCGCACCATTATTGTTAATTGTATTTTTCATTTGTTTCATTGTAACAACCATTGTTTTTAACCTATAAATCAGTATTATTTCACATTTGGGCGATAGGTATTTGAAAAAAAAAAATTGCAAAATTTACATTTTCGCCTATATCTACCTATCTAGTAACTAATGTAAGGCAACTTTTATATAATTTAATCGACTTCATATCTCTTATAGTTCTCGAGATCCCCATGTTGGACAAGATATCCTGGACACCTGTATACGGGATGTCCACCTATAAATAAACGAAACCAGCAAAAATACATCTCGCTTAGTATTGCTTTTAGCGAAATCATTTTTATTCTTTTGTGCTTAGAATGTAACCAGTCTTTTGAAATTTAAAAATTATTCTTCCAAATGAATAAGCAGAAAACGCACGTCATAAACCTGAAAAAAATCTTATAAAATGAAATATAACTTTTATAAATTATTGGGTGTTATTTATTTTTTAAAAAAGAAGAAATAAAAAATAATAGTATTTTTAGGGAACAAAATTATTTGAAATAATTGTAGTTGATTTCCATATCATAACGGTAGCACTACTGAGAATGTCCATGTTTACATTTAATTTAAAATCGATCAAATATCGACCCTGTCCATGTCACATGATTGTCAGTCATTGTCAACTCATCTCATCCAGGCACGAGTGACTTGAATTAATATAAAAATATCAAAGTAGTTATGTATTATTGTTTTGTAAAAAAAAAAATGTATAGAACTGTCAATTTGCTGTCACTATAATATATCAATATAATATCAAGGATGTTAAAGAATACTGGTTGGACTTGCATTGTCTTTATTATTTTTATATAAGTCCAACCAGTATTCTTTAATAATTTAACATTGTCTACAACCTTTAAACAGAAATCAAGGATGTTCTAATAAAACACTAGATAGCTGGCATACGTTTAACAAGTGAGGCAAGTGGTGGGGGTACGGCGCCATTTGCAGAAAAGGCAAAACGTCAAATGTTCGTTGATCTATTATTACATTATATGTATGGTAGTTTTCTTGAGTAAAGTGGTGTTCGGGTTGTGTACTTAGTGAAATAGTTGTTTATGTAACAAGTGTGTAAAGTTCTAGAACTTTTTTGGTCGAGTGTGATGTTTTACGCATGAGGCGCATTGTAGCACGAGACAAAAAATACTATTTTACACACGTGTTGTATACAACATTTTTCCTACAACCGAAATGGTATTGATGTTTCTCATAATACTGAGTGTACATGCATCCAGTAGCTTCAAATACTGTTAGTACTCTTTCTCATAACACTGTACAAAATGTAACTTAAACACTTGGAAGAATCTCAGACAGACGATGATTAGTCTTTTATAACGTACAAATTCTATATATAATATTTATATTAAAAATTAGGTTAGGTTAGAATACATGTCAAAAAATGTTAATATTCTTTAAAATTAGATCAGTACTCAATCTGTTAAAAAATATTAGATTTGTTTCATTTACAGTATATATACATATTTCTTAATAAATTTTATTACTTTACTTATTATTTACTACCTAATTATATACTTGACAGGTAAATTAATCGAATTTTAATGTTGCCTAGCAACGCTTATTTACTTTTCAAGCACTAGTGCGTGAAAAGTACTTTTCACGCACTAGTGCTTGAAAAGTGACACTACACACTGTAATGAGTGTAGGAAAAATACTTTATGTGAGATATTTCCATAATAAAAAGCAATATGATTAAAGTGAACATTGTTTTATGCAACTGGACCTATGAGTAAAACTAATAACGTATGTAACAAAAGTTTTGAGAAAAAGTTTAGACCTCTTCATCATATAGAAGGAATTTTTTTTAATGAATCGTTGATATAAGGGGTTGTTTCTATAAACTAAGGAGATATGAAATCTAATTTTATAACACTGATAGGTGGCCATTATCCTGAATGCAACGCAGTATTTTAATACCTTGGCTCATTTGTCTCTGGACGATGTTAAATCTACTTTCCTGATCGTCAGAAATATTCCTGTGTGTAACTGTTGTTCGTTTTGTATTCCATGCCATTATTGTATACCTTTCTGCTAAGAAATACCCAAAAGTCTTTAATTAATTGCGCCTGAGAAATATTTGTGAGGATTATACTTTCTCTCTCTCTCTCTCTCTCTCTCGCTCTCTCTCTCTCTCTCTCTCTCTCTCTCTCTCTCTCTCTCTCTCTCTGTGTGTGTGTGTGTGTGTGTGTGTGTGTGTGTGTGTGTGTGTGTGTGTGTGTGTGTGTGTGTGTGTGTGTCTGTGCGTGTGTGTGTGTGTGTGTGTGTGTGTGTGTGTGTGTGTGTGTGTGTGTGTGTGTGTCTGTGCGTGTGTGTGTGTGTGATTGTGTGTGTGTGTGTGTGTGTGTGTGTGTGTGTGTGTGTGTGTGTGTGTGTGTGTGTGTGTGTGTGTGTGTGTGTTTTCCATATAATGTTGGCTCCTGAATGCAGTATTTGGAAGTTTGCCCAAGCTGGACCGAGTGAGCCGTAGCCTATTTGGTTATAGCATTTCTTGTTCGAAATTTAAAATCACTTCTGATCAAATTCTTCCAACAATCATCTTTAAAATTATGAATTATCGAATTAATTTCGGCATTGATGTTCTAACTTTATCATGAGCCCTTTGAATGACTCTGCTGATTCGATTTGAGGGCAAAAGTTCGGGTCGCCCACTTTTTAGTAAATTAAAACATACGAGGTTTGTTCAAAAAAAGGTGACTTTTAATTTTTCTCGAAAAATATTGATTTATTCATCAATATCTATTTTGTCAACTTCAAAGTAATCCCCCTCAGATATAATACACTTGCATGGGTCAGCGCTTTTTCCAATCCTCGAAGCACTTCTGATATGCGCTTTTTGGTATGGCCTTAAGCTCTTCCAGCGATGCGGTCTTTATCTTCTCAATCATGGCAAAAGTCGCAGGGGAGGCAAGTCCGGTGAATACGGTGGCTGAGGCCTGATTACAGTGTTGTGAATTGTTTTGCCACATATCCGGGCGTGAGCAAAACCTTAACATTTGATCGAACTTGGCGTGCTTTTTTCGATCTTGACTCTTCTGGCTGCTTCCATTGGGATGATTGAGCTTTGGTTTCGACGTCATAACCATATATTCATGTTTCGTCACCACTTATGACCCTTTTGAGCAAATCTGGATCGTCGTTGACTTCATTCAACAGCTCCTGAGCGAAGCTCATGCGACGGTTCTTTTGGTCAAAATTTAGCAATTTCGGAACAAACTTCATGCCCAAAACATCCGAAAAAATAAAAAATTGCATGGCATGAGCCAACCGATATGACGACATACCCAGCAACTTCTCTAATAGTGATTTGAAGATTCTCCATAACAATTTTCTTCACCGCTTCAACGTTTTCATCGGTTGTTGACATGCTGGGGCGTCCAGGGCGGGCATCGTCATTAGCATCTTCTCGGTATTCAGTGAAGAGCTTGTACCACTTATAAAGTTTTTTTGCTCAAAGTAGACTCGCCAAATGCCACAGTCAACATTTCAAGTGCGTTGGAGCACTTATTTTTATTTTTTACACAAAATTTAATACAGATTCTTTGATCCATTTTTTTCGATTGCAAAAAATCACCTAGTACACCAAGATACGTCTAACCTTTACATCTGTCAAAAACAAACTACAAGTGCAAAATGGCTGATCAGGTCAACATATGTTGGGAACATGTGTACCCAAGTAACAAACCAAAAAAAAAAGAATCTACTATGCGTAGCCCGCGAAATTTGAATAGACCTTTTTTTGAACAAACCTCGTACTATACTTTCTTCACGTTCCCGTATAGTTTTGTAAATAGTCGTCTGCCTAATATTTTGATCAACAAAAAGGTTAACAATTTCGGTTATCTGTCCAACTAACCTACAGATAGATTTGCGTATTACAAGTTTGTATGATATCTTTCAAAACTTTTTCTGGCAATTTTAATATAGTATAATATAAAACGATTATTATGTATTGATTATGTCCAGTGATTAGATTAGATCTAATTTAGTAATGAACATTGAAACGAGAAATTTGTCTCAAAATTTTTGTTACATACGTTACTCTATCAAATAGCATCATATTTTTTTAATGCCCGGTTCCGGTTGCACCGCTGACGCCGAATTTTAAGTATTCCTTAAATTGACAATAACGTATCAAAATGAAACGTCAAAGGAGTAATAGATCTTTTCAATTTAACGGCTATCTCATTCTATCGCTGCAAATAGTAAGAAAATAGCGCCAACAACTGTCAGTTGGGCTGTCAAACGAAATGTCAAAAATATTATAATCATTAAAGATACCTGTATTCTCGGTGATAATTTGCATCATTGGACCTTTTAGCTTCAATAAAATCTTTTGTAACTTATTTCGATAAGTTTTCTTTTGTGCAATCGGACGCAAAATAAGAATTTCGCAGCCGCAATACAGGCCGCGAAATTGGATTTCGCGACCGTTGTTATGGTAGCGGCCGCGAAATTAGGAAAACAATCACTTTGACACTTGAGTATTGCATGGTTTTGTTTATCAAATGACAATCCCATAGCCACCTTGAAAGCTAACTTTCTATTTAAAATGAAACTGTTTAAAATTAATAAAATTTGTAATTATATATTTTTTTACGGTTGCACAAAAAATATTGTGTACACCTTGTCCGCGAAATCCTTTAGCGCCCTTGAGATTGTCTTGCCTCGGCCGCGGGCGGCTTCGGCGACAATCTTTCTTTCGGTACGCTAAAGAGTGATTTCGCGGCCTTGATATACAAATAACTATTAATCATCTGAGATTTATCTCACATTTTACGTCTATTTTTTTTTTAGAAACAAATGCCATGGATCTCGGTTGTTCTTTCTATGCGGAGATCCCCCTTGCGCATATCTTCTATCTCTTTAAATTGAAAAGGTTTATTGAATATTGCTGTCAAAAGTTCGATTTGCATTTTTTTGTTTAAGTTTAAAATTTAATAGTCAGCGGTGCAACTGGGCACAAATATCTTAATAATAAGCCATTAAATTCGGAGTATTTAGATTATTTTCGAAGCCAAATTAAATAATCTTTAACCAAATCAAAAACTTCTCATATAGTCTTATAGGCCAATTGGCAGGGCGCTTAAAAGAGGCTATTGTGGAAATAAATGGTGGCAAGCTGGAATAAATTTTATTCTCTTTATTGGGACCTCCAAAAAGACATTCACACATTCATTCTCAACTCTGACCCAATTAAAGATACGATAACGCGGTTCGAAAATTTGAATTCAGCATGAAATTCTCATTCGTGTCATGTATTAGACGATTTTTGCCGATGAGCGGTTCGCGAGTAACGAACAACTTAAACTTATATGAAATTCCATTAAAATTATAAACATCTGCAAATTAGTTTAGATCCCATATATTTTCATCTGAAATTTCGACACATATGTGTAATATTGTTTATCCATCATCGTGACAAAATTTTAGATGAAACAATGAGAACTAAGCCGATTTGCAGATGTTTTAAATTTTAGAAAATGCTCATGTTAATTTAAGTTCTTAGTAACTCGGAAATCGCTCATCGACAAATCGTGTAATACGTGGAAGAAAGGAGAATTTCATGCTGATTTCAAATTTTTAAACCGCGTTATCGTATCTTTAACCGGGTCAGAGTTGTGGATGAATTTGTAGGAAAGCGTCGAGAAAAATTATTTTAAAATCATCAATAATTTACTTTTTTCAAACCCTATCAGGGCCGCTCCGTGGATTTAAGGCGCCTTTGTGCAAAGTTATATTTTAGCGTCCCCCCCCCCCCAATGATGTAAAATTTTCAAATTACCACACGCTTTAAAGTTTAAACTATACTTTTTACTCACCAAAAATGTTAGATTTAATATATTGATGAAACTGCTTAGGGCTACGATCATTATATAAACCTCGTATAACGCTATACCAGGTATAAAATTGAAAATTGTATTTTAGAAACCTCGGATAAACCGCAAATAGAATAAACACCAGTATTTCTTATCCCATGGAAATCGGTCGTATAAACCTCGGATAACTTTATCATCCCTTGTTCTTCTGTGTTCTTATGAATATCACGTAAACACAAACGATCTGTTGTTATTTATACGTTTGACAGATGCCAATCAAGTATTTCATCATCGCTGTCAGAATCAAAAATATCATTTATATCTTCTAACATCGTAAAAATGCAAATTAGAAGATAGAAATAATAACAATATTGAAGAAAAATAGTCTAACAAGAAGATAATTTTATTGTGTCAGTACCAACCTGAAGTGATTTAACGTAATTCTTGGTATAACTATCTGATAGATAAAAATGCATTGTAAAAGACAGTCTTGTTTATCGAAGGTATAATTACTAGGATAAAGTTATACCTCCGATAGCTATACCATAGTTTATCCATCAATTGTAAAAGTGGGCCTTAGATTCATTTTTTCAATCAATAGATTATAATCAAACTCCTTTGTTGTAATCAACAATTTTACAGTTAGTTTGCAATATAATGAGAGAAAATTATCCGTTGGGCAGGATATTTCTTTTACTGTTTAATTTTTAATAATAAATAAGGGAAATTTAATATCGATAGAAAATAAAAACAAAATTATTTTACTAAGATTTCAGAATTGCATGTAAATCATAAGGCATTTGATTCTTTACAAAATGCTAGTAGGTATGTAAATATTGGATTCATTATAGGATTCATTCTTGCAATCAATATTATTAAACTATAATCAATATATTCTTTGTTGTAATCAACATTTTCACAGTTATTATTTCAATATAACAATGATAGAAAAATAACACTCTGATTGGTACGATAATTATTTTACTTATAACTAGAGTCATAATGCAGACAAATTAAAAAATATATTGGTCACTTCCATCACGTTAATTTGTATAGTTCTATAGCAATTTTGTCTGTACGAATAAGAGCATTTAATAAAAAATTACTATTATCTACTTTACTGTCTTGAAACAGCGCCCCTCAAACTCAGGCGCCTTTGTGCGGGGCACAACCTCCCCACCCGCACGGAGCGACCCTGCCTAGTACACTAAATATTAAATACCTAATATTGTTATTTTTTGAGTAATTTAAATTTCTACCATAAATTGTTATTCTAGTTAACTATTTTTTAACATAACTCTTCGAGAGTTCATCCTGGGTAAAAAAAATGTAAGAACCCTTTTATGTGAAAAAAATTACGAGCTTTAATTTTGTATTTTTATAAAATTTTGATACGGGCACATGTTTTCAAGAAAATGACAAAAAAACTCATTTTTTGCACCTTTGATCCAAGATGGCGGCAAAATTCGGGGTCGCCTGAGGGTGCAAAATTAGTATATCTTTTTGGAGGTTCAAATTTTTTTTTTATTTTCTCAAAATTAATTTACAATCTTTCAGTTTTGACAATAAGTAAATATCTATTATAATAATTAGAAGGTATCGTGTAGTGTAAATGTCCAGTGACCTTCACACTTTGTACAATTTGTTTTACATATAATGTTATGTATTAAAGAGGTTCAAATAAAGAGAATAAAATTTACTCCAGATTGCCACTCATTATTTCCACAATAAACCCTTTACCGACTGGCCTATTACGGAAGATGATATTTGAAAAAAACTGTTTCCCATGTTAAGCGGCTCGTTCACGCTGGCCCGAACTTCTAAACTCAAGCAGTCAATATAAATACAAATCAATAAACTACTGACTGACTATAATATTCTAGGCAGGGCCCGAGTTGGTTGATACCGTGCGCTGATCGATTCGATACGGCAAATCGACAAATGTACCTACAATGACAATTTTTGTTTCGGAAAACAAATACTTGAGAATGGACCTTTCCAATTTAAAGAGATAGAAGATATGCGCAATGGGGATCTGCGCATAGTAAGAACAACTGAGATCTATGACGTTTGATTCTAAAACATTTAGACGTAAAATGTGAGAATATCTCGGATAACTTTAAAAAATCTTATCGAAATAAGTTACAAAAGCTTTTATTGAAGGTAAAATGTCTAACGATGCCAATTTTCACTGAGAATACAGGTATTTTAATGACTGCAATATTTTTGACGTTTCGTTTGAAAGCTCAACTGGCAGTTGTTCGCGCCATTTTCTTATTATTTGCAGCGATAGAAAGAGATAGCCCTTAAATTGGAAAGGTCCATTGGTAAATTACGAATACATCGTGGATCGACAAGTTTATATATACTTTCATTATTTTTTTCTAATTTCAATTGATACTAGCAATAAAGCATAAAACTGGTATACGAGTAGAGTATAAATGTAGTATTGTTGTAATCAAAGTGGAATATCATTTTTAATGTTATAGAGGGATCCGTAAATCAAAATCAGTGTGATTTCGTCAACGATATTATAATTGCCAACCCAAAATAATTAATTCTGCCAAAATAAATCAATGTCTAAACATAAACATGGGACAACTACGGGGACAACAACGCTAGAAGAGCGACGATTGATGAGCGGAAAGACCAAGTCCAAATTGTAGAACCCTCACTATCTCCCGCTACCCGTACCCGGCTCCGTGAAGTTGTAGTGCTGAATAATTCGATTATCAAAAACTATACACAGGAGTTTTGTACTAGTTTTGTACAGTTTTATACAAGCAACGAAAGGTTTTGTAACCCTACTTTTAGTGCGAATTCAAAGATTTCAAAATTTGCACACCAAATTAACGAGAGAGTGCACTTCTGCCTAAACGACCTAAAAATGCATCAATGCAAAGTTCCGGTTTTGTACAGTTTTGTACAACCAAATAAAGTTTTGTAATGCCTTGGGTACTATGGCATTCCTGACGCAAATGATGCACTCACAGTTCGCGGGATGTGCGCATAACATGATAATGGTTTTTATATGTGCATCACATGGAACTAATTTTGTACAGTTTTGTACAACCAAAGAATAGTTTTGTAACTCGTTAAAATACCCGTTTAGGAATGCGCGAAAGGTCGCACATGTAAAGGGGGTTGATAGGCCCTCCATGTTAACTGTGGAGTGCAGTACTCAGGATCAGCTGGGAAATTATCACAACGCGTTAAACTAGTTTTGTACAGTTTTGTACAACCAAAAAAATGTTTTGTAACGCTTTGGGTACTTTGACATTCCTGACGCAACTGACGCACTAACAGTTCACGGCGTGTGCGCATAACATGATAATAGTGTTATTTTACGTGCATCACATAGAACTAGTTTTGTATAGTTTTGTTCAACCAAAGCCAAGTTTTGTAACTATTTTAAATATCTGTCAATCATTGCGTAGAAAGAAGTGTGGTTTCGTTAATATATATATATATATATATATATATATATATATATATATATATATATATATATATATATATATATATATATATATATATATATCATGTATCCTTTAAAATTGTTATAGAAAAATATTGTTGAAGATAAAATGTTGTTGCTACTGGCTGTTCACGTGCTACAAATTATCTGAAACGCTATTGTATGTTAACTGTGTAATAGCTAATGCAATTAAAAAAACTCAAAACCTTGTTCTTCTGTTTTTGTCGTGGGTTACCATTAATGTCACACCGTTTGCGTGTTTGCCTCAAATTTCACATAAAATTATAAAACTGAAAAATTGTGATATCACAGCTTTGCAGAGCGTAGGGGATTTCAGTCTCATACTGAATATATATTGTAATTCTAAGCAGAAAAATAAAAAATTGGGAAAGGTTTATTAATACACCAATATAAAAATATATTATTTTTGTCATAGGAAACAGAGGTAGACAGAAACAGTGATTATTTTTGTTTACATTGCAACTATTCTGACTAATACATTCTCAGCATTTGCACAGTATCATAGCTTTTACTATACTTTGATAAAGATATTAATTAATTTATTTTAGGTTATAAATAAGCGACTGGAAAATTATGTAGTAAATATTCTTTTAATCGGGATTTCAGTCTATTATTATCAAAATTAGAAATCAGACAACATCTACGTTTCGTCACCAAATTGCGACTTCATCAGGACTCTACAATACAAATAATAAATTACATTAGTATACAGTAGTAAGAAATATTTCACAAAATAGCTTACAGTTAGATCTTAACGATAAATAAAATACAGAAGTGTAATAACATTAGCCTATTTTTCTTTAAAACATGAACCAAACATTTGTTCTAGAAGGCATAAAATTAAATTTTAACAATATTTTAAAATTCTTAAAACACGTTCACTCTGTCGCAAACACAACAACTAAGTCTTCACTGAATACAGTTACAGTAAATGTTATTCAATCTTTCGATGTTAGTTCTGAAATTGACAGCTTCAGGGTTAATGGAAATATACAGCATTTCGAGAAGAAGTCTCTTCGACAAGTTCTGTTCAGAGTGTAAAATCTTGGTTTCTTCGAAGTTAAAGGCAAGCAACGTGTCCCACGAATGTGTAACAAGAGCACATTTATCAACGCTAGTCCCTTTTATCACATTTTTCTCCGATGTTCCGATATTCTTGTTTTTAAACACCTTTTAGATTGGCCGATGTACACGGCCTCACATCCAGAGCATGGAATAATGTAAACTATGTTGGAGCGTACATCCGCATCTATTTTATCCTTAAGAGTGCTAAACAAATTATTAACAGTCTTTTTATTTTACAAAATAATCGTGAACTCAGTTTTTTCTTGAAGGAAGGATTTTAAAAGTCGCGCCAGCCTCCCGACATTCAGTAAAGTCGCATACTTCTTATTGTTATTATTTTGTTGTGTTTTGTCACTGTTATATTGCACGTCAGTAATTAAGATTTTGTTTATGACTCTTTTTGGGTAGTTATTTTCTTTTAATAAATTACGCACCGTGTTCATAGTCTCCGGAAGAAACTCCGGTTACACATTCGTGGGACACGTTGCATGCCTTTAATTTCGAAGAAACCAAGATTTTACACACTGAACAGAACTTCTTCTCGAAATGCTGTATATTTCCATTAACCCTGAAGCTGTCAATTTCAGAACTGACATCGAAGGATTGAATAACATTTACTGTAACTGTATTCAGTGGAGACTTAGTTGTTGTGTTTGCGACGTGTTTTAAGAATTTTAAAATATTGTTAAAATTTAATTTTATGCCTTCTAGAACAAATGTTTGGTTCATGTTTTAAAGAAAAATAGGCTAATGTTATTACACTTCTGTATTTTATTTATCGTTTAGATCTGACTGTAAGCAATTTTGTGAAATATTTCTTACTACTGTATATTAATGTAATTTATTGTTTGTATTGTAGAGTCCTGATGAAGTCGCAATTTGGTGACGAAACGTAGATGTTGTCCGATTTCTAATTTTGATAATAATAGACTGAAATCCCGATTAAAAGAGTATTTACTACATACTTTTTCAGTCGCTTATTTATAACCTAAAATAAATTAATTAATATCTTTATCAAAGTATAGTAAAAGCTACGATACTGTGCAATTGCTGAGAATGTATTAGTCAGAATAGTTGCAATGTAAACAAAAATAGTCACTGTTTCTGTCTACCTCTGTTTCCTATGAAAAAAATAATATATTTTTATATTGGTGTATTAATAAACCTTTCCCAATTTTTTATTTTTCTGCTTACAATATATATTCAGTATGAGACTGAAATCTCCTACGCTCTGCAAAGCTGTGATATAACAATTTTAAGTTTTAAAATTTTATGTGAAATTTGAGGCAAACACGCAAACGGTGTGACATTAATGGTAACCCACGACAAAAACAGAAGAACAAGGTTTTGAGTTTTTTTTTAATTGCATTAGCTATTACACAGTTAACATACAATAGCGTTTCAGATAAGTTGTAGCACGTGAACAGCCAGTAGCAACAACATTTTATCTTCAACACACTTCTTTCTACGCAATGATTGACAGATATTTAAAATAGTTACAAAACTTGGCTTTGGTTGTACAAAACTATACAAAACTAGTTTTATGTGATGCACGTAAAATAACACTATTATCATGTTATGCGCACACGCCGTGAACTGTTAGTGCGTCAGTTGCGTCAGGAATGTCAAAGTACCCAAAGCGTTACAAAACATTTTTTTGGTTGTATAAAACTAGTTTAACGCGTTGTGATAATTTCTCAGCTGATCCTGAGTACTGCACTCCACAGTTAACATGGAGTGCCTATCAACCCCCTTTACATGTGCGACCTTTCGCGCATTCCTAAACGGGTATTTTAACGAGTTACAAAACTATTCTTTGGTTGTACAAAACTGTACAAAATTAGTTCCATGTGATGCACATATAAAAACCATTATCATGTTTTGCGCACATCCCGCGAACTGCGAGTGCATCATTTGCGTCAGGAATGCCATAGTACCCAAGGCATTACAAAACTTTTTTTTGGTTGTACAAAACTGTACAAAACTGGAACTTTGCATTGATGCATTTTTAGGTCGTTTGGGCAGAATTACACTCTCTCGTTAATTTGGTGTGCAAATTTTGAAATCTTTGAATTCGCACTAAAAGTAGGGTTACAAAACCTTTCGTTGCTTGTATAAAACTGTACAAAACTAGTACAAAACTCCTGTGTATAGTTTTTGATAATCGAATTATTCAGCACTACAACTTCACGGACCCCCCGTACCCTGCCTTATCAGTATACCAGGAGAGCTCAAGAAATCGAATACGTTTAGCACGAAAGACAGGTTACTTTTTCCATAATAACTTTTTTATTTAATTACGAATAATAATATAGTAAATTGTATCTTGATAAGGAAGGTTGGTTATATGCTCTTTGCTTTTCTGATTTAATTCATTTTAAAAATGCAAAAAATATGTTTTCTTGCAAATTATTCCCTCCAAAGTCAAAAGACAAAATTAAGAAGCTATTAACATGGAGATGTCCTTTATAAACATACTAATATTAAAAAATCTGATCTGGCCAGCACATTACCTTCTGTCCGTTGCGTCCGTTCTATGTAGTTTATACAGAGTGATCAAAAATGGCTAAAGATTGAATTTTTCATAATTCGTTAAAACTATCAGTGGCGTATCCAGGACTCATGGTAAGGGGGGGCTGCCATGGACCTATTACTTATATACATAGGTATACTGTTCACCGTCTAGTTAGCAAATGTATGTTAAGCACATTGTAGATTATGTATCGAATCCACTTTGTTGCCTTATCAACAGATGCTTCGCCGAAGGATTGTTCCCTGACACTCTAAAACGTGCAAAAATTATACCAATATATAAAAAAGGCGATGCTTCCAGTCCTGACAATTACCGACCAATTTCTATCATACCAATAATTGGTAAAGTTTTTGAAAAAATTATTAAATCAAGACTCACAAATTACTTAGACAAATATTCGATTCTAAACGCAAAAAGAGGATGGTCGCCACACAGCCCTTACATTATGTGACCTTTCCAAGGCCTTTGACTGTGTGTCACATGAGATTTTAATTGATAAACTTAACCTGTATGGGATTCGCGGAGTCTCTCTTTCTCTGTTCATCTCGTATCTACAAAACAGACAACAATGTGTCATTTTAAATAATATGTGCTCTGATTCCACTATTATTAAACATGGTGTACCCCAGGGCTCTGTTTTGGGGCCCACACTTTTTATATTATATATAAATGACCTGTATAATTTTATGTTTCCAAATAAATGTATTTTATTTGCTGATGACACAACTCTAATGTCTAGTCATAGCGACGTAGATGCTTTGACTTTGCAAATAGGAGATATTCTCAGTGAAACAGAAAGCTGGTTCACGGCGAATAAGCTTAAATTGAACAATGACAAAACACAGTCAATTATTATCTCATGTGACAGAAGTCTTGCAAGGGGCCATTACGTGAAAATTCTTGGCTTGCACGTCGATGATAAATTAAATTGGTCAGTGCATGCCAACAAATTAAGTGTGACACTTTCTAGTGTCATATATCTTTTCCGTAAACTCAGAACCTTTTGCGATATATCGGTACTGCGAACTGCATACTTTGCGTTATTTCATAGTCATCTCTATTACGCGGTTATCCTATGGGGTAATTCACCGGATGCAACGAAAATCTTTAAATTACAAAAGAAAATTATAAGAATGTTAGCAAATGCTCATTATAGAGAACCATGTCAGAAACTTTTTATTAATCTAGGAATAATGCCGCTACCATGTTTGTATATTTTGCAACATTAATTGAAATCCATAACAACAAAGAAAAGCTTACTAAAAATAGCGATGTGCACAGCTACAATACTCGTTCTGCTAATTTGCTAAGAAATGAAAGATATAGAACGTTAAATTCTAAAAGAAACTCGACAAATTTAGATTTATACAATCACTTACCTGCGGATATTAAGCAATTGAATACTAAACAATTTAAATCAAAAGTTAAAGCGTATCTGTTAAAATTCTGCTTCTACAGCATTACGGAATACATGGATACTCCTCCAGGCTTTTGAATATTTATCTCTTAGGATTACATTGTAAACATGTTCATTATTATCCAATATTGACTTATCATAAATGAATTGTATTCATAACATGATCAATAAATTTTATTATTATTATTATTATTATTATTATATTTTCAAACAATTCTGAATTGAAAATGAGGACGATTAACTGTAGAATATTAATGTACAAAATATAACCAAACAAAAGATGACAGTATGTTTATTCTTTATTAATAAAAAAGCACTATGAACATAGGAATATATATTTAACAAAACTAAAAACAAAAGCGAAAAGGGGTCCTTAACGACCGCCAGCCGTTAAGATGTATAACGGACGCATCATAGAATAACGAGAGATTTTGTCACGGAAAATTTATAAACAAAAAAAAATTGTCAATATGACAGGAGAAAGAATTTTCAGAAGATATTCCTATATGTTTAAATTATATGTCATTGTCATTACAAAAAAGCTTGAACGCCACACGGCCGATATACAAATAATAGACTTGGCTGATTAACTTCAGCCCTGTCCGTTATTTGCTTTATACCACCCTAATAACGTTAACAACTATTTACGCACCACGTACGCACTACATAAAAACGAAAAATAAATGATTCGCTTCTAACATTTCGTTATAATTGCAAAACGATATTTAATGTTCTACTTTTTTGGAAAATATCTGAAACTTTCTCTGTATCAATAGGTAAATTTTTATATTATACTATTATAAAAGTATATGAGAACATGAGAGCTAACTATTAAGTCTATCTATTGCCATTGTACTTCTTAAAAAAAAATTAAAATATTTTAATATATAAAATGCAGAAAATGATTAATTTAAATACATTATATTTTTAATTCACTGGACTTTAAGGGGGGGCTCAAGCCCCCGAAGCCCCCCGCTGAATACGCCACTGAAAACTATATTCCACATACATGATTAATATCAATTGCCGTACGTTGATTCATTGATATTCGTTTTCATTATAGATTTTAACGAAGAGTGTAACAAATTGCGTCTTGCCGCATATTTTCGTTCAGCTGAACGTAACAAGACGGTTCTTGGCAGTATTGTTATGATAGCTAGCAAAATTCGAAACTTACCCTCATGTAAATAGTAATGCCGTCATATTAAGTAAGCGGCAAATGTCAAAATTGTATGGAGCGACATGCTTCAGCCATTCTTGATCACTCTGTATAAATTTCATACAGAAAGTTCCTTGCAAAAGATTCTATTTCTTGTACATTATCTTCCGGCAGTTGTATGTATTTTGTACAAATTCCAAACAGAAAGTTTCTAGCAAAAGATCCTATATTTTCAGTAAAATTATTACACAAACATACTATGACAATTGCACTTGACACTGACATCTTGCAATCAGAATTTTCTTAATATAGTAGCTGTTTCCATAGATGGCTACTTTATGAAATTTAATTTCTTTAATATTTTTAACTATATATCCAAAGTATATATGGGTACACAAGTATTTTACCATATTTCGTATTCGTAGTATAAAATGATGTTTCAGCATTATATTCAGTACCTTTCCATTAGATAAGGAAAGGTATAAAAAGGCTATGTTTAGATGATAAGATGCTCTTTTCTCATTGTACTTACTCTATGTAACTACGTAAATTAATAAAGATATAATTTACAAGTTCAAAGTAAAGAGTTGTTTTTAAAAAATTCTATACTTCACCAAAGAAATATAATTTCCATTTAATGTGAGGTATAAAATGCAGTCGAATCGTATGGAGAATAAAATATTCTTTAATATTAATAATAACATTAAATGTGAAAAAATGATGTTTAACACTGTTAAAATCTTCAAATTAGGGTACTGCCGGTTGATCAGTTGTAACCAAAATCTAATCAGCTCTTCATACGGATGTAACGAAGAAGAATATGAAAGAATTATATAATTTTTTAATTGTAGTATTAGAGTTATCGCAGACACACACACATACACACACACAGACATATATATATATATATATATATATATATATATATATATATATATATATATATATATATATATATATATATATATATACACATAGAGACATCATCGTAAAAATAGTAAAATCGTATTATAGGGACCCTAAAACGTGCTTATTGATTAAAACCTCATCATCGAATTTGTTGACCAAAGACAATACCTATCCTTACCTAAAGGTGACGGAAGGTAAAAAATAATATAACTTCATGCAATCCAGAGTAATCATGGAATGCCGTAACCGGTACAATGCAACAGATTTGTGAGATAGACGATCCCCTTAAACGCCCCTGTCACCGTTTCCAGTATTCACCCGGTTATTTGATGTTCTGATTGTAATTCAAAAGAATTTTTTCAAAATTCGCAAAAATAATTGCACTTACCTTAAAGATAGCACTTTTTATTCTACTGGATTGATAGGTTATTTCAGAACTTATTACAAATTGAACGTTCCGAAAAAATGTTGAAGTATACGGCTCAAAATTTATATTAACACAAATTATTAAAATTATTATAGCCTGCAACATAATGCAGTTTAAATATGCATATGTTATAAAGAGATGTTTCAGCTTTATACTACGGTATGTGTTATTAAATTATTGTACTAATTGAAATTTTTTCTACGAAATTATTTAATGTCAAAACAATAAAGTTTTTATTGACCATAAAACTTATAAAATAATATAAATTAAATTGTAATAATGCAAACAGTGCTATAATTTATTGAGTAAACCTACAGTCATAAATGAGCACAATTCAAAAGTACTATGATATTACTGGTACTCTACTCTTAGGAATAACCGAGTCCTCTTCTCAGTTCTGTCGGCATTTATTACCACACGCTTTAACAGGCCATGGAGTCCTGTAGCGCCCAGTACGATTTTACACTCTGTGAGTGTCGTGCAATATCTTCCCATATTGGTTTGCTGTCCTTTGCTTTCCATTCCAGTATAATTTTCAAAGTCGGGTCATTTTCCTGGTCTTTGCCTAGTCCATCGGTCTGCCAATGGGTCCGTCCAAGTCTATGGCTTTTTAGAAATTACATGTTGCATATGAATTTTGAAAATAAATAAAGGAAAGCGAACTAAAAACTGTTACATATGTTATTTTTTGTGCAACCGGACGCGAAATAAGCATTTCGCAGCCGCAGTACAGGCTGCGAAATTAAATTTCGCAACCGTTGTTATGGTAACGGCCGCGAAATTCATTTCGCGGACGTTGTCATGGTAGCGGCCGCGAAATTAGGTAAATAATCACTTTGACACTTGAAAATTGTATGGTTTTGTTTATCAAATGTTAATCCCATAGCCACCGTGAAAGCTAACTTTCTATATACAATGAAACTGTTTAAAATTAATAAAATTTGTAATTACATATTTTTTTACGGTTGCACAAAAAATATTTTGTACACCTTGTCCGCGAAATCCTTTAGCGTCCTCGAGATTGTCTTGCCTCGGCCGCAAGCGGCCTCGGCGACAATTTTTCTCTCGGTACGCTAAAATAAAATAGTTATTTGTATATCAAGGCCGCGAAATCACTCTTTAGCGTCCTCGAGATTGTCTTGCCTCGGCCGCAAGCGGCCTCGGCGACAATTTTTCTCTCGGTACGCTAAAGAGTGATTTCGCGGCCTTGATATACAAATAACTATTTTATTTTATTTTTATTTTTTATACCGGTAATAATGTAATTAATTTTTTTGTGAAAATGGTCGTCATGTTGTCACAGCGTCACTACAGTCGCCCAATTACCCTGTAGAAATGTCACTATAGTGTGGACCATGCATACAGACTAACCAAGTACGGATCGTCGCGCTACTCGCGGTTTTTTTAACACTAGCGTTGGGTTGGGATGTTTAAATGACAGTTGATAGTTCGTAAACACGCGTAAATATAAGCACGAAAACCGTGGTAAAATGCCGTCGAATTTGTTGTGTCACAGAGTGCAAATCTAAATATAACGGGGATAATAAGATTAATTTTTACTCTTTCCATTATTATCCTTGGGAACAGGAAATGTGACGAAAATGGATAGCATCGGTTCGTCGAATGACATAATTTCATTAAAAATCTGATTACAAATTTCTTCAGCAAATAACATGGTTTTAAATTTTACATATTTTGTGGTTTTGTCAAATAAAATATTTAGTTCAACAATTATAACTTAGCAACAAAAAGCTTCGACTCAAAATAGGTTATGGGACAATCTATATCTGTGTGCCATTAATAACAAGGATGAGAAATAAAATAAAATATTTATGAAATATACCTACAAGCTATTGAATGTAAAATGTTTAATTTTATAATATTTATGAGATCTACTATAAATTATTAGTAGACAACTTTACACAAAGAAACAAATTTAAGTAAATGGAATACACAAATTACATATTAACTAAATGCTCTCCCAAACCAACGTCGTCGACTCTAGCGACAAGTAGTGACAGTCTGACAGTCCTCACACTGGCGCGAATTTACCGCGCAAACTTATAAGAAAGATATGTCGACGCTTTGATAACCACAACTCATGATAACATACACATTTTCTGTTTCAAGTGGTGCTTCAAATATATTTTAAACTGAAAAAACGGTTCTTTTATATATAAAACTCCATTCTACACGTATGAAATCCTACCCGACGTTACTTAACGGGAAATCCGTCAGATGGCACGGCCAGCGACACGGGACAGCTGCTTGGATAGCCTATTTTGCTCATAAATACGCGATTGACTATAAAAATACTCTAATACACAGATATTAAACATATCGGAGTAATTTGTTATTAAGATCAAAAGAAACTACTTATTTAATCAATTTTTATTATAATTTATGTTCTAATAGTTGTTCCCTCAATACTTGTCATAGTTGTAATCAGTTAGAAAATAGGAAATACGAATGTAAATGTTGGATTACTTTTTAATTATCAACAATGTTTTGATTTTTGTAATCTATCCTGTCATTGTGAATAATTATAAAAACAAATATATTTTAAATACCTATAAGTATTTACTATTTTAATTATTATGACGACCTTCAATATTACATTAAAGAAAGTCTTAAATCACATTAATTAAAGCCAATAATGAAGCTGATTATAAAAACAAGAGAAAATGATTAATTTTACATACCTGATTTTTATTTATGTATAATTTTATTGAAGATTTCAATAAATAAAAATTTAACACAACTCGTATGCCTAATCATGTAAGTCACACAAATATATATATATATATATATATATATATATATATATATATATATATATATATATATATATATATATATATATTAAAATGACAGAATAATTTTTGGCTTACTTTATTACAATTTTTTAAATATCTGTCCACAGTCTGTAATGGAAACGTATTTTTATTCTTTTAACAAGCATCGTAAATTGCCATATGGTAACATGTCGGTTCTCTCTACTTATTGCGGAGTAACGCTGCGTCACAAATTTCGCGTCAAATCTTTAATAACCATTTTAGGCGTTATTAAGCAAAATTTCAACCAAAAAATATGGAATTACTATTTTTAAATTCTTATCAAATAAAAAATCCAAAGAAAGTTGGACGGGCACATTATCGTCGACTTTTGTTATCCTGGCGATAGTGGAATATTTCTCTTCCACTCGAATACAATGTTTGCATCTATCTTGGCATGGCTTTCTAGATAATGCGTGAGCATTGCTTCTATTTTTCAAATTCCTTTCTTTTTCGTCCTGCATGGCTTCCGTCCTCTTTTGCAGTTTTCAGGAAAGTCGTTGCGAATGATTTAGTTTACCGCAATTTCAACAACGGAGTTTCTTTCTTCCAGCTAACACTTTACTAACAATTCGTTTCAACCTCTCATCTAGATCTTCAGTGTTTTCATTTCTCTCAGCATCGATATTTCGCACTCGTGATTAATTACGTGAAGCTTGTTTGGTAGCTTCATGCTCTAATGCTAATTACTTACACAATAATACTACAGGTTAAAGTTCGCGCAGATACTGAAACTGGTTCATTTGGCGAAGATCTGCGGCACTGTAACCTGTAGTATTATTGTGTAAGTAATATCATTTATAAAATCTGTTAGAAAAGATAAACGCACCCGAGTAGAGACCCTAGCACGAACAGCTCAAACTGCTGCAGAAACAGGTGATCACAAAACATTATATAACATTACTAAACAATTAGCTAACAAAAATTTCACAAATAACAACACGAACTTACGTGACAAAAACAATATTCTTCTTACCACAACTGAACAACAAATAGAAAGATGGCATGAACATTTTAGCGAAGTGTTGAATCCCCAACCTCAGCAAGATCACACAGAACTGCTTAAAGTTAATCCTATTTCTCCAAGAAAAAGATCCAAAATTAAAACTGATCCACCTAACAGAGCCGAAATTAAAGCTGCTATACTTAATTTAAAGAACCATAAATCACCGGGCCCTGACAATATCCCTGCCGAACTTCTCAAAGCTGATACTGGCACCCTCATTGACTTTCTCTTACCCTTAATCACAGAAGTCTGGAATACAGAAAACATCCCTAGCTCCTGGAAAGAAGGTTTGATTATAAAACTGCCTAAAAAGGCGATTTAAGTAACTGTGCTAACTGGCGTGGCATCACGCTACTAAACACAACAAATAAAATATTGGCACAAATCATATTATCTAGAATCTCAGATACAATAGAACCAACACTACGCCCCAATCAATCTGGATTCAGACCAAACAGATCTTGCGTTAACCAGGTCAACACATTAAGAATCATCGTAGAACAATCTATCGAATGGAGGTCTTCTCTCTATATGGTCTTCGTAGATTTTAAACGCGCATTCGATAGCCTCATACAAACAGAAATCTGGAATATCCTAAGTAAGAACGGAGTGCCAGACAAGCTAATCAACCTAATTAAGCAACTCTACGAAAATGCCTCAGGCAAGATCTTACATAAAGGGATACTAAGCAATTCGATCCCTGTCCGTGCTGGCGTGAAACAGGGATGCCTGATATCCCCTTTACTCTTTAACATAGTCCTGGATTCTGTACTTCTAGATTCAACCTCTGAACAACATGGCATAGTATGGGGTCTTTTTCACCAGCTAGATGACCTTGACTATGCGGCCGATATCTGCCTTCTATCCCATACACATCAAGATATGCAGCAAAAGATAAATAAGCTTGTTTTAAGCGCTAGAAATGCTGGACTAGAAATAAACGTCTCCAAAACCAAAGCAATGCGTATAAACACAAATAATCTCCTTCCTTTCAAAATTGAAAATGACAACATCGAAGACGTACCCGAATTCAGTTACCTAGGAAGCATAATATCATTAGATGGAGGAGCAACCCGCGATGTAGAAGAAAGAATAAAGAAAGCAAGACGATCATTTGGCCTACTTTATAACATATGGAGATCCAACAATATATCAAGTAAGACTAAATTAAGACTTTTTAACTCCAACGTTAAATCAGTCTTGCTATATGGTTGCGAAACTTGGAAAATGACCCAAAGCATATCAAACAAGTTACAAGTTTTCTTGAACACCTGCCTCCGAAGACTACTGCAGATCTTTTGGCCATCTGTTATCTCTAACGAAGAGCTTTGGTCCCGCTGCAACCAAAAACCAATACATCTACAAATAAAATTCAGAAAGTGGAACTGGATCGGCCACACATTAAGACGTCCCGACCCCCACATCGCGAAGCATGCTTTAGACTGGAACCCACAAGGCTCCAGAAGAAGAGGTCGACCAGCTATAACCTGGAGACGCACTGTGTGGAAGGAAGCGCTAGAAGAAGGAAAATCCTGGAAAGAAATAAAAACTCTAAGCTCGAACCGAACCCGATGGCGAAGTTTCGTTGAGGCCCTATGCTTCTCGTGAGGAGCGAAAGGATCATATTATTATTATTAATATCATTTATTATACTCTCAATTTCTAATTTACATTGTATTTCTTCTCTATGTAGTCTCCAGTTAGTCTGATGATGGCATCAATTTGCCGAAACCGGTCACTATTAAATATAGAACAGTGTGATTAAGAGTTTTTATGGTTTTTATTTTAAAAAACCCTTTATTTCCTGATTGTCCACGTCACACTTAGTTTACTCCTTCATACTATAAATATTTAAACACTAAGATTATTTATTTAAACCAATTAATACAACGCCCTATTTATTTACATGATCTTTTTTCGACTATGTTTATATCACTAATTATTTATTTCACCATTTATTTCATCAATCACCTGTCTGACTTCAACTTACTAACTGCCCCTCCAGAGCTATTTACGTAGTTATACACCTGCTCTATATTTATTTAAAGTGTTCTCGAACCTTCAATGCTATAATGACATCGAATACAAAAGGATCAGGCGAATGCGATCTTTTACACAGCTGCACGTATAGTAACTAATTTGCCGACAGCCGACCAGTCTAATCACGCTTTGTTCACTGACGTCGGTAGCTGGCTTCCTGCGTTCAGTGGTGTCGGGTGCGCGTACACTACCATACGTTAACCGCGTGAACGTTTGCAAGCGTTTTGTGCTGTTCAGCGCTGCAGTCTATACCAGCCTTCATAAACTTTCGGAAATTACTTACATACCTACACGAAATTATTAAATTATTTAGAGACCATAAACTATTCAAAAAATTAGGCGAAGTACAGGTTCTTTTAAAGGTGTCTCGGGTAATATAACGGTAGTGTAGAATTATGCACATTCAGTCAGTTTTTTGTTTAGAACTATAAGAATAACCTTGTTTTTTAAAATTATCTCATATCTTGATTAGAGATTTTAAAAAAAAACATCAAGCAATGAATTACTAGGGTACTACAAATTGTGAACTTGTTTGTTACAGGTCCGATTATCTTACCGTACCATGGAGACTATTGGCAGATGAAGGTTTGGACAGCATCAGGATGAAATAGCCTAGAAACGCGTATATCGGTAAATGTATACAAAATAGCATATACAGGGTAGTGATCGATACATCCAAACTTAGGACTTTAACATGGAAAATCAGACTTTCGTAATTTCCTGCTTTCGTAATTATTTTAGGTAAATAAGCTTCCAATAGAAGTCGTAGAGCATAAAATTTTGCATTTGAATCAATAAGCAAAATTAATTTTGCATGCTTTGTAACATCAGAATCAAGTTAAAAAATAGCGATAGCCATGCCATTGAGACAAAAATTAACAAATGTCTAACGGTTTATCTGTCAAATTAGGTTAGTCTACTTTTATTATTATTTGTAATTTCTCTTCAAGTGAACAATTATCAATTTATATTAATATCTATATATTAATTGTTCACTGGAACAGAAATTAGAAAGAATACCGAATAAAAATAAATTAGCCTAATTTGACCGATAAACCGTTAGACATTTGTTAATTATTTTATCTCAATTTCATGGCTGTCGCTTTTTTTCAGGCGATTTTCGACATTTTCATATTTTGTTTGTGCCGTTACAAAGCATAAAAAATTAATTTTGCTTATTTATTCATATACAAAATTTTACGCTCTATAACTTCTATTCCAAGCTTTCTTTACCTTAAACCTAAAATCCCATATTCGGGTGTGCCGGTCACCATCATGTATATGATACAAACACGTATCTTACTGAAATAATAAAGAATAGTGAACAGCTAACTTGAAATACAAACTTCTTTCGCCTAATAACTGCAACATCAACATTTAAAAAAAAAATTATATTCATTGTTCTTGAAATATTTGAGCTGACATTTGTTTTTGACAATGATAGTTTCACAGAAAAGAGTAGCCAAATACACATGAAATGTAAACTTTTGTTAACTGAAAGCCCTAAATATCACCAAAATTAGAACATATCATGTTTGAGAATTTTTTCATCGTATGTTACTGTAATAAGTTGTAAAATTATTACCATGTAATCACTGGAATTGCGTGATCAAACAAAAATTTGTAAAAATGCATGTAAATTTATGATAATGTAAAACAGGCATAAAGGCAAGTGGTAATTTTTGGCTTCACACTACGCAATATGTTATAAGGAGCTAAATTTGTTTGGAGATATTTTGTACACCGTCTTTAGGGCCTTCGTCGTTATTGATAATGAAAGGTTTAATTATTGTAATCAACACTAAGATATAAAAAAAACACAAGACACAAATATTTTAAATATCGACGAAATAAAGCAAAATATTTAACAAATTGACCTACATATATTCTACACATATATCTACTCATAAAGACAAATCTTTAATTATATAAGTAAGGTTTTGTTTTGACACTGCCATTGCCAAGACTTTTTTTATAGCATTCCGAACTTATAATAGGCATGATGATTTCGTATTTAACACAAAAATAGAAACATGTAATAAAATCTTAAGCAGTTATTCCAGATTGATCAAAGGAAGACTGTGCCATTTGAATTTGGAGCCGAGGGAGACACAAAGTTGAACATTGCTGCAAGGTTATCGATAAGTGGAAAAAATAAGTCGTTTCTTTTTATATACACTTAAATAAAGGGTAAAGATGTTGGTATTACATATACGAAAGATAGTAAAATTGAGACAGTGATATTATTTGTTGTTTGTGTTTCATTTAAATTCCATCCTTGTTCAAAAAAGATCAATAAATAGCGAACAAAAAATCAGTCTATAAACTTTTATTTTGAATGTGGTTGTCAGTGCCTGTGGCAGATATTCAATAAAATTTGCAAAACCCATCCTGAAGAAGTCCAAGACTTTCCTATTAATATAGACTTGTGAGTTGTGAGCAAAGACAAAAATGAAGATTTATAACATGCATATATGATTTAGTAAGCAAAAATGTAATCATCACAGGGTAGTCGAATTGAGAAGATACTTGGAATGAATTTTTATCTTGAATTTTATCAACAAGTATAGAAAAAATATATATACCATTTTATTTCTATTTGTAATCGCTTCTTAGTCGAATTTAAGGTAATCAATTGTCTCACATACATATTCTAGTTTCTCAAGTACAAGCAGGGAGACCAGTTTTTAAATAGAGACTCTGCAAATGACATCACAAGATTTGAAGTTCGAAGGACTGGTCTACAAGCTTGTAGAGAGAGTTAGTTGGCAGACCAAGGCCCTAACAGAGTGATCTTTCAAAACCAGGATCTGAATGATTTTGGAGAACTTTCATCTAAGCTCTTCTTTCCGTTATACCTATGTATAATCCGCTATTACAGCTACCTATTCTGTTTTGTTTTAATGTTGTTATATCTTTATAATAAGTTTCTGGGAATAATGTTTCTTTACTAATATATTGAAGATCAAATCATTTATTTCATCAACATTGTACCTCTCTGCTACATTTTTGATTACAGTCAATCATCATAATACACTATGGCTACTATAATATATCCTCCTGGTGCTGTGGTTGACAAGGTTTGTTCCGTTTGTTCCTACACAACTTTTTGGATGCGTTCATGTACGCATTCATGAACCCATTTGTGACATATGTAAGAAACATTGTATGGATGGAACGGACAGCGGACTTGTCATATCATCCTAACTAATTATAGTCTCGTCTGCAGAAAAAATATCAGCCAATACCTAAATAATTACTGTTTTTTATTCGAGGTTGGCCAAATATCTAATCCATTTCTTCATGAAATGAATCAGATAACAATGATTTTGGATCAGATTCAAATTCCAAAACTCTCATTATGTTTACCTGTGAAAACAGATTAACAATCAGAAGTCATGCTTGTCGTGAGCATGTGCTGACAAATGGTACATAGCACAGACCAGTGGATGGATCTGACAGTCCACCGATGCGTACGTGTATGCGTCCGAAGTCCGATGCACTGTACCATTGATTATAATATACTAGTGTACGTGATCTGGGACTGTATAACAGTAGGGTGGAACAATATTTTTAAAATGCACATGTGTTTGATGTATACATATGACAATCCGGTCTAGCTGTAGGAACAAACCTATTCTTTCTGAACAGGTTTTTAGGCTCATAACGAGATACTTAGTTGTATAGCATCAGCTACAATGTGATTAATTCATGCTCGCTTGGACTTATTATTATTAATTTTTCAACATGGTGTCTGTTTAATAGGCGTTTAGGGAGTTGTGTGATGTTCGTTGTACAAACATGGCTAAGTGAAGACGAAACTCACTGATTTTATTTTCTATTGATGCTTCATTTTTTATTTTCATCCGTAATACAAATCGGAAGTGTATTTTGCTCAGATCTGTAGCATTAAACACCAATTATTTTCATTTCAAAAATCATGCAGGGTATCATTTTATTGCACTACATATTTGCAAAAAATAGACAGACACAGACAAATTTTATAATTTGTAACACTGTTCCGCAAGAAAGGAACAAATCCAAACTTTATAGTTGATTCCTGAGGTCGATGTTTTTAAATTTACTGATTTAGAGATGGTGTACGAAAATGTTTGTGGATAACTGGTTCTTTGTAATGTTTTGTTAATAAATATGCATATAATTTACACACACTTTATTCAGCCATCAGATCTCAACGACGATTCGGGCGACTCAGTGCCCTCAACATTACATACTTAAAAGAAAAGTAACGAACATCGCAGTTATACAAATAGTAACTAAGAATGAGTTGTATACGAAATATAAATTAAATTCTATTATTAATTTAAGTCTTAATAGGTGGAATGATACGTTGAGAAAATAAAAGCCTAAATATACCCAATAAGAACCAAAAGATATATGTGTAGCCTTGCCTTCAAATTGTGGTGGGGACTTCAATCCTTTGCCAGCAGTCGCGTAACTACCAGTGTCTTTATAGTATTCGTACTACTCATCCCCCAGCTCATGGCTCGGCGGTCAAGCTGTATGTAGTTGTTAAACGTTTCTAAGCAGAACTAATGCATTTTTATTCATTTTGAATCGATTATATCTTCTTAAAATCACTTATTAACTCTTTTTATGACAACAGAACTAATTTCTTCACTTTTTACTTCACTTTTACGCGCAGTCTTCACACTTCTCATTTATTTGTAGGCTTTATTTTTCCTTGAGAACAAATTTATTTTAATTCCTATAGACTTATCTTCGATAAAGTACATACAACTAAATATTAGCTTTTATCTCCACGTATGAATGTTTTTCTTCACACGCATATAAGAATTTGTGTTTTCAAAAATGGTGGCTCTAACCTATTATTTCTCTATAAGATAATATTGTTCATAATTTTTATATTTTTACTGTGAACATTTGTCTAACTTTATAATATTAACTTTATGAATTAGGTAGTACAACAGAATTTTGTATATTTATTTTAAATCATATATGTATTTCCTTTATCTATTTGGTATTTCATTTACCATGTCCATTATGTAAACATAAAATATTTAAAGAAGAAAATGTTATTATTAGTATTTGGTTCGTAATTTCTTCATACGAATTTTGTTGGTATTTTGCATTTTATTTGTTCCCAATGTGTTCGTTTTCTTAGGAATACAAAAAACAGCAATGCGAATATACACGATTCATAAGAAATGTTGCATGATACACTAAAATTTGTTCAACAGTTGACAGTTGTTTCGGGAGCTGTGAGGTGTGCGTTCTACAAACATGGTTAAACCATGGGTGGTATTAATAAAAATAAGTAAATACTTATAAGTATGTACTTATAAGTCCTAGCATTTACTTACCAGTATCAGCAAGAAGTAAAAGTAAATACTTATTTTCATATTAATAACCAGATTCTGATACTTATAGTAAATACTTACTTATAAGTATGTATGTACTTACATATGAAATTCAGAAGTAAGTCGTGTGTTTGTAAAAAAATTAAATGTTGACATTTGTTGACAGTTCATTTTTATATTTATTTATTGGATGTTGACGACCTAATCTAAAATTCAGTTCTAAATCAATTTTTGAAATTTTAAAATGTTTAGTTTTGAAAGCAGCGACATGGACTAAAATAAGAAAACAAACTTCTAATTTGTAATATTGTTTTACAATGAAGGAACAAACCCTAACTTTTGTAGTTAATTTTAATGTCTATACATGTCCTATTTGCCGATCAAGAGATACTCATCTTAATGAGATGCAAAACTCTTCCAGGTGGTAGCACTATTCCACCTATCCATTTTTAGAAATTAATAGTGTAGACTGTAGACACTGTAATGAAAAGTGTTTCTTTTTGTATAGTAAGCTTGCGCAATTTGAATAAAGTTTGCGCACGCATGCGTATTATGACAGTTACTAGTTATATTTAGGTTAGAAATTAAATGTCAGAATTTGACGTTTAGACGAAGATTGAAGGAGGAAAAAGTATGTGGAACAGCAGCGACTAACTGCTCCCATTGGACTGATTTATTGTACAAATATAAATCTAAATATTCCTAATAAAAGCGAAAAGATATGTGTCTAATTTAAGGTAGCAGTACGGTAATAATGAAACATTTCGAGCATCTAGGGAGGTTCCGAAATTTTTCAATCTAGGTGTAATCATCTTGGACTGATTCATTATACAAATATAAATAATCTAAATATTCGCAATCCCACTGAAAGCGAAAAGTTTTGTGTCCAATTTAAGGTAGCAGTACGGTAATAATTAAACATGCCGTGCACCTACTAGATAACTAGTATATTATTGTTGAAGGTCAATAATAATTTTTCTAAGCAGAAATATTGCATTGCGATTCATTTCGAATCGGTTTTTCTTCTTACAATCACTTATTTAAGTTCTCTTTTTGTCTTTTTAATTGAAGTTCATTACAACCGAATAAATTTCTTTTCTTTTGTTTAACGAGTCATTCATATTTTACACTTATGTAATTTTATTCTTATTTCTTCCTGATTTGTAAGTTTTATTTTTTCATGGATGCAATTTTCCTATGGATAATTTACCATTGATTTTATCCATAGACTTATATTAAATGAAGTATGTACTTAATTTTAATTATTGGCATTAACTGCAAAACTCACCAGTTTGTGATTTCAAGAATACGTTTATTAGTTTCATTAATAGAAGACTATAGTTTATATTTATTTTAAATTATGCATTTTCTTTATCTATTTGGTATTTTATTTGCCATGTCCATCATCTAATCCTAACATATTTAAAGAAGGCAATTACTATCTGGTTCGTAATTTCTTCATATGAAATTTTATTGGTATTTTATATTCTGCTTGTTCAGAAGTGTTCGTTTTCTGCAGAATATAAAAAACAACAAGAATTGAAGAAGAATAAAAAAGAAATCATAGAATATGTTGCATCATAAGATACCTACAAATATATATATTCAGTTTCTACTTTTATAGTTTTAAGTTACATGATTTTCCTTTTATTTTCATATTTTTATTGTCAGTCTGACAGTAATTTTACTTTTGATAATATATTATTAATTTACTATGATATAATTTAAGAAGAAATTAAGGAATACTACAAATATATATATTCAGTTTCTACTTTTATAGTTTTAAGTTACATGATTTTCCTTTTATTTTCATATTTTTATTGTCAGTCTGACAGTAATTTTACTTTTGATAATATATTATTAATTTACTATGATATAATTTAAGAAGAAATTAAGGAATTCTTATAAAAACAATAATAAATGATAACACTTACATTTCTAATATACTTTGTTGGGGCGAGACTCCAGGCACCCAACTATTTTAATTTTAATCAGGGAAGGACTTTTGGACAAGCAATACTCAAAGTAGTTTCTACTCGATTTATTAACTGAAATTAACTAAGTACAATCAGCTTAATTATTAAATAAACATTCGTAAGCGATCTCCCAAAGTAGTCGAATGTCCGGCAACTTCTTATAGGCTGTTTGGACCAGTTGCAACCGTGGGTCTGCTGGATGAACCCGGCTTCGGTCTTCAGAAGTGACAATCTACGTAGGATGTAGGTCTTCGGTCCTGGCTGCGGAGCTGTCAGTTTTATAGAGGAGGTCCGACTGAAATCAGCTCGTGGGAGTAGCTGAAGCTGCAGCCGTGGGTCGGTTGGATTCATCCGGCTTCTGTCGATGGCACGGAGACAGGACCTCGAAGAAGACATCCGCTTCAGGACATAGGTTTTCTGATCTGGGGACTGATTCTGTTGAGGAAGCGCCCTCAGTGGCAGCCGCTGTGCTGTCGGAAGTGATCGTGATTGCTCCCTAATCCTTGAAGGACAGCCTCGGGGTGACGGTGAGGTGAACACCCTCAAAGAAGATCGAGACCGTGAAGGTGGGTTCGGTGGAACTGGCGGTCGTGACGCTCCTGCTCTGGCCTTGATGGCAAGCCCAACTGCGACGATCTTCCGATGCCAGTGTCGGATCTGGACTGTACTTCGCCTCCTTGGGTTAGTCGTGGTGTAGGTCGATGGACCAAGAAATGGCCCGCTTAGTTAAAGTCGAGTGCCGTATGCCGTATATCTGTTGGCAGATAGAAATAAGAGAGTGACCAAGTGACCGTCAGCTTATCCTGCTGTTACAGTCGATGTAGGTTGTTTGTCCCTCAGTTAAAATAACCGTGGGTCGTCACTTGTAGTGAAGATCGAGCGAAGATGCTGTGTTCCGCATGTCCTCTTATCTCTATCCACAGTAGCAAGCCGCCTGACAAAGTAACTAGATACACACAGCGCCATCTAGCGGGAGCGCCGCAAGCTAGTCAGGCGAGCGATAATCGTGACGTGTTATTGCGCAACACGCAGCGCGGAGCTCACTGCTGCTTATTGCACTACTTACACAAAACCGATCGATAATACGATGCTTCCGCGGTCCAGACTTGTTCCCGCGCCAACTGTGCATCAATTATAAGGCTTCGTGCTCTTTGTGAAAGCGCGACGCAACAACTTTTTGTCGTTTTCAAACTATTGAAACATAAATAAGGGTCAATTAAATATTATTTTAATAATATATTTTATTAAAATGAGGATGTCGACTGTCATAGAAGTATACAACTTGGTAAAATATATTTTATATTCGTTAACAAGTCAAAATAAATTTCGCAAGGCATTTCCATTCCTGAGTTGGAGAGATCATCAGTGGATTCTATCTTATATACTCACTGCCTGTCTACACGTTGAAATTATCCCGTTGTATTATTAGAAGTGCATTATTAAATTTGTAAGTAAAATATATTTCAGCTTCTTCTATGTAATTGCGATAATAATTTACAAGATAGTATATTTTCATATCCATCAACAAGATAGTTATGAGGTCATGTGGTGTGTGTGTTAAATGACAAGTTGTCATTCGGACAAGTCGGGTTTGATTCCGACCGACGTCAAATATAAAAATTGAATAAATTATTTCCTAATTTTAAATAACACAAAAATGATCTAAATATGACATTTTTTTTTTAAATTGCGAATTGTTAATCTGTAATATAAATTTTTTTGAGTTAATTTTATTTTTATTTGGGAAAAAGTCTGCTCTAACTGTAAAAAAATGTTTCACATTTTTATTTATTGCATTGATCAAAATATATCAATATATTTAAATTTCTTTGAAAAAGTAATTTGATTTATCATTAAAGACTTAAAAAAAACAAATGGCACAATAAATTGTTGGTATCGAAAACATAACATATAAATATCACTATTCTTTTAATTTATGTCATTGCAAATCATATTACATTAAAGGAGAAATCTTCCTCGTTGCTCCTTAACTATTATAAGGTTTCCAATCCAAGATTAAGTTATACTGATAAATGAATATTTAAAAGATAATAACAATGACGATTACTAAGGTTAAACAAATATTAAAAACTGATTTAAGTCTACGAATATAAATAAAGTAGTTAAACAGTAACATTAATTATTTATTTATTTAAACAATTAACACTACTATTTATTTACACCATATTACTCATTATTTATTTCGACTATTTATGTCACTATTTATTTATATCACATTCAACTGTCCGATCTAACGACCTCCACAGCGTCTGACTCAACGGCGTTTGTAATTCAACTGCCGGACAAAATTAACACTGTTTACCTCACTGTCCGTCTATTCATATAATTAACTGTCTAACTATCTATTTGTCATTCTGATGGTCGAATTCTCTAAGTTCCACATCCTCAGTATCACCGACTGTCCGTATGCCACAACTCTTCAATACTACTGCCGAGTATCCACTTCTACTCGCCGTTACTGTCCCCGTATATCTAGCTTCCCAATACTCCTCAAAACTACCGAGTATTCACTTCCACAGCTATCCCACTATACCAGTAACTTCCCGAGTACTCCACTCGATACCAAACTGCATACGATCAACACGATACTACTGTGCCACTCAATTCACTGACTTCTTACTATCTATGTAACTGTCCTTCTGACGGACTAACATTCTCTGTATCTGTGTCTCTGCACACAAGTACGTCGCTTTTATAGTTGTTCTAATATTTTTCTCGAACACTCTTGAACGTCTCCAATTATATATCAAAGCGCGGTTAATTACGCTTATCCGTACAGTACCTAGGCTCCGCTTATTCCCTCGCTGTTAAACTCTACAGCTTCTATCATAGGCGTTGGCTCACACGCGCTGACTGGGGGCTCGCGGATCAAGTGTCGTATGTACCTACCCTCTCATGTTACACTTTTTTTTCTTTAGTCTTAATATAATATTGGCTAAATTCTTGTCAAATAAAACTTTCTGAGTTTTAAGATGGTTGCTTGGAAAAGTCACAACTTATGACCACGGATGGGATAAGCTAGAAAGAGTCAAATACATCCGTACCGCACCACATCTCTCTGCGACTGCATGAGTTTGGAAGTTCGGACTAGCGAGAACGAGCCGCTTAAAGAAGAAATCTTCCTCGTTGTTCTATAACTATTATAATGTTTCCAATCCAAGATTAAGTTATTGGCGAAAAAACTGAACTATAGGTGGCAGGCCGGACGGTAGCAAGATGGCGGAGGAATAAGGAGAGTTCTCTCATTCCTTATTGCTGGTCATATGCATTTCAAAGTGCAAAGTATTTAATATGGAGAAAAATAACACAAAGTTAGGTGATATTTTTGAATACATAGCTTCTGTACGGCCTATAAAGGAAGACGAAGCAGTTTTTAAGGCAGGACAGGTATTGCTTTGTGGTATAAAATATGATGGATCAGGTACAATACTGGGATCTTGTTTACCGATTTATTTTACAAATCAGAATAGAATTTAATATAAAGTCAAACAAATCAAAGAAAAGCGCAGAACATGACAATGTCACCAATTTACTAATATAATTCTACGTTTATTGTAGAGAAACAAGTACAGTGTTAGTTTTCAGTTTATATCATACAAGAATTTGACAATATAATGCGTTAACGTATGAACATATGCATTTTTTTCTCATATTGTTTCCTATTTTTAGAACTTTTCCTTTAAACTTATTTTTAGATAATTAAGAACTATATTTTGTTACTTGTTCAAGCAAATAAGATATAGTTTTAAAACTGCATATTTTATAATAATTTCAATATTTTTTTCATTTTTCATATGTTTTATACATAATACGTTTCTTATAAAGAAATCTGGAATAAATTTATTTTTTTCTTCTATATTTTCTCATAACGCTTCTGTCACAAAAATTTTTGTCTTAAAATTTTTGTATTCCTTTCTTTGTATCTTATGTTTTGAACCGACATTTATATTCTATTGCTTCTTTCTCAAATCGGTTAGCTAACTCTGTTTTACCGAAACTCATGAACAAAATGTTTAAATAGACTTTATTATTGTATCGGTATATTAATAAATATTTATCAACATTGTTATTTGATTAATTTTGTCAGTTGCATATATTTATATTCATAAAAAATTATATAAGTAATTAGAAAGGGCGGTAACTTTAATGAATCTTTTATATGTGCATAATCTAAAATATTTTGCATCGCTCATATCTCCAAGTATTCCAATGATAGGTTAGGTACATTTGATGGCCTGCCTAGAATTATATTTATTATTTCGCTTTTATGTTGTTTAAGAAGTTCAGACTTTTCCAAACTGTGTGAATATAAAGATAACATGAATATTGTAAATTAATGGCAATGTGTAAACCATAAGTATATCTTATTTATTTCTTTTACTACCTACTTGCAATTACCTTATACATTATTTACTTAATGCTCCTTTTCTATCAATGCTATTTCAGGTTTCTTCCATAAACACAAATTGCATTAATAAAAATAATAGAAAATATTTTTTTCTGTTAAAATTATTATTTTTTAATGAAGCTACAGCAAATGTTTAAAGAACATGCTTTGCACTTACTTGGGATGTAGACCTAGTTTCCCTCCCCTTGGTGCACCTTCGGTAACGCTAAAAATGATCTAGACATGCCTCAAGGATCGTGTGGATCTCCTGCTTACTGTATTCGTCACAATGGCTCCAGCATAGTGGTAGCGACGCAGCAGTTTCACTAATTACTGGTATATTCATAAACTTATTTAGGTGTAGATAAAAAAATGCATGTATTATTTTTATTATTTTAATTTTCAAGATAGGTATGATATTCTGCTATTTTTAATGAGTAAAATCTACTCATTTCTATCAAAAGTTACGTACTTAATAATTTTACTTCTCTTTTCCATTATTTTATATAAATAGAACATTAACAGAAAAAAATTCTTCAACAATATCTTCATATATGTAAATTAAACATTTCTCAATATTTTTCAATAATTATAACAATGATTTTACAACTGAATAGATATGTTATATCCTCATAAAACGCACATTTTAGATACTATTTTCTAGTATTCTGTCTTCGGCAATCCATTGTTTCTTTTGGATATAGAACTTTAATGATACTTCGAAATGAGTATCTAATGAGAGCTTATTTTTACATTTTAATTCCTCTAAATAAAACGATATTTATTTTCATTATATAAATTTTGAAACATGTAATTTATTATTACCTGGATAAAATTTATTCATTTCATAAATTTGATAAAATAATAGGTTTAATCAGCAAGTAAGGCATTTAAAACAAATGATATTATTATCACTATCTGGTTCGTAATTGCTTCATACGACATTTTGGTGGAATTTTACTTACTTTACTCATTATCAATTAACTACCAAGCACAGTATATTTTACTATATTTTCAATTTATTGTTATTCTTAATATTCATATAGGAGTGGATCTTTGAGACGCAATCTACTTTCTAATTACGTTGCGTAAACTACTCATACGTAAATATTTCTGTCTGTGCTTAGTTTACAATATCTTTGGGTAGCAACTTTCATTTCGTAAAATGTTTGGTCCCTATATTTGTATGTTTTATTGCTTCTTTCTCTTTCTTAAATTAGCTAGTTCCGTTTTACCGAAACTTCATGAACAAAATGTTTAAGTAGAGTACCTATATATATATATATATATATATATATATATATATATATATATATATATATATATATATATATATATATATATATATATATATATATATATAAGTGTATCGGTATATTAATGGAAATTTAGCAACATTCTTTTACAATTCATTTTGTAAGTTTAATATATTTATACCTATGAAAAGATATATATGTAAGTAGTCAGAATGAGCTGTAATTTTGATAACACTTTTATACGTGCATAATCTAAAATATTTTGCACAGCTCATATCTCCAAGTATTCCAATGATAGATAATGTATATTTTGTAACATGGCGGGTTTCGAACCTTACTTTTCGCGGTCGTTTATGTTTCGTGTAGGGTTTAGGTGATGGCGTTATGCTAAACATACGTTTATTATCACCGTTCTATTCTACCGACTGTCAATACCTCTCGGCGAGCTACTAAGCGATTATTTATATACAACTATACTGACAACTGGTATTTATACAATTTTTGCCAACTGTAACTTATGAATTTCCGAATATAACATCGACGGCTATACAAATAGACCTTTGTCTATATATAACGTGTATTTCAATCGATATCTAAACTTTAATCGAAAGTTCCAAATGATTTGAATCCCTTTTTCCGGGGGTATGTAAACAGGCAAATGTTTATACACCCCTAATCACGTATATGCAGGACATATGTGGCCATTATGTTGGGAACGATTTTACATAGGAATATGTGTACTTATTATTCGTGCCAGTTGATATCACTAACTTCTATCTATGATTGTTGACTACATTGGACTCCACTAGTTTTCATTGTTATTTAGGGTTTGTTTTAATTAATTCCAACACCATGTAATTTAAGATTAAATATGTTGAAATATCTAAACATGTTGAATACAAATATGATTACACTTTGGTTAAACATTTGTAAATTACTAATAAGCGATTATGACAACGCACAATGTCATTTAGCGTACAATTTCGTCATATTCGTACAGGGTTAAACTTTAGCTCACTTGCTAAGTTTGTACAAATATTTGTTTACGTGTTATCTGTACAAGCAAGTGCAACCTTACTTAGAGCCGCATATCTGCGTAAAGCATCAGACTTGGCAAGAGAGTTCCTAAGCGATTAATGCTGACTTTACTAAAACTCATCACTTTACGTCTCGCCTAAGTTGAATTGCGTCTCTATATTTCGTAACATTTCTCATTGTTACAGTTTGAAAGCCTGCCTAGAATTATGCTTATTATTCGACATTTATGTTGTTTAAGTTCAGATTTTCTTAACCTGGGTGAATATAAAGAAAATATGAATATTGTAAATTAACATATCAAGTTTTTTTTCATAAATATAAATTGCATTAACAAAAATATGACAACTTATTTCCTTTTTGTTAGAATTAATTATTAATTAAAGCAAATACAAATATTTGCTTTGCATAAAATTAAGAGTACATACATATACATACTAAGCAAGTAATAGACTTATGTCTAGACGTTTTGAATATTAGTATCAACCTTAACCTTATTAATTTGTTATATATATATATATATATATATATATATATATATATATATATATATATATATATATATATATATATAGTTTTACTGTAATATTTCAAATAATAATATTTAATTTCAATTAATTGAAAAATTATTATAATTTGCAACCAGTTTTCCACATTCATTGTGAAATACAAATATGGATTTACTAAAGTATATTATATTGTTTTAGTAATTTACATTGCAAAACCGTTACTCAAAACTTTACGGGCGTGCACGGTACCTAATGAGCGAGGGAAGCAAGCTTGTTATCTGTGCGAGCACATAAATTTCAGGTAACGGTTGAGCGTTGTACAATGTTTTATGATATACTGAATCGTAAATAATTTGAAAAAAAAAATGGAACCTTCAACACAATATATTAAACTATTTGATCGAAATAATCTTTGGAAACACATGGCGAAGCGAAATAATGAATAAATACATCTGCATACATGTTACTATAGTTTTAACAGCCCGTAATTTTTCGACCGACGTCAATCTTAAACTTAATCAAATTATTTCCTAATTTCAAATAGCACAAAAATGACCTAAATATGACAAATGGTTTTCTTCTAGTTGTAAATTTTCAATGTGAATTTTTTTTTTGTATTTTGGGAAAAAGTTTGGTTCAACTGTAAGATAAAAACATGTTCTACAATTTTATTGCATTGATCAATATAATGATTTATATTATATTTAAATTTCTTTGAAAAAGAAAATTGCGTTATTATTTATCAGGAATTGCATGTTCTTCATTAAATATCTTTATACATATTATATTAACTCTAGACTCGTGCTTGCGTTTTCTTCACAGTACAAATAGCACAATAATTAATCTTTACCAATAAATTCAGAATAAAATGTTAGTTTTGCTTCTAAGGTCAAGCACATTACTACCATACTATATTCTCGATTTATTATTATTATTATTATTATTATTATTATTATTTTTATTAATATTAGAGAGGTTCTTTGAGACAGTATTCTTTTTCATTATTATTCGAAAACTACTTGTAAATATACCTGTCTGGCCTTACTTTGCAATTTCTTTGGTTGGAACTTTCTTTTCGTACGATTTTTGTAACCCTATATTTGTAGGTTTTAAAGCAACATTTATACTTTATTTCTTCTTTCTCAAATTGCTAATTTTGTTTTACCAAATCTCATGAATAAAATGTTTAAATAGAGTATATAATTTTATTGGTATATTAATGGCAATTTATCAATGTTGCTATTTGACTCATTTTATAAGTTTCATATATTTATTCATATAAAAAATTATATAAATAATCAGAATAAACTGCGTAATTATAATGTCACTTTTATGTGCATAATGTAAAATATTTTGCATCGATCATATCTCCAGGTATTTCAATGATAGGTTAGGTATATTTGAAGGCCTGACTAGAAAGATGAACATTGTTCCTCTTTTATATATTATATAATTAATGACAATGTGTGTGTAATAAGGTTATGCTATACCAATTTCATATATTTTATTTATTTCTTTAACTACCTGCTTGCAATTATTGTATAAGTACATTATTTATTTAATACTTGTATTCTAAGCTATTTCAAGATTCTTCCATAAATACAAACTGAATTTAAAATAATATTTTTTTTCTGTTAAAATTATTGTTTTAATGGAGTTGCAGCAAATGTTTAATATACATGCTTTGCACCTATTTGGGGTGCAGAGCTAAATTCGCATCCTTGTTATAATTATGATCAATTATTAAATATAAATAAAACTTAACTGAAAGAGATTCTTCAGAAATTCTTTCAAATATGTAAATTAGACATTTCTCTGCATTTTCCAATACTTATAACAATGATTTGATAACATTTGTTATATCTTTATAAAACGCATATTTTACGCATTATTTTCTAGTGCCTTATTTTGCCTTAGGCAATCTATTGTTATTATTGGACTTGAATTCGAACTCTAAACTTCGAAATGACCACCTAATAAGACCTTGTTTTCTACATTTAATTTTTTTAAATAAAACAATGTTTACTTTCAAAATAATTTTGAATACATGTAATTTACTATTACATGAAATATGCTGACTATAAGTCGAATAAATATAAATTTTTGATATTTTATAATTATTTTTTATAATTGTTTAAAAAACATTTTTGTGTTGCAGGAAAATTGTACATTTTACCGTTTCATTTACTATAATCAGAAAGTAAAGCATTTAAACTGAAATGATATTGTTATCACTATATGGTTCGTAATTGCTTCATATGAAACATTTATGGAATTTTACTCATTACAAAGAACAATACGAGGTGTGTTCAAAAAATATCGCGAATTTTGTGTTTTTTCAAAAATTATTTATTTATTCATGAATATCTATTTTGTCCCCTTCAAAGTAATCCCCATGAGATATTATACACTTGTGCCAACGGTTTTTCCAATCTTCAAAGCACTTCAAAAAATCATTTTTTTTTATCTTGTTCAGCTCCTCCTTCGATGCCGTCTTTATCTCGTCAAGCGTAGCGTAACGTCGTCCTTTCATGGGCCTCTTCAGTTTAGGGAACAAGAAAAAGTCACAGGGGGCCAGATCTGGGGAATACGGTGGCTGCGGCATCATTAGTGTGTTGTTTTTGGCTAAAAAGTCGCGCACAAGCAACGATGTGTGAGCAGGGGCGTTATCGTGGTGCAAAAGCCAATTTTTGTTCTTCCACAAATCCGGGCGTTTCTGGCGGATTGCTTCGCGCAAATTGCGCATAACTTGCAGGTAATATTCCTTATTGACCGTTCTACCCTGTGGCAAGAACTCATGATGCACCACGCCCCTGCAATCGAAGAAAACTGTCAGCAAAACTTTCACATTCGACCGAACTTGGCGCGCTTTTTTCGGTCTTGGTTCGTGCGGCAGCTTCCATTGAGATGATTGAACTTTGGTTTCCACGTCATAACCATAAACCCACGATTCGTCACCAGTTATGACCCTCTGGAGCAAATTTGGGTCGTCGCGGACAGAGTCCAACATCTCATTAGCAATGTTCATGCGATGCTGTTTTTGGTCGCAATTGAGCAATTTTGGTACAAATTTCGCGGCGACCCGTCTCATGCCCAAATCATTGATAAAAATCGAATGGCACGAGCCAATCGATATGTTTAGGTCCTCAGCAACTTCTCTAACGGTGATTCGACGATTGGCCAATATCATTTTCTCCACTTCATTAATTTTTTCGTCTGTTGTTGAAGTGCTCGGGCGTCCGGCACGCTTTTCGTCGTTCACATCTTCTCGGCCTTCTGAGAACATTTTGTACCACCGATAAACGTTGCTTTGGTCCAAGGTAGCTTCTCCGTATGCCACAGTCAACATTCGGAATGCATCCGCGCACTTAATTTCGTTTTTCACACAAAATTTGATACAGGTTCTTTGTTCCATTTTTTTGAATAGGTAAAAATCGAAGACGATCCAAAACACGTGCAAGCAAAGCAGCTGTCAACAATTAAGTGAACATTCAAAATGGCCGAGCTTGTCGACATAAGTGAGAGACATGAGTACCAACATAAAGCCACAAAAAGATCGAAATTCGAATATACGTAACCCGCGAAAATTCAAAATTCGCGATAGTTTTTGAACACACCTCGTATATCTTACTATATTCTCGATATATTTGTATCTTAAAACACTGCTTTTCTTAAATTGCTGAGCTAATTCTGTTTTACCGAAATTCACGAACAAAAAGTTTAAATAGAGTTATTATAACGTTTTTATTTATTTAGGTGAAGCATAAAAATCAAAGAATTATTAATAATTAAAATAGATGTTTATAAAAAGATAAATAAATATTTAAAAGATAATAACAATAGCAAGTACTACGGTTACACAAATATTAAATTCTAATTATGTCTGCGAATATAATTAATTGGTTAAACACAAACATATATTTATTAATCAATTAACACGACTATTTATTTTCACGCTGTTACTGTTTATTTATTTCGACTATTTATGTCATAATTTATTTATATCACATTCAACTGGCTCAATGTCTATTCATGTAACTCCCTCCTTGGCAGAGCGGAGTCGCTTATATAGCAGCCCCAACACCTTCTGGAACTCTCCAGCATTGTCCTCTTGTTTACACATTAGTCCCCTTACGCATCTCTGTTATCGGTCGCCTACTTAGGCTCCTTCTCCCTACTAGAACGCTTCTGTCATAGGCGTCGGCTCGCAGGCGCTGGTTGGGCTCGCGAACTAGATGTTGTAGGTACTCTCATATTACAATATTTATTTATAGATCGTTTATAATAATGCTATTTTAAGTTTCTTCAATAAATACAAATTGCATTCATAAAAATGATAGATAACATATTCTTTTCTGTTCAAATTATTTTTTTTTTACTTGGAGCTGCAACAAATATTTAAAAAACATATTTTGTACCTAAATACTTGGGGTATGAAAGAGACTCTTTATCAATTTTTCAAATATGTAAATTAGACATTTCTCAGTATTTTCCAATAACTAAAACCAAAGCAATGATATTTGACAACTTGATAGACATGTTATACCCTCATAAAACGCATATTTTGGACACTATTTTGTAGTACATTGTCTTGGGCAATCAATTGTTATTGAAATTAGATGTCTAACTAATTTTCGAAATGAGCATCTATGTAAATAATAGATTGTTTTTTATGCACTTAATTCTTAATTCCTCTAGAATATAAATAAAACGATATTCATTTCACAATATAAATTTGAAAACGTAATATTTTTCAGACATTACAAATCTGATAAATATCAGATTTTTAAAAATATTTTGTATTTAATTTATTACATTATATTATTATTTAAAAAACTAAACCTGTTTTCACAGGAAGATTATATCGAGTACATTTTATCATTTCATTTACTATATTCAGTAAGTAAGGCATTTAAACCAGAAATGATATTATTATCATTATCTGGTTCATAATTGCTTCATATGAAATATGTAACACGAGGGGGGGGGTCTCCGAGAAGCTGATGCTTACTTGGTTTCCAACGATGACACTCTTTATTCTGACAGGTGGACGCTTGGATGATTGACGTCCACTGCTTGGTGAAACGGAAGAAGACACATACTTACACTTTCCACTGACTTGTTGACTGATGAGGGATGCCGATGAACACTTAGATTACGGACATAGACATTACTCGAGATTTACTCACTAAAGTTTTATTTACATGTTTACAACTTATTATTATTAATAATTAAAGTAAACACAACAGAATACATAATTAAACAAATGAACTAAACTATTACATGTTACATTCTGTAACTCAGCGGGCGGACTTTTAACGCGCCCCCCAAACTAAAAATACACTACATGTTCCGAAAACAAACGTCTTCACGACGTGACAAACTAAAACCGACTATCTAACAACTAAAATTTTTATCTCTTCTCTTCCGTGAGAGGCTAGGGGATGAAGGGTAAAAGACATCAAAGCGTAGGGCATCTAAAGTCACGCACGTATGCATAATAATTTCAAGATCAACACATATCTGTCAAAAATCAGTGACATTCAGGCTAAACAAAAACCCTCGATAACTCATTATCAATAAACTCAAAAAATATATATCTTCGTATCTGAAAATGAAACAATATATGTTTAATTTTAACATAGAAGACAGATTATTTATTACGCAGTCATCTTATTTTTTGCGTAAACTACTATTAAATATTTCTGTTTGTGCTTAGTTATATATATATATATATATATATATATATATATATATATATATATATATATATATATATATAATAATAATGTTGCAAAGTAATTCATCTGGCATGAATGTTGGAAAACGGGGTAGTTAAGCATGTAAGCCATGGTTTTTTAAAACCCGTTTTAACACTGGTCCGAGCCTAATTTTACCATTTTTCTCTCTACTTTTCCTGTTTGGGTACGGAGACGCTTTAAGCTCTTCAGGTTAATCAAGGTAGGTCGCTGCTAAGAGGAAGTTGCTGATCTTGTTGAATTTTTAGCTCATTATCTCTGTCTATTAACGAGCGAACCAATTTAGGTACTGACAGTGTAGTAGCGGCTTCACGGAAGATAAAATGCTTTTTCGAAATGTAAATTTCGGAACTCAGGCCAGACATTATGTACCCGTGTCGAGGAACGCTTTCTTGATTTCCCGTTCCTTTTGACTTGCGACGATGTATTAGATAAAAATAGCTGGTACGTGAATGTTCTGGCACGTGCAAATGGTTTCTTAATTGGCATAAAAACAATAAAAAAACACAGTTACAGAAAATTGTATTCAAATGTATGTACTATGATTATACCTAGTTGCTAAATAAGAAATACATTTAGAAAAAATACCTGTTTTATAAAAAATACGTAAAAAACAGAGTGCAAAATGGTGTTATAACAAATCATTTTATAATACATTTAAAAATTACTATAGTTGCATCCCCTCAATATCACCTTTTTCAACACAGACATTGCAGTGAATTGTTTTTTGGCGGACCAGCCATAATACATATATAATTTATGACGCTACAAGATACAAGATGTCTAATAGACTATTATTAAATAATTTTATTTCATAAAATATTTCGGTAGAGATTTTGGACTCCCATTGTCAACCTGCAATTTTAATTGAATCAAGTCAGCGACAGAAAACATAAAACGAGAGTAGTAGTACTAGTACGAAGGGTGTGTAGATCTGCTTCCCACTTGTTACATCTTCATTTTTCTAGAAGATTTTTTCTGGAAGATATTTTTGATATAGTCTTAATAACTTCATAAGTTTTAAGATGATTGCATGATGGATAATGTCACAACTTCAGATAATATTCGTATTCAGTACCTTGTTTGCTTCTAAATTTTGAAGATGTAATAAGCTAGATCTAATTAGACATGGACCGATTTAAACCAATTACAAATCAGAATAGGGAACAATGAGAATGTAGAATTTAATAGACTGTGAAACAGATCAAACAAATGCGCAAGAGAAAATACAATGTTAACAATTTACTAATGTTATTCCAGGTTTGTTGTAGAATAACAAGTACTATATTGATAATTTAACAATACAATGCAATAACATGTGTATGTGTCTTTTTCAAATATCATTTTCTTTTCTTAGAACATCATTCATTTCAATATAATTTTTTTATCTTTCATATTTATATAATAGGTAGGTACGTTTAGAAATATGGAATAAAGTAATTTTTTTCTTTATTTCTGCAAAATATTGCTCCTAAGTCACAAAAATCTTTGTTGTATCTCTATCTTTGTATCATGTTTTATAAAGTCATTAATACTTTATTGCTGCTTCCGCAAATTGAATAGCTAATTCTGTTTTACCGAAACTCATGAACAAAATGTTTAAATATAGAGAGTATATTCTGCTATTTTTAGTGACATAAGTCTATGCATTTACTTATATTAAAAGCAATGTGTGTTAATGATTTCATTTCTAATTTCCATTATTTTATATAAATAGAACTTTAATTGTAAGAGATTCTTGATTTTTAAAATGTGAAAAGCAAACATTTCTCAGTATTTTTCAATAAATATAACTATATTTGACAACTTGATATATTTGTTATACTCTCTTAAAACGCATATTTTACACTATTTTTCTTACCTACTCTACCTTGGATAAATAAAACGATATTTAGTTTCATAATATAAATTGGAAAGTTGGACTCCAAACGTACCTGACTTAGCTATAGCAGCTGAGTTGAGGGCAAAGTAGCGACAGCGCCCACAAACGTACCATCAGTCATAGCAGCTGAGTTCGAAGGGTGTAGGGATAGTTGCACTATCATATATATTATACTAAAGAATTGCCAAAATTTGTTAAGATGGACGCCCCACAAAGAAGAGACTACCAGAACGACCGCCCATGAGTTGGGCACAGAGTTGGCAATCGCCCTAGACAACAGGACTACGTCCTAGACAAAAGAAGAAGGAGACAATTTTTCTCTATACTCGGATATTAAGAACATATGCTCTTTAAAATATATTCATCCCTGGCATATTTTTTAAGAAATTTAAATACTTCTATCTTTACTCAGTATACAATTTCTTTGCATAGCAATTTCTGTAGAATATGATTCTGTAAAAATCAGAACTGCCTAGAATACATTTATATTTTCTCTCAGTTTTTTGCGGTTAATTGAATTTATCATAATGATAATTTCAATAATTATATTGGTTATTAAGTTTAAAATACTTTAACAAGTTTTGTTTTTCCTTCTTAACAATTGATATATTTTAAATATAGTTTCTTTGTTTGTCATAATGTCATAATGATTTGTGCTTCTTTGTTTAACACTCATACCGTTTGGCAATATCGTTTTTTTTTCATTTTTATAATAAGTATTTATAATCTTTTTTTACTCCATTATCTATGATAAATATGGATTTAACTAAATAATAATTTTGCCATATTGCTTCAGTTTGCTATTTTGATTTTAATTATTACATACATATATGTTTATTTTTTTATTATTATGTTAAAGTATTTAAATTATTTTCCTACATTATGTAAACGTCAACCATAATTTTTTTTCACACAATTATAAGTACTTAATAAATATATATTTTATTCCTTACTTTTTTGCGTACTATCAGCAATTTTTTACTTACTAGTCTTGCAATACATATTACTTTGAAATATATTTAATTTTTTTAAAATAATAATATGATTTTTTTAAATTGTGTCAGGTCTTACATGGTGAAACTTATTATTCATTTTAATTATTGAAAATACTTGGTTTTAAGTATTGACATTTCGTTTATATTTATTTAATATAATTTAGACATATTTATATATTTATAATTATACGTTAAGGAAGATCTGATGATGCTAATGTAGTAGCAAAACTGGTTATCAAAATAAAATAATTGTGAAACTTAAAACCAAGTATTTTAAATAATTAAAAATAATAATATGAAATTTAATTAACATTATTCAATTTATGTATAATCATTATTTAGCATTATAATTATTATTTATTTAAAATTAAATCCTACCTTATTTTTGTTTTCATCAATTATCATTAAATTTAACAACGCATTCACTCGTATTTCTGCAATTTTTTGTTTATTGCGATATAGAAAAATGTTTTGTGTTCTGTAAATATATGAGGGGATGAGTTGAACATATCATGTAATATTCAAACTTCGTAAGGCAAACCAAAATCTATAACTTCACCTTTCAATCTTTCTCAATAGACAATTTTTTATAGAAATCTTATTTTTATATTAAATATTGGTTCTTTTAAATATGCAGAATTATATATTCTCTTTTCGTTGGTGTAATTTTCAATTATAGCGTCCATATAAAAATTAAAACTGTAACATGGTACGATTCGACTCTAACAAAAGCCGGTACTAATAATCCCGGCAATAATAATAATAATGGTAAAAATAACCCTACCGATTGCAGTCCAATGTAACAAATTGGGATTTCGTATTTATGCGTACATCCGGATGTCAGTATCACAGCGGGCTACAAACGATAATTTATATACTACGTGTGATAATGCACACAATTCTACTGACAACCGATATCTTACAGTCTACTGCCAACCCTAACTGATGGACTTTCGAATCTAACAACGACGACGATACAATTATTAGCCTTTGACTATATAACGTAAACTTCAATCGATAATTAAACAACTAAACTGGCACAGTTTGATGTCACTAACTGCTATGCTTGTTGAGTGGAACCCTCTTAGCCACTATATTTGACTTCACTTCGCTGGTATTTAGGTTTAATTTTAAATTTACCAAAACCGACTAATTTAAGATAAATATATTAAAATAACTAAACATGTGAATACGTAACACATAACACTTCGGTTAAAATGTGTAAATAACTGATAGGCGATTATATCAACGTACATTGTTGGTTCAGTGTGAACTGATGTACGCGAAGCTTAACTATTTATGTACAATTACGACATATTCGTACAACGACGAACTTACCCAAATTTGTACGAATAGCTTACTTGTTCTAAGTGCAAGCGATTACAGCCTCGCTTGGAGCAGCATAATTACTAACTGACGCATTGTATATCGGCAAGAGAGCTGCAAACTGACTTTGCTGACTTTACTAAATTTATTCTTCTTACGTCTCGCCTAAGTTCAAATGCGTTTCTCTATATTTCATAACATTTCTCAATGTTACAAAACTTTGTCATCATAACTCGAAGTCCAACAGTCGCTAATCAAAATAGTGATATTCGTGACGTCACACTCTAACAAAAAAAACTTATTACCTAAATATTTTATTTGTATCATTTTACTTTTTTATTAGTGTTCATTATTAACCATTTGCTTTTGATTTTTATACTATTTGTTCTTAATTAGATTGAGCTGAAATAGCATATTATTACAAAAAAATATATACATATCTTTAGAATTTTGACGTATTTTATTCACATAACATAAAATATAAATCAATTATTCATTATAGGATGATGGTCCAACCCAAACTGAAACTATTACAATTTCTATAAATACTATTAGGTCCGGCTTATACCACCTGTAGACAATTTTGTATAGAAATCTTATTTTTATATTAAATATTGGTTCTTTTAAATATGCAGAATTATAAATTCTCTTTTCATTGGTGCAACTTTCAATATACACATAACACTTCGGTTAAAACGTGTAAATAACTGATAGGCGATTATATCAACGTACATTGTTGGTTTAGTGTGAACTGATGTACGTGAAGCTTAACTATTTATGAACAATTATAACATATTCGTACAACGACGAACTTAAAGCTAAATTTGTACGAGTAGCTTACTTGTTCTAAGTGCAAGCGAGTACAGCCTCGCTTGGAGCAACATAATTGCTATCTGACGCATCTTGTATCGGTAAGAGAGCTGCAAGCTGATTTTGCTAACTTCACAAAAATTTTCCTTCTTACGTCTCGCCTACGTTTAAATGCGTTTCTCTATATTTCATAACATTTCTCAATGTTACAAAACTTTGACATCATAACTCGAAATCTAAGAGTCGCTAATCCAAATAGTGATATTCGTGATGTTACTATAACAAAAAAAAACTTATTACCTAAGTGTTTTATTAGTATCATTTTGCTTCTTTATTAGTATTTATTTATGTTTTATGATCTACTCAATGTGTGAAATATATCAATATGCTTTAATTAGCTTATAATAAAACTCAAGTCTGACAGAAAACCAAGACATATTTTTATGCTATATTACACTACTACCATAGTAACAATACATACATACTTGATTGACTAAAATGTTGAAACAAAATAAATATTTTATTTCAACACTTTCCCGAAAACTTTAGTTTTATTTTAACATTTAAACTATACCTAACATACTACGTAAGCGAACAAACTGAACACGAGGAACTGGTTTCGTCAAGATATCAACAATTTGGTTCTTATAAGATACAGTGAAATTGCCAAATGACCATCTTCTAACTGCTGTCGAATGAAGTGAAACCGTGAAAAACGTGATTCTTTGCCAGTTTGATAGTACTTGCATTGTCGATCAGTAACATAGGCATCGTTTTCAGTGGTGAAATTTCTGTAAATAATCGAAGTAGCCAAACAGCTTCTTTCGCCGCCTCGCTTGCAGCCACGTATTCTGATTCTGTGGTTGATAAAGAGACACACTGTTGTCGCTTGCTTGCTCAAGTAATTGCACCACCACTGTATTTAAAAATAATTCCACTTACTGATTTTCTTGATGTTGGTTCACTGGCGAAATCTACGCCGCTGTACCCTATTAATTCACCGATGCAACCATTTGTTTTGTAAAAAATACCTTTTGATGTTGAACCCCTTATATATTTCATTATCCTTTTTACCAGAATCCAGTGTTGTTCTTGAGGTTCCTTTAGAAACTGCAAAGGAAATATCTGATCGCGTAGCAACAGCCAAATACATAAGACAACCTATTGCTTCCCGATATGGAGCATTTGTCTTTCTATCCTCTTTTTGTAGATACTGCTGTATTGGAGTTGATACTGGATTTGTGTGTGTGTGTCATATTGAATCGTCTTATGATACTTTCTGCATAATTTTCTTGATTGATGAAAATAAAACCATCCTCATGATATTTAATTAACACATTCAGAAAATATCCAAATAGTTCAATAGTTATTTGAAAATTCTCTCTTAGTTGCTGAAGAAATTTGTCAATGTTACTTCTTCTATTTGCTAATACAAGGCCATCGTCGACGTAAAATACTGTAATTCGTTTTTTACCATTCATTTTTCTATAAAATAAGCAAGGATCTGCTTTACTTTTTATCAGACCAAAGTTTAATAAGACTTCTTTAAAACGACGATTCCAACATCGCGAACACTGCTTCAATCCATACAAACTCTTTTAAAGTTTGCAAATGCGTTCTGTTCCGTCTTCAAAGCCTTGAGGTTGTTCCATGAAGATTTCTTCTTCAAGTATCCCATTTAGGAAAGCCGTTTTAATATCAAATTGTGAAATTTCAAATTTTTCACTTTTTGCAATGCTTAAGACTGTACTTATTGTGTCAAAACGGGCAACGAGGTTGTAAGTTTCGTTGTAATCAACCCCTTTCGCTTGATGCGATACACCCCTTTATTAGAAATAGGTTTCCTACGTTTTGGCAACTGGACCATTGTCCATGTAGAATTTTCTATTAGTGAAGCTATTTCCTCTTCCATTGCTAATTGCCAATTTTTATATTCTTTCGAATTTATAGCTTCCGTATTGTGGGTTCTTCTACTTCAGCCAGCATAGTCCCTATTAGTCTTTCAGGACCCTTGATGTGCACTCGATTTCTTAGTCTTGTAGTTGATATTTCATCTTTTAATTGGGAATCTTTTGTCAATTTATCTTCGCTTATGTCCGCAGTGTCTTTTTTCTTGTCAACTGGAAATATTTCTATCGTCTTGCTTGCAATTTTTGGTTCAAAAATGACATTTTTACTTCGCAAAATCTGATTTCCTTTCTTCATCCATATGCGAAAGCCATCTATATCGTCAGAGTATCCAACACAAATACCATGTTGACCTTTTGCGTCCCATTTCTTCCTGTGTACATTCGGTACATGCACGTAACATCCAGTTCCGAAAATATGAACATTTTCAAGACGTGTTTTCTTCCCCGTAAAAAGCTCATAAGAATTTTTTCAACAGTATTACTTGGTCCTGTTCGACTCAATACAAACACAACACTAATTACTGCCTCTGCCCATAAAAATTTTGGTAAATCTTTGCAAGAAGCATTGTGCGAGCCAATTCTACGACTGTTCGATTTATTCGCTCAGCACAGCCGTTTTGCTCTGGTGTATATGTATTAGTAATGATAAGTTTCGTACCTGTTGTCTTTAAAACTTTCTTCACGTTGACATTATTAAATTCCAAGCCTCTATCACAGAGAATTCCCCCAATTTGTCGTCCATATTGATTTTTCATTAATTCTAGCATTTCATTAAATTTCTCAACAGCTTCAGACTTTTCTTTAAGGAAGTAAACCATTCGGGATTTGGAGAAATCGCATGTAAAACAAAGGAAATATTTCGCACCTCCCAAAGAAGCTTCCTCCATATGACCGCAGAGGTCTGCATGAATAATTTCAACAGGAGTATTTGCACGTTGCTGACAAGTACTTCTTTGCTGCTTATTTTCAACGCAGGCTTCGCAGAATTCTTCATTACCAACTGTAGCAATTCCATTTTGTTTTAAAATTTGTTGTTGATAACTGAATCGTTCATTTCAAATTTGCAATGAATGTTTTAACGTCAAAATTATTTCATTTCTTGATTCTGGCTGTTTTACACGAATTAACATTCGAAATAATTGTCCATGTCGTACTCCGCGTGCTTTAACAATATTGTCTTTTACAAATTCACGCGAGAATTTAGACGATTTAAATAACAGACCTTTATCGACAGCGGATGTCAGAGAAAATAAGTTCCTTCGTGCTTTGGAACATACAAAACATTTTTCATATAACAAGGTAGCCATTCTCCATCAACTGCAGCTTCATATTTAATCGTACCTTTTCCTAGGGCACTTATTGTTCAGTTATTAACCTACGTAGATTTCGATAGGTGTAGTAAATTGTTGAAACGATAAATACCATTCATTACGATTTGCCACATGGTCGATAGCTCCCGAATCAATAATCCATATGTCTCTGTCAATCTCAGCATTTAATATTTTGCTCATAAATGCCTGTTCATGTTTATTAACATTCCAAGACTTCTCTTGATTGTTCTTCTTCTTGATTTGTTTAGCCCAATTTATTTTAATGTGGCCTATACCACCACAGCCGTAACACTTAAAAGTAATCCTTTTATCTTTTGTCTTTTCGCCCGCTGAAAATTTCTTTACTTTCTTTAAGTGTTCATTACTAACTTGTGTCTTAGTTTTAGCAGTCACCAAAGCTACTATTTCTTCTTGTTTTGCAGTTCTTTGAAATCTTCGTTTTTCTTCGGATATTAGTACACTAATCAAATTCTTAAGTGTTTGTTTTTCTTCTGGTCTTGCCCACCATGCTCGACGAAGACTTTCGTACTCATCTGGTAGTGTTTCCAGTAATTTTACCATTAAAGATGATTCGTCGTGATTTGCGTCGCTTTCTTCTTTTCCGTTCCATTTGACTTGCGACGGTGCGTCTTAATGGCGGGGCAATGCTACAAATAGTGTATTCCGAAATTGAACCAAGTTAACCGCGGTTACTTTTTCAGCAACCGGTTGTGTTTTCGGAACGCGGTTACTGAAAGCTGGTAACTTTTCTGTAACCACACTAAACGCGCTAGGTCGGCGGTTGTTTTGCGGTTACATTTTGATGCATGACATATTTACTTTTAACTATTTTAAATTTGTCAAAATGAGGTTAGCTGTTAGCTGGTCCGTTTTCTAGTCCGATGTCGGCAACATTGTAACCACAGTTAAACCGTAACCATTTTCAGTGGTTACCGTGGTTTAATTTCGGAATGCACTATAAGTAGATAACAGGGATTAAATTAAAGCATATCTGTTATCCACATGTAATTTTAATTAAGAATCGAGTCAAACTTGTATGTGCACTGATTGTTCTCAGAGAGACATGCATATTCAGCGATAGATAGGATGACCACACGTCCTGCGGTGGAACCACGCCATATTGACATTGATAAGTTCCCCTTACTGCACTTATCCCTTTAACATGTGCATTTGTCAGTGTCGAGAAGCTGGTACCACGCGCTATCGTTATTGTTTATTTATGATTGACATTGACATGACTTCATAGCAAGCAGAAGTCGCTTGTCGCTTACACAAATCAAGCATATATTTTATCAGTGCGGTTGACGATGAAGAAATTTTGTAACAAATTTATTGAAGGATAGGGGAGTAAATACTGAAAAAAGTGAAATATTTATAACTTCTTTACTCTCGGACAATTAACATTTGTCTAGAATTATAAATAGTAGTATACAAATTACTTTTTCATGAAATTTGTATTCTAAATAGGTATTATATTTTCAAAATATGCTTTAATAAAGGTTTTTATTTTAAATTTTCGTTTCTTTATTTGTAAATGATGTAATTAACTTTACCGGTTTCAGGATATTATTCCATTGTTTACATGTACAAAAGTAGGCTGGTAACTAGGTAATAACTGTATCTGTATGATAATATTGTGGTATTATTATTAGTCCCGGATTTCATAGATTGTCCTGGCATCCCGTCAGGTTTTTGTAATGTCCCGGTTTCTATGTAATTATAAATTTTCTCTCTGTATTTATATCTGCACCGTGTTTCATCAAGTATATATATATATATATATATATATATATATATATATATATATATATATATATATATATATATATATATATATATATATATATATATATATATTCTAATCTTTTATGATTTTAAAATGTGAATATTTGACCGCAAATATATTGCAAATATTGTTGGAAAAAATGTTTTCTTATTTCTATTTACACTAATTTCACAATCACAAGTCAAAATAACGTGGTATACTGAAAAATGTAGAATGGACATTGCAACCATCGCAAATTTAATCGTGATGAAAACAAATATCCTTGAAAATTGTACAGATTTTTACCATAGAATAAAAAAAGACAAACGTATATTAAAACAAATACTTTCGACCAAAAAATCCGGGTAAAGGAAGAGGGAAAAACAAATGTAAACAAGAAGTTATTGTCCCTTTATATCATATGTGAATATATGTTTACAATGTAATTATTTTTTTGTGTTGATATAATTTTCTTATGTATTATTGTTGATTTCGCAATATGTGTATTATGTGAAAATAAAAAATTTTGTATGAACTTTTTTTGAGGCGCGTCCCGGTTTAGATTTTGAAAATATGGTCACCCTAGCGATAGAAGAATATAAAAGGAGAGCAATATTACGAAGGGAGTGTGGATCTGCTTCTCACTTGCTACCTCTTAACATTTGTAGAAGATTTTTTATAGAAGCTATTTTTCCTTTAGTCTTAATAATATGTTGGCTAAAGGAAAAATTCCTGCCGAGTAAAACTTTCTGAGTTTTAAGAACGTTACTTGGAATATGTCACAACTTGATCACGGATGGAATAAGTTAGAAATAGTTACAGATCTTTTCATTTAAATTTATTTTGAGATAATTAAAAACTATATTTTGTTACTTGTTCAAGCAAATAGGATGTAGTTTTTAAACTGCATATTTTATAATAATTTCAATATTATTTTTTGTATCGGCCATATGTTTTATAATATAATACGTTTCTACTAAATAAAACTGGAATAATTCGAATTATTGTTTGTTTTCTTTATTTTCTCATAACGCTTCTGTCACAAAAATCTTGTTAAGATTTTTATATTCCTATCTTTGTGTTTTATGTTTTAAAACGTCATTTATACTTCATTGCTGCTTTCTCAAATTGCTTGGAAAGTTCCGTTTTACTAAAACTCATGAAAAAATGTTTAAATAAAGAAAGTATATTTGCGTATCGTTATATTAAGGGCAACCTAGAAACATTGTTATGCAATTCATTTTGTAAGTTTCATATATTTATACCTATAAAAAGTTATATAAGTAGTTAGAATGAGCTGCAATTTAATGTCTCTTTTATATGTGCATAATCTACAATATTTTGCCTCGCTCATATCTCCAAGTATTCCATTGATAGGTTGCGTACATTTGAAGGCCTACCTAGAACGATGTTCATTATTCCGCTTTTATGTTGTTTAAGGAGTTCAGACTTTCCGAACCTGTGTGATTATAAAGATAACGTGAATATTATAAATTAATTGCAATGTCTACCGACTTACAATTATTATATACATGCTAATTTAGGTAAATACAAATTGCATTAATAAAATAATAGATAACATAATTTTTTTGTGTTAAAATTATTCTTTTTAACTTAATCTGCAGCGAAGGTTTAAAAAACATGCATTGCACCTTCTCTCTCTTTTTTAAATGCGGTGAATGATCAAACATTTATGCCACTCTCTGTCACTCACAATCTTGTTTCGTTGTCTTTGATGAAACGTCTGTGTTATATGTTCATTTCTTTCTAACTACCTATTAGGGAAAAAAAGATATGGTAGGTTACAACGCTAAGGACGTAGCTGTCAGAAATCTGATTACAATAATTATTGAACACTGATATTTTATTTTAAGATAGATTTCAATGAATGAAATAATTAGTCTACACGTAACAAAATACTCGTAACAAATTCACAATCACTTGTTCACAACGATTAAATATAACTTTTACTTGCTGTGTAATGTGTAGACCTAATTCGCCTCCTCGTGGTGCACCCTAGGTAACGCTAAATGAACAAGTCAGCGATCAAATAATCCTCAAGGATCTCCTGGTCATTGCATTCGTCACAATGGCTCAAGCACAGTCGCAGCGAAGCAACAGTCATAGCTGCGCACTAGTATGTTCATCAATTTATTTACACGCACATAAAATGCACGTAACATTCTTATTATTTTAATTTTCAAGATAGGTATGACATTTTGGTATGTTTAGTAACAGAAATCTATTCCAATATATTAAAAGTAAGGTGTTAATGATTTTACTTCTCTTTTCCATTATTTAATATAAATAAAATTTCAAATGAAAGGGATTCGTCAGCTTTTTTTTCAAGTATGTAAATTAGACATTTCTCTATATTTTCCATTAATTTATAACAATGATTTGATAACTTGATAGATTTATTATACCCTCATAAAACGCATATTTTGCTCACTATTTTCTAGTATCTTAATCTGCTTGACCATCTATTGTTATCATTGAAATTAGAGCTCTAATGGAACATGCACTTCGAAACGAGCATCTAATAAGAATTTATTTTTATAAATTTTAATTCCTCTAAATAAAACGATATTTATTTTCCTAACATAAATTTTAAAACATGTAGGTAATTTATTATTACATAAAATTTATTGACTATACACGGTGACACTGAAAAACTTTTTTATTTATAATTATTTTTTAATTTTTCTTGAATATATGTATACTAGGCATAGAGGCTCACAAATCATGGTATTTGGCATGATGGTAGAGCTTCCGGTTTAACCGGAAGTGACATTAACTTTCACATTTGGAATTTACGTAAAATTACAAATTCAACGATATCCTTGAAATGAATTTTTACTGAAGAAGTGAATTAGAAAAACGTCAGAGAAAATTATGATCAATTAACCTGGTTAGCCATTATTAAACATAAATAAAACTTTAACTGAAAGAGATTCTTCAGATATTTTTTCAAATATGTAAATTAGACATTTCTCTGCATTTTTCAATAATTATAACAATGATTTGATAACATTTGTTATATCTTTATAAAACGCATATTTTACGCACTATTGTCTAGTGTCTTATTTTGCCTTAGGCAATCTATTGTTATCATTGAAGTTGAATTAGAGCTCTAAACTTCGAAATGAGCATGTAATAAGAGCTTGTTTTCTACATTTAATTCTTCTAAATAAAACGATGTTTATTTTTAAAATAAATTTGAGAACATATATTTACTATTACATGAAATATGCTAACTATAAATAGAATAAAAATTTTGATATTTTATAATTATTTTTTTATAATTACAGGAAAATTGTACATTTTACCGTTTCATTTAGTATAATCAGAAAGTAAAGTATTTAAACTGAAATGATATTGTTATCACTATCTGGTTCGTAATTGCTTCATATGAAATATTGATGGAATTTTACTTATTTTACTCATTACCAATTAATTATCAAGAACAATATATTTTACTATATTTTCGATTTATTATTATTCTTAATTTTAACATAGGAGAAGTTCTTTCAGACGCAGTCTTCTTTCTTTTTATTTTGCGTTAACTACGCGTCAATATTTCTGTCTGAGCTTAATTTACAATTTCTTTGGATAACAAGATTTTTATACCCCTATATTTATATGTTACAACACTGCTTGTTTTCTTAAATTGCTGAGCTAATTCTGTTTAACCAAAACTCACGAAGAAAAAGTTTAAATAAAGTACCTATATCGGTAAATTAACTGCAATTTATCAACGTTATTATAACGTTTTTATTTATTTGGGTGAAGTGCAAAAATCAAAGAATTATTAATAATTAAAATAGATATTTATAAAACGATAAATAAATATTTAAATGATAATAACAATAACGATTACTACGGTTAAATACTAATTAAGTCTGAGAATATAATTAACTGATTAAACACAAACACTAATTATTTATTTAATCAATTAACACAACTATTGATTTTCACGCTATTACTGATTATTTATTTCGACTATTTATGCCACTATGTATTTATATCACATTCAACTGGCTGACTGTTTATTCATGTAACTTTCCCTTTGGCAGAGCCGCGTCGCTTATATAGCAGCCCCAACACCTTGTGGCTCTCTCCAGCATTGTCCGAAGGACATTACAATGCGCGGGTAATTACTCTTATCTCCTGCCTACTAGAACGCTTCTGTCATAGGCGTCGGCTAGCGAACTAGATGTTGCAGGTACTCTCATATTACAATATTTATTTATTTATAGATCGTTTCTAATAATGCTATACTAGGTATCATCCATAAATACAAATTGCATTAATAAAAACAATAGATAACATATTCTTTTCTGTTCAAATTATTTTATTTTACTTGAAGCTGCAGCAAATATTAAAAAAAAACATACTTAGACATTTCTCAGTATTTTCCAATATCTAAATATAACCAAAACAATGATTTTTGACAACTTGATAGATATGTTATACCCTCATAAAACGCATATTTTGGACACTATTTTCTAGTATATTGTCTTGGGCAATCAATTGTTATTGAAGTTAGATGTCTAACGAATTTTCGAAATGAGCGTCTATGTAAATAATAGATTGTTTTTTTATGCACTTAATTCTTAATTCCACTAGAATATAAATAAAACGATATTTATTTTCATAATATAAATTTGAAAACGTAACATTACGACATTACAAATCTGATAAATATCAGATTTTTTAAAAATATTTTGTATTTAATTTATTATATTATATTATTATTTAAAAAATCTGATGTGGCCAGCACATTACCTTCCGTCAGTTCTATATGGTTCTATATAATTTGTACAAATTTCATACAGAAAGTTCCTTACTAAAGATTCTATTTCTTGTACATTACCTTCCATGTATTTTATGCATATTCCATACAGAAAATTTATAGCAAAAGATCCTATATTTCCAGTAAAATTATAAGACATACACACTGTCAATTTCACTTGACACTGACATCTTTCAATCAGAATTTTCTTAATATAGTAGCTGTTTCCACAGCTATGGCTACTTTATGAAATTTAATTTCTTTATAATTTTTAACTCTATATCCATTTAATATTAAGTATAAAATGCAGTCAAATCGAATAGAGAATAAAATATTCTTTAATATTTATAATAACATTAAATGTGAAAAAATGATAGTTAACATAGTTTTTTCAAGAAAAACTGTTAAAATCTTCAAATGAGGGCACGCACGCACGCACACACGCACGCACACACACACACACACACACACACACACACACACACACACACACACACACACACACACACACACACTAAACCTGTTTTCACAGGAAGATTATATCGAGTACATTTTATCATTTCATTTACTATATTCAGTAAGTAAGGCATTTAAACCAGAAATGATATTATTATCATTATTATCTGGTTCATAATTGATTCATATGGAATATATAACACGAGGGGGTCTCCTAGAAGCTGATGCTTACTTGTTTTCCAACGATGACACTCTTTATTCTGACTGGCGGACGCTTGGATGATTGACGTCCACAACTTGGTGAAAAGAAAGAAGACACACACTTACACTTTTCACTCACTTGTTGACTGACGAGGGATGCCGATGAACACTTAGATTATGGACATGGACATTACTCGAGATTTACTGACTAAAGTTTTATTTACATGTTTACACCTATTATTATTAATAATTAAAGTAAACACAACAGAATACATAATTAAACAAATGAACTAAACTATTACATGTTACATTCTGTAACTCAGCCGGCGGACTTTTAGCGCGCCCCCCCCAAACTAAAAATACACTACATGTTCCGAAAACAAACGTCTTCACGACGTGACAAACTAAAACCGACTATCTAACAACTAAAAATCTTATCTCTTCTCTTCCGTGAGAGACTAGGGGTTGAAGGGTAAAGGGCATCAAAGCGTAGGGCATCCAAAGTCACGCACGTATGCATAATAATTTCAAGACATCAATACATATCTGTCAAAAATCAGTGACATTCAGACTAAACAAAAACCCTCGATAGGAAAAGTGATAATTATTTCTAAACATAATTTTGACTAACAAAGATAACAAGTTCAAATATTATTCCTGAACTATAGGTAATTTAGATAGGTTTATAAAAAGTTATTTATTTGTTATTGCTCTTACCCTCGTCTTATCACAAATATTGGTGGAATTTTACTTACTTAACTCATTGTCAATAAACTCAGAAAAAAATATATCTTTCCATCAGAAAGTGAAACACAATATATCTTCAATTTTAACATAGAAGAGAGATTATTTATTACGCAGTCTTCTTATTTTTTGCGTAAACTACTATTAAATATTTCTGTTTGTGCTTAGTTTACAATTTCTTTGGGTAGCAACTTTCTAAATGAAATATTTTGTTAGAACTAATATTTATCCATGTCTGGAATAAACTTATATTTACTCTCAGTTTTTATTAGTGCTGAAGTTTATATATATATATATATATATATATATATATATATATATATATATATATATATATATATATATATATATATATATAGGTGTCCCATAACTTTAGGTACATATTAGAAGGGCATATAGTTCTGAATGTCCTAATTACGGAACAAAAAGAATTTTTTCAAAATTCAAAAATTAGTTTATGAGGTTTTTGAAGGAAACAGTTTTGGGACATGGTTGAATAGGTAGTTATAATATTAAATATTACGTTATATTATATCTAATTAATAAGAAATGTTTGCATAATACAATCATTTCATTAGGTTTCTAGTAGCCGGCCACATAAATTGTGTTTCTTATAACAGTTTTGTTATTGCTCTTCTGATTATTGTTACAAATATGAATGGTTACAGTAACAGTGAGTTAGTGGATATGTTGTTAATGTATGGCGAAGCAGGGCAAAACTGTAGATTAGCTCAGCGTTTTTACGCTGAACGTTTCCCAGGACGACGGCACCCGAATTCGCGCATATTTGTAAGCCTTATTCAATGCCTTCGCATCACTGGTTCTTTGCAACCTAATCGGGGAAGAGACGGCGGGGCTCATCGGAGACCAGTAAATGTTGAAAATGCTGTCTTAGATTTGGTACGCAATGACCCAACAATTAGCACAAGGAGAATATCTCGTCAACTACCAGGTGTACCACGAATGACAATTTGGAGAATTTTAAGGAACAATAATTTACATCCTTATCATTTTCAACGGGTCCATGCGTTAATTGAACCCGATCATTACTCTCGAGTAAGGTTTTGTGAATGGCTTCTAAACCAACATGCTCAGGATGGCAATTTTACGTTAAAAGTAATATTTTCGGACGAAGCGATATTTACTCGTGATGGTATACATAATATTCATAACTGTCACTAATGGGCCGAAGAAAATCCACATGCTGCTGTCAGGAGTCATTTTCAGCACAGATTTTCACTAAATGTTTGGGCTGGGATGGTAAACGGATCGTTACTGGGACCATACATACATCCTAACAGAATGTCTGGGAATGATTATTTATAATTTTTGCAGAATAATTTGCCTGAATTATTAGAAGATATTCCTCTTAATGTACGTCAAAATGCATGGTTTACGCATGACGGTGCGCCGCCACATTTTGCTAGAAATTTCAGACATCATCTTGACAGAGTATTTGAGGACAGGTGGATTGGTCGAGGAGGTTCCGCGTCTTGGCCCCCTAGATCCCCGGATTTCAATCCGTTAGATTTTTATTTGTGGGGTAATTTTAAATTCCTCGTCTATGATAATCAAGAGGCACCTGAAACCCTTGAAGAATTACGGCAACGAGTTGAAAATTGTGCTGAAAGAATTAGACAAGAGAATGCAATTCATCGGGCTTGTTCAATTTCTTTAATTCAACGTGCTGCATTATGTTTAGCTGTTAATGGAAATAATTTTGAACAGTTTTTGTAAAAATGAAGTAAATAATTTGATTTTTTTCATTACATACACATCTCCCAAACTTAATTGGTGTGACAAAGCTTTACGTAATTGCATAAATTAATTTCATTGTTAAATTATTTTATGTAATAGTTATAACTAATTTCACTATTCCAAATATTATAGTATCCAGGGGTACAAAAAAGGTTCTTCTTAAGTGAACTACCCTTAATTATAGGAATTTTGAAAAAATCTTTTTGTTCCGTAATCAGGACATTAAGAACTATATGCCCTTCTAATATGTACCTGAAGTTATGGTACAGCCTTTATAAACGTATGTAATTTGTTTCCCGACCATTTAAACTTCATTGCATCACTATAAATAAACTCCACACAACAATGCCATTAGATTGACTGTTGCAAGGTAATTCATCTGGCAAGAATGTTGAAAAACGGGGTAGTTAAGCATGTAAGCCATGATTTTTTGAAATGCGTTTTAATACAGGTCCGAGCCCAATTTTACCATTTTTCTCTCTACTTTTCCTGTTTGGGTACGGAGACGCTTTAAGCTCTGTAGGTTAATCAAGGTAGGTCGCTGCTAGGAGGAAGTAGCTGATCTGGTTGAATTTTTAGCTCAATATCTTTGTCTATTAACGAGCGAACCAATTTAGGTACTGACTTAGTGTAGTAGCGGCGCCACGGATGATAAAATGCTCTTTCGAAATGTAAGTTGCGGAACTCGGGCCGGACATTATGTAGCCGAGTCGAGGGACGCTTTCTTGATTTCCCGTTCCTTTTGACTTGCGACGATATATTAGATAAAGATAGCTGGTACGTGCAAATGGTTTCTTAATTGGCATAAAAACAATACACAAACTACAGTTACAGAAAATTGTATTCAAATGTATGTACTATGATTATACCTAGTTGCTAAATAAGAAATACATTTAGAAAAAATACCTGTTTTATAAAAAATACGTAAAAATAGAGTGCAAAAATGGTGTTATAACAAATCATATTATAATACATTTAAAAATTACTATAATTGCATACCGTCAATATCACCTTTTTCAACAGACATTGCAGTGAATTGTTTTTTCTTTGGCGGACCAGCCATAATACATACACAATTTATAACGCTACAAGATACGTGGCGTCTAATATACTATTGTTAAATAATTTTATTTCATGAAATATTTCGGTAGAGATTTTGGACTCCCATTGTCAACCTGCAATTTTAATTGAATCGAGTCAGAAACAGAAGACATAAAACGAGAGTAGTAGTACTAGTACGGAGGGTGTGTAGATCTGCTTCCCACTTGTTTCATCTTCATTTTTCTAGAAGATTGTTTCTGGAAGATATTTTTGATATAGTCTTAATAACTTCATAAGTTTTAAGATGATTGCATGATGGATAATGTCACAACTTCAGATAATATTCGTATTCAGTACCTTGTTTGCTTCTAAATTTCGAAGATGTAATAAACTAGATCTAATTAGACATGGACCGATTTAAACCAATTACAAATCAGAATAGGGAACAATGAGAATGTAGAATTTAATAGACTGTGAAACAGATCAAACAAATGCGCAAGAGAAAAGACAATGTTAACAATTTACTAATGTTATTCCAGGTTTGTTGTAGAATAACAAGTATTATATTGATAATTTAACAATACATTGCAATAACATGTGTATGTGTCTTTTTCACATATCATTTTCTTTTCTTAGAACATCATTCATTTCAATATAATTTTTTTATATTTCATATTTATATAATAGGTAGGTACGTTTAGAAATATGGAATAAAGTAATTTTTTTCTTTATTTCTGCAAAATATTGCCTCTAAGTCACAAAAATCTTTGTTGTATCTCTATCTTTGTATCATGTTTTATAAAGTCATTAATACTTTATTGCTGCTTTCGCAAATTGTATAGCTAATTCTGTTTTACCGAAACTCATGAACAAAATGTTTAAATATAGAGAGTATATTCTGCTATTTTTAGTGACATAAATCTATGCATTTACTTATATTAAAAGCAATGTGTGTTAATGATTTCATTTCTAATTTCCATTATTTTATATAAATAGAACTTTAATTGTAAGAGATCCTTGATTTTTAAAATGTGAAAAGCAAACATTTCTTAGTTTTTTTGCAATAAATATAACTATATTTGACAACTTGATATATTTGTTATACTCTCTTAAAACGCATATTTTACACTATTTTTCTTACCTAACTTTACTCTACCTTGGATAAATAAAACGATATTTAATTTCATAATATAAATTGGAAAGTTGGACTCCAAACGTGCCTGACTTAGCTATAGCAGCTGAGTTGAGGGCAAAGTAGCGACAGCGACCACAAACGTACCATCAGTCATAGCAGCTGAGTTCGAAGGGTGTGGGGATAGTTGCATTATCATATATATTATACTAAAGAATTGCCAAAATTTGTTATAATGGACGCCCGACAAAGAAGAGACTACCAGAACGACCGCCCATGAGTTGGGCACAGAGTTGGCAATCGCCCTAGACAACAGGACTACGTCCTAGCCAAAAGAAGAAGAAGACAATTTTTCTCTATTCTCGGATATTAAGAACATACGCTCTTTAAAATATATTCATCTCTGGCATATTTTTTAAGAAATTTAATTATTTCTGTCTTTACTCAGTTTACAATTTCTTTGCATAGCAATTTCTGTAGAATATGATTCTGTAAAAATCAGAACTGCCTAGAATACATTTATATTTTCTCTCAGTTTATTGCGGTGAATTGAATTTATCATAATGATAATTTTAATAATTATATTGGTTATTAAGTTTAAAATACTTTAACAAGTTTTTTTCCTTCTTAATAATTGATATATTTTAAATATAGTTTCTTTGTTCGTCTGTCATAATGAATTGTGCTTCTTTGTTTAACACTCATATCGCTTGGCAATAATGTTTGTTTTTTAATTTTTATAATAAGTATTTATAATCTGCTTTTACTCCATTATCTTTGATATATTATGGATTTAACTAAATAATAATTTTGTCATATTGCTTCAGTGTGCTATTTTGATTTTAATTATTACATGCATATACGATTATTTTTTTATTATTGTTAAAGTTTTTAAATTCTTTTCCTATTATGTAAACGTAAACCATAAAGAAATTTTTTACACAATTATAAGTACTTAATAAATATATATTTCTTTCATTCCTTACTTTTTTTGCCTACAATCAGCAATTTTTTACTTGCTAGTCTTGCAATACATATTACCTCAAAACATATTTTATTCTTTGAAAATATTAATATGAAATTTAATTAACATTCTTCAATTTATGTATAATCCTTATTTGGCATTATAATTATTATTTATTTAAATTTAAATCCTACCTTATTTTTGTTTTCATCAAATATTAAATTTAACAATGCATTCACTCGTATTTCTGCAATTTTTTATTTATTGCAATATAGAAAAATGTTTTGTGTTCTGTAAATATATGAGGGGATGAGTTGAACATATCATGTAATATTCAAACTTCGTAAGGCAAACCAAAATCTATAACTTCACCTTTCAATCTTTCTCAATAGACAATTTTTTATAGAAATCTTATTTTTATATTAAATATTGGTTCTTTTAAATATGCAGAATTATATATTCTCTTTTCATTGGTGCAATTTTCAATTATAGCGTCCATATAAAAATTAAAACTGTAACATGGTACGATTCGACTCTAATAAAAGCCGGTACTAATAATCCCGACAATAATAATGGTAAAAATAATTCTACCGATTGCAGTCCAATGTAACAAATGGGGATTTCATATTTATGCGTATATCCGGCTATCAGTATCACAGCGGACTACAAACGATAATTTATATACTACGTGCGTTAATGCACACAATTATACTGACAACCCATATCTTACAGTCTACTGCCAACCCTAACTGATGGACTTTCGAATCTAACAACGACAACGATACAATTATTAGCCTTTGACTCTATAACGTAAACGTCAATCGATAATTAAACAACTAAACGAAAGTCCCAAATGGCAGTAGTTTATAAACCCCTACCCTACGTCATTGCAGGAAATATTGTCAATATATTATGTGAGCGATTTTACATAGGAATATGGTTACTTAACTAAACTGGCACAGTTTGATGTCACTATCTGCTATGCTTGTTGAGTGGAACCCTCTTAGCCACTATATTTGACTTCACTTCGCTGGTATTTAAGTTTAATTTTAAATATACCAAAACCGACTAATTTAAAGATAAATATATTAAAATAACTAAACATGTTGAATACACGTACAATTACGTAACACATAACACTTTGGTTAAAACATGTAAATAACTGATAGGCGATTATATCAACGTACATTGTTGGTTTAGTGTGAACTGATGTACGTGAAGCTTAACTATTTATGTACACTTACAACACATTCTTACGACGAACTTAGAGCTAAATTTGTACGAATAGCTTACTTGTTCTCAGAGCAAGCGAGTACAGCCTCGCTTGGAGCAGCATAATTACTAACTGACGCATCTTGTATCGGCAAGAGAGCTGCAAACTGATTTTGATGACTTTACTAAATTTATTCTTCTTACGTCTCGCCTAAGTTCAAATGCATTTCTCTATATTTCATAACATTTCTCAATGTTACAAAACTTTAACATCATAACTCGAAGTCCGACAGTCGCTAATCAAAATAATGTTATTCGTGAAGTCACACTATAACAAAAAAAAAAACTTATTACCTATATATTTTGTTTATATCATTTTACTTTTTTATTAGGTTCATTATTAAACATTTGCTTTTGATTTTTATACTATTTGTTCTTAATTAGATTGAGTTGAAATAGCATATTATTACAAGAAAATATATACATATCTTTAGCATTTTGACATATTTTATTCACATCCCATGAAATATAAATCAATTATTCATTATAGGATGATGGTCCAACCCAAACTGAAACTATTACAATTTCTATAAATACTATTAGGCCCAGCTCATACCACCTGTAGATAATTTTTTATAGAAATCTAATTTTTATATTAAATATTGGTTCTTTTAAATATGCAGAATTATAAATTCTCTTTTCATTTTCAATTATAGCGTCCATATAAAAATTAAAACTGGAACATGGTACGATTCGACTCCAATAAAAGCCAGTACTAATAATCCCGGCAACAGTAATCATGGTAAAAAAAATCCTACCGACTGCAGTCAAATCAAAAAATTAGGATTTCATATTTTATCCGTACATCCGGCTGTCAGTATCACAGCGGGCTACAAAGCGATACTTTATATACTACGTGCGATAATGCACTTAGTTCTACTGACAACCGGTATTTTACAGTCTACTGCCAACCGTAACTTATGGACTTTCGAATCTAACAACGACGACGATACAATTGTTAGCCTTCGAATATATATGGTAAAGGCCAATCAATAATTAAACAACTAAACGAAAGTCCTAAATGATTCGAATTCCTCTTTCCGAGGGTATGTAAACAGGCAGTAGTTTACAAACCCCTAACCTACGTTATTGCAGGAAATATGGCCAATATATTATGTGAGCGATTTTACATAGAATCTGGTTACTTAACTAAGCTTAACTATTTATGTACAATTACAACATATTCGTACAACGACGAATTTAGAGCTAAATTTGTACGAATAGCTTACTTGTTCTAAGTGCAAGCGAGTACAGCCTCGCTTGGAGCAGCATAATTACTAACTGACACATCTTGTATCGGCAAGAGAGCTGCAAACTGATTTTGCTAACTTTACTAAATTTTTCCTTCTTACGACATCATAACTCGAAATTTAAGAGTCGCTAATCAAAATAGTGATATTCGTGACGTCACTATAACAAAAAAAAACTTATTACCTAAGTGTTTTATTAGTATCATTTTGCTTCTTTATTAGTATTTATTTATGTTTTGTGATCTACTCAATGTGTAAAATATATCAATATGCTTTAATTAGCTTATAATAAAACTCAACCAAAACTTATATTTTTTGCTATATTACACTACTACCATAGTAACAATACATACATACTTGATTGACTAAAATGTTGAAACAAAATAAATATTTTATTTCAACACTTCCCCGAAAACTTAAGTTTTATTTTAACATTTAAACCATACCTAACATACTACGTAAGCGAACAAACTCGACACGAGGAACTGGTTTCGTCAAGATATCAACAATTTGGTCCTTATAAGATACAGTGAAATTGCCAAATGACCTAACTGCTGTCGAATGAAGTGAAACCGTACTTCTATATGTTTTGTCATATGAAAAACGTGATTCTTTGCCAGTTTGATAGTACTTGCATTGTCGATCAGTAACATAGGCATCGTTTTCAGTGGTGAAATTTCTGTAAATAATCAAAGTAGCCAAACAGCTTCTTTCGCCGCCTCGCTTGCAGCCACGTATTCTGATTCTGTGCTTGATAAAACGACACGCTGTTGTTGCTTGCTTGCCCAAGTAATTGTACAACCACTGTATTTAAAAATAATTCCACTTACTGCTTTTCTTGATGTTGGTTCACTGGCGAAATATGCGCCGCTGTACCCTATTAATTCACCGATGTAACCATTTGTTTTGTGAAAAATACCTTTTGATGTTGAACCCCTTATATATTTCAATATCCTTTTTATCAGAATCCAGTGTTGTTCTTGAGGTTCCTTTAGAAACTGCAAAGGAAATATCTGGTCGCGTAGCAACAGCTGCTTCCCGATATGGAGCATTTGTCTTTCTATCCTCTTTTTGTAGATACTGCTGTATTGGAGTTGATACTGGATTTGTGTGTGTGTCATATTGAATCGTCGTATGATACTTTCTGCATAATTTTCTTGATTGATGAAAATAGAACCATCCTCATGACATTTAATTAACACATTCAGAAAATATCCAACTGGTTAATAGTTATTTGAAAATTCTCTTAGTTGCTGAAGAAATTTGTCAATGTTACTTCTTCTATTTGCTAATACAAGGCCATCGTCGACGTAAAATACTGTAATTAGTTTGTTACCACCATTTTTCTATAAAATAAGCAAGGATCTGCTTTACTTTTTATCAGACCAAAGTTTAATAAAACTTCTTTAAAACGACGATTCCAACATCGCGGACACTGCTTCAATCCATACAAACTCTTTTCAAGTTTGCAAATGCGTTCTGTTCTGTCTTCAAAGCCTTGAGGTTGTTCCATGAAGATTTCTTCTTCAAGTATCCCATTCAGGAAAGCCGTTTTAATATCAAATTGTGAAATTTCAAATTTTTCACATGTTGCAATGCTTAAGACTGTACTTATTGTGTCAAAACAGGCAACGAGGCTGTAAGTTTCGTTGTAATCAACCCCTTTCGCTTGGTGCGATACACCCCTTTATTAGAAATAGGTTTCCTCTTCCATTGCCAATTTTTATATTCTTTCGAATTTATAGCTTTCGTATAACTTGTGGGTTCTTCTACTTCAGCCAGCATAGTCCCTATTAGTCTTTCAGGACCCTTGACGTGCACTCGATTTCTTAGTCTTGTAGTTGATGTTTCATCTTTTAATTGGGAATCTTCTGTCAATTTATCTTCGCTTATGTTCGCAGTGTCTTTTTTCTTCTCAACTGGTATCGTCTTGCTTGCAATTTTTGGTTCAAAAATGACATTTTTACTTCGCAAAATCTGATTTCCTTTCTTCATCCATATGCGAAAGTCATCTATATCGTCAGAGTACCCAACAAAAATATCACGTTGACCTTTTGCGTCCCATTTCTTCCTGTGTACATTCGGTACATGCACGTAACATCCAGTTCCGAAAATATGAACATTTTCAAGACGTGTTTTCTTCCCCGTAAAAAGCTCATAAGGATTTTTTCAACAGTATTACTTAGTCTTGTTCGATTCAATACATACACAACAGTATTTACTGCCTCTGCCCATAAACATTTTGGTAAATCTTTGCAAGAAGCATTGTGCGAGCCAATTCTACTACTGTTCGATTTGTTCGCTCAGCACAGCCGTTTTGCTCTGGGGTATATGTATTAGTAATGATAATTTTCTTACCTATTGTCTTTAAAACTTTCTTTACGTTGACATTATTAAATTCCAAGCCTCTGTCACAGAGAATTCCCCCAATTTGTCGTCCATATTGATTTTTCATTAATTCTAGCATTGCCTTAAATTTCTCAACAGCTTCAGACTTTTCTTTAAGGAAGTAAACCATTCGGGATTTGGAGAAATCGCATGCAAAACAAAGTAAATATTTCGCACCTCCCAAAGAAGCTTTCTCCATATGACCGCAGAGGTCTGCATGAATAATTTCACCAGGAGTATTTGCACGTTGCTAACAAGTTTGAAAAGTACTTTTTTGCTGCTTACCTTCAACGCAGGCTTCGCAGAATTCTTCATTACCAACTGTAGCAATTCCATTTTGTTTTAAAATTTGTTGTTCATAACTGAATCGTTCATGCCAAATTTGCAATGAATGTTTTAACGTCAAAATTATTTTATTTCTTGATTCTGGCTGTTTTACACGAATTAACATTGGAAATAATTGTCCATGTCGTACTCCGCGTGCTTTAAGAATATTGTCTTTTACAAATTCACGCGAGAATTTAGACGATTTAAATAACAGACCTTTATCGACAGCGGATGTCAGAAAATAAGTTCCTTCGTGCTTATGGAACGTACAAAACGTTTTCCATATAACAAGGTACCCATTCTCCATCAACTGCAGCTTCAAATTTAATCGTACTTTTTCCTAGGGCACTCATTGTTGAGTTATTACGTACGTGGATTTCGATAGGTGTAGTAAATTGTTGAAACGATAAATACCATTCCTTACGATTTGTCACATGGTCGGTAGCTCCCGAATCAATAATCCAAATGTCTCTGTGAATCTCAGCATTTAATATTTCGCTCATAAATGCCTGTTCATGTTGATTAACATTCAAAGAGATCTCTTGATTCTTCTTCTTGATTTGTTTAGGACAATTTCTTTTAATGTGGTCTATACCACCACAGCCGTAACACTTAAAAGTAATTCTTTTATCTGTTGTCTTTTCGTCCGCTGAAAATTTCTTTACTTTCTTTAAGTGTTCATTACTAACTTGTCTTAGTTTTAGCAGTCACCGAAGCCACTATTTCTTCTTGTTTTACATTTCTTTGAAATCTTCGTTTTTCTTCGGATATTAGTACACTAATCAAATTCGTAAGTGTTTGTTTTTCTTCTGGTCTTGCCCACCATGCTTGACGAAGACTTTCGTACTCGTCTGGTAGTGTTTCCAGTAATTTTACCATTAAAGATGATTCATCGTGATTTGCTTCACTTTCTTCTTTTCCGTTCCATTTGACTTGCGACAATGCGTCTTGATGGCGGGGCAATGCTACTAATAGTGTATTCCGAAATTGAACCAAGTTAACCGCGGTTACTTTTTCAGCAACCGGTTGTGTTTTCGAAACGCGGTTACTGAAGCTGTTAACTTTTCTGTAACCACATTAACCGCGCTAGGTCGGCGGTTGTGGTGCGGTTACATTTTGATGCATGACAAATGAACTTTTAACTATTTTAAATTTATCAAAATGAGGTTAGCTGCTAGCTGGTCCGTTTTCGAGTCCGATGTCGGTAACATTCTAACCGTAGTTAAACCGTAATCATTTTCAGTGGTTACCGTGGTTTAATTTCAGAATACACCGAATACACTATAAGTAGATAAGAGGGATTGAATTAAAGCATACCTGTTATCCACATGTAATATTAATTAAGAATCGAGTCAAACTTGTATGTGCACTGATTGTTCTCAGAGAAACAGCATATTCAGCGATAGGTAGGGTGACCATCTGTCTTGTGGTGGAACCACGCCATATTGACATTGATAAGTTCCCCTTACTGCACTTATCCCCTTAACTTGTGCATTTGTCAGTGTCGAGAAGCTGGTACCACGCGCTATCGTTATTGCTTATTTATGATTGACATTGACATGACTTCATAGCAAGCAGAAGTCGCTTGTCGCTTACACAAATCAAACATATATTTTATCAGTGCGGTTGACGATGAAGAAATTTTGAAACAAATTTATTGAAGGATAGGGGAGTAAAAAGTGAAATATTTATAACTTCTTTACTCTCGAACAATTAAAATTTGACTAGAATTATAAATGGTAGTATACAAATTACTTTTTCATCAAATTTGTATTCTAAATAGGTATTATATTTTCAAGATATACTTTAATAAAGGTTTTTATTTAAAATTTTCGTTTCTTTATTTGTAAATGATGTAATTAACTTTACCGGTTTCAGGATATTATTCTATTGTTTACATGTACAAAAGTAGGCTGGTAACTAGGTAATAACTGTATCTGTGTGGTAATATTATTACCATACTAACTTGTCAACAACGGTCTTCAAAATGAAAATAAAATAAAATTAAAATATAATGGTCTTCATTAATACATACAGATAACGTTAGCCTATCGTTCTAAATACGGTCTAGTTTATTCTAAAGTAATAAACATGTGGAACAAAGAACATAATTTGAATATTTGTCATAAATTTTCGTTTCTTTATTTGTAAATGATGTAATTAACTTTACCGGTTTCAGGATATTATTCTATTGTTTACATGTACAAAAGTAGGCTGGTAACTAGGTAATAACTGTATCTGTGTGGTAATATTATTACCATACTAACTTGTCAACAACGGTCTTCAAAATGAAAATAAAATAAAATTAAAATATAATGGTCTTCATTAATACATACAGATAACGTTAGCCTATCGTTCTAAATACGGTCTAGTTTATTCTAAAGTAATAAACATGTGGAACAAAGAACATAATTTGAATATTTGTCATATTGACATATGTCAAAATAATTGTTCTGTTAACCATAGCAATCTGAAAGGAGCATTAATGAAAGAATTTCAAAAAATGGTATTTATCAATAATGTCTTAATTTTTTGAAACCGATAAACTATTGAACAAACCACGGATGTTATTAATCATAACAAGCCTTAGATGTCTTCAAATTCTCGCTCTACGAGCTCGGATTTCAAACCGACATCTTCGGCAGTTATGATATACATAACATTCCTAGGTATGTTAATAGCTATTACGGGGCTCTAAGATCAGCTGTTTCGAAGGTAACAGCTGAGTGCTCGCTCTCTATATAAATAACCACAAAATTATTAACTTGTTCTTAATAAAACAACGTAAGTTGCATATTTAATAATATGTAAAGTTTGTTGACAGTAATATATTTATATTTTAGATGGCCAAAAGAATGAGAGTTCACCCCAGGCATTGGACATTGCTATTAGATTTTTTAGAACTACACCCAGAATTAATAACAGGAAAATTTTCAAGTATTAATTCTAAACAAAAATCAAATGATTTATTTACCGAAATTACAGACAAACTCATTGCTTTAGGATTTGGCATAAAAACAACAGAAAAGTGGAAAATTGCTTAACTGACTGGAAGTGTAAAGTAAAGGCAAAATGTCAAGTAATAAATAAAAGCAGAAGAAAAACAGGCGGTGGTCCAGGAAATGAAAATAAACTAAATGAAAATGAGAGCAGGTTAATGCCACTAATCGGTTGGAGTGGCGTGGAAGGTGTAGATAGTGAATTAGTAGAATGTGGATTGGAAACAAACTTAAGTTCAAATACTGACATGCAATTAGAACAAAATAACGATAATCAACTACCACTAAAGAATGCATAATTAGAAGAAGCAGAAGTCTCAATTCCTATGAAGAAAAAGAAAGTTACACTTACTACACCGGGTACAAACAAAAATAGGGAAAAAGACTTGGAATTGTGTCACGAAGAAACACTGGAAGTATTAAACGATATAAAAGCATATATTAAACAACTTGCAAATAACTGTGCTGATGTAGCTATGTCAATAAATAATAATACATCAGTTTTACAGAAAATTGAAGTAACATTGAACTCTTTTATAGGCATAAGTACTATCAGTGTAATAGCTCAAGATTTTTATGAAACTGCTGTATTGAATAATTTTGTGTAATCGTTTTGTTGTAATTTACATAATTTACCAAATTTAGTTTTTAAAAATATAAGACTAATATATTGATTTTGTTAAATAAAAAATATGTATTTGTAATAAACGATTACGCATATACTTATAAACTTTTATTTTTATGCAAAATATTTCCTAACAATATTATGTCGTATTTGCCGTCTTTCCTTTAATATTTGAACTGGATCCAATTGTCTTGGTAGAACAGCAATATCTTCATTATTCTGCGGTTCTATTAACTCACAATTTAATGGTAAATTTCCATCCACACACATGTTGTGTAATATAGCACAAGCAATTATTATTTTGCTTACAACCCTAGGTTCATACCTTTGCACTCTTTCGCCAAGTAAACATCTAAAGCGCATTTTCAAAACGCCATTGCATCTTTTAATGCAATTTCTGGCAGAATAGTGTGTTGTAGTGCACCGGTTTTCTGGAGTGTCCGGTATGGCATCTAATATAGGTGTCATAAGCCACGGCAGTAGAGGATAGCCAGAATCACCTAATAACCACGAGTTCCTGTCGCTTTGTTCGTTACAGTGATGAAGTTCTTCTTTGATGGCTGGTCCTCGCCAAATATATGCATCGTGAGTTGATCCGGGAAATAGTACATTTATTGCTAATATTTTCAAATTGTAATCACATATTTAGGAAATTAAATCGGGTTAAACTATTTTAATAGATATTTACATTGAGATTTTTCTTACGATTTGTACATTTATGGAATGATTACCTTTCCTATTAATATAATTATGTTCTTCTAATCTAGGAGTCAAAATTGCAACATGTGTGCAGTTAATTGCACCTAAAAGTTGAAAAAATGTTTACAAATATACTCGTATATATATATATATATATATATATATATATATATATATATATATATATATATATATATATATATATATATATATATATATATGTACATCAAAGAATTATATGACAGTTACCTATAACTCCCAGGAAATGTGTCCTTTGCATAAATGTTAATTTAATTACATATTTTTGCTCTTCTGTATGTGGAAATTTAATATACTCATCCCTCAAATGTGTGTATATTAGAGTACTGACTTCTCTTTGCTTACATATTGCTGACTCATCGATAAATTGAAACTTTGTCTGATTAGTTTCTGATAACTCCCAGTTGAGGAGAATCTTAGAGCAGTAAATATTCTTATTTCAGGGGAAATAGCATTAGTATCATTTGAATATGACATATATGGTATAAGGTTGTGCATCAGATTGTATACCATATTTTTGGAAAGTCTGAATAGATTTATAAATAATACATTGTCCAAAGAGAAAGAGTTATTTTGGTTTCTCATATTTCGTCTTATTTGGATAAAAAATTTAATCTTCTTCGCCTCTCTACAGCTCGTCTACGATTAAATATTTCTATTTTTACCGCCAGTATTTCAAATATTTTAAATAAAATTGCACCCAATATTTACAATAGATGACACTATTTGACTTCTTTAAATTTTAAACGTCAAAATCAGTTTCTTACGCATGCGCAATAGTCGAATGTTTTTGATATGGACGTAACATTTAGTAGATTTCACGAACTTAAACGAACAACTTGTCAATTTTCTTTTATCAATATGGCGTGGTCCCGAAACACAGATTTCTTGATAAGACATTATCTACTACCTATTAGGGAAAAACAGAGATGGTAGGTTACAACGCTAAGGACGTAGCTGTCAGAAATCTGATTGCAATAATTATTGAACATTGATATTTTATTTTAAGATAGATTTCAATGAATGAAATAATTAGTCTACACGTAACAAAATACTCGTAAAATATTCACAAACACTTGTTCACAACGATTAAATATAACTTTTACTTGATGTGTAATTCGTAGACCTAATTCGCCTCCTCGTGGTGCACCCTAGGTGTAGTATACTTGGATTTATTATTATTATTTATATTTAGTTTCATAGTAGGTTACTCAAAATACCATAGTTACAACAATGTATTAAAACAAATAATATAAAATCAGTTTCTGAAAAATAAACACGTAAAAACTAAAGTGTCATAATTATTATTTAAACCTACATATATAACATTTTTATGGCGACGAGTAGTACATTGGTAGAATAATAGTTCTGTTAATAATTTACGGAATATATATAAATCAATTACAATGGCGATGTCAGTAAATATTACTCAGGTAAATATCTATTGATTCCAAGAAAATAAGATCTGAAACTAGACGAGATCCTTTTCTCGGCAAAATATTTAATATGATCAAGTATGGGTTTCCCAAAAATAATAATGATGAATTATTAGTACCATTTATAAAAAGAAAGGACGAATTATCTATAGATAATGGTATAATAATGTGGGGCTACAGAGCAGTTGTTCCTACAAAATTAAGATCACAGTTGCTTTTAGAATTACATAGTACACATGAAGGAATTTGTAAAATGAAAGCTAATGCACGATCTTACTTTTGGTGGCCTTCACTTGACAAAGATATTGAAAATTTAATTAATAATTGCCGAATATGTTTTATTTCGAAACCTGAACCTAGAAAATCTGCATTAATACCGTGTGTTAAAGGAAATTATTTCTTTGAAAGAATTCATGCTGATTACTTAGGTCCTGTTCGAGGCAAAATGATACTAATTATAACCGACACCTACTCAAAATGGCTTGAAGCTTTTATAATGAAAAGTACTGACGCGAACGCAACAGTAGAAAAATTTCGGGAATGTTTTGCGAGATTTGGGTTACCTAAGGTAGTAGTAACCGACAATGGTCCACAGTTTACTTCGGGTGAATTTTCCAATTATTTATGTAAAAATACTGTGAAACATATAACTTCTCCTCCTTACCATCCAGCAACGAATGGGTATGCCGAAAATGCTGTAAAAAATGTAAAAAGAGGAATTGTAAAAATTTTGCAGAATGAGACCAATAGTGATTTATCATTAGAAACTAGCTTACAAAGATATTTATTTCATTATCGTAATTCTCCTCATATCACTACTGGTGTCGCTCCAGCAAGTTTAGTTTTTAAGAATAAAGTAAGAAATAGATTTGACTTATTATTAGAAAATTACAAAGAAAATAAAAATATTGTTAATTATAAAGGAACGCGAAAAGATACTTTTGTTCAGGGTCAAATAGTTTTGGTTAGAGATTATAGAAATCCAAATAAAAAAACGTGGGTAGAGGCAGAGATAGATGAAGTTTTAGGGGATAGAATTTATTTATGCAGATTACTTAAAGAAAACCTTATTTGGAAGAGACATGTAAATCAGATTTTAAAAACAAAATTCTATAGCAATGATGTACCTGATAAAGTAGAAAATAATTTTAAATCTGATCCAGTAGGTTCATGTATTTCTAAAAATTTACCTCTTTCTACGGAATTAGATAATACAAATCTTTCCCAAAAAGATAATAATGATTCATTAAGTCAAGATAAAGATAACATATTAGAATTGCCAGATAATTCTGTAACAAATACGGGTGATGAAAGTTCCAATGAAAATGATAAATACAACATTAATAATAAAAATAAATTTGTACGCGATATGTCATTAAATATAAATAATAGACCTAAAAGAAATGTCAAACCCCCTGACAGATTAGCTTATTGAGGGAGGTATTGTAGTATACTTGGATTTATTATTATTATTATTTATATTTAGTTTCATAGTAGGTTACTCAAAATACCATAGTTACAACAATGTATTAAAACAAATAATATAAAATCAGTTTCTGAAAAATAAACACGTAAAAACTAAAGTGTCATAATTATTATTTAAACCTACATATATAACACTAGGTAACGCTAAATGAACAAGTCAGCGATCAAACAATCCTCAAGGATCTTGAAGATCTTCAGGTCATTGCATTCATCACAATGGCTCAAGCACAGTCGTAGTGAAGCAACAGTCATAGCTACACACTAGTATTTTCATCAAGATATTTTGGTATTTTTAGTAACAGAAATCTATTCCATTATATTAAACGTATGGTGTTAATGATTTTACTTCTCTTTTCCATTATTTAATATAAATAAAATTTCAAATAAAAGGGATTCTTCAGGTTTTTTTTCAAGTATATAAATTAGACATTTCTCTATATTTTCCATTAATTTATAACAATGATTTGATAACTTGATATAGATTTATTATACCCTCATAAAACGCATATTTTACTCACTATTTTCTAGTATCTTAATCTGCCTTGACCATCTATTGTTATCATTGAAATTAGAGCTCTTATGGAACATGCACTTCGAAACGAGCATCTAATAAGAGTTTATTTTTATAAATTTTAATTCCTCTAAATAAAACGATATATAAACTTTTATTTTTATGCAAAATATTTCCTAACAATATTATGTCGTATTTGCCGTCTTTCCTTTAATATTTGAACTGGATCCAATTGTCTTGGTAGAACAGCAATATCTTCATTATTCTGCGGTTCTATTAACTCACAATTTAATGGTAAATTTCCATCCACACACATGTTGTGTAATATAGCACAAGCAATTATTATTTTGCTTACAACCCTAGGTTCATACCTTTGCACTCTTTCGCCAAGTAAACATCTAAAGCGCATTTTCAAAACGCCATTGCATCTTTTAATGCAATTTCTGGCAGAATAGTGTGTTGTAGTGCACCGGTTTTCTGGAGTGTCCGGTATGGCATCTAATATAGGTGTCATAAGCCACGGCAGTAGAGGATAGCCAGAATCACCTAATAACCACGAGTTCCTGTCGCTTTGTTCGTTACAGTGATGAAGTTCTTCTTTGATGGCTGGTCCTCGCCAAATAAATGCATCGTGAGTTGATCCGGGAAATAGTACATTTATTGCTAATATTTTCAAATTGTAATCACATATTTAGGAAATTAAATCGGGTTAAACTATTTTAATAGATATTTACATTGAGATTTTTCTTACGATTTGTACATTTATGGAATGATTACCTTTCCTATTAATATAATTATGTTCTTCTAATCTAGGAGTCAAAATTGCAACATGTGTGCAGTTAATTGCACCTAAAAGTTGAAAAAATGTTTACAAATATACTCGTATATATATATATATATATATATATATATATATATATATATATATATATATATATATATATATATATGTACATCAAAGAATTATATGACAGTTACCTATAACTCCCAGGAAATGTGTCCTTTGCATAAATGTTAATTTAATTACATATTTTTGCTCTTCTGTATGTGGAAATTTAATATACTCATCCCTCAAATGTGTGTATATTAGAGTACTGACTTCTCTAACACATTTGCTTACATATTGCTGACTCATCGATAAATTGAAACTTTGTCTGATTAGTTTCTGATAACTCCCAGTTGAGGAGAATCTTAGAGCAGTAAATATTCTTATTTCAGGGGAAATAGCATTAGTATCATTTGAATATGACATATATGGTATAAGGTTGTGCATCAGATTGTATACCATATATTTGGAAAGTCTGAATAGATTTATAAATAATACATTGTCCAAAGAGAAAGAGTTATTTTGGTTTCTCATATTTCGTCTTATTTGGATAAAAAATTTAATCTTCTTCGCCTCTCTACAGCTCGTCTACGATTAAATATTTCTATTTTTACCGCCAGTATTTCAAATATTTTAAATAAAATTGCACCCAATATTTACAATAGATGACACTATTTGACTTCTTTAAATTTTAAACGTCAAAATCAGTTTCTTACGCATGCGCAATAGTCGAATGTTTTTGATATGGACGTAACATTTAGTAGATTTCACGAACTTAAACGAACAACTTGTCAATTTTCTTTTATCAATATGGCGTGATCCCGAAACACAGATTTCTTGATAAGACATTATCGCTATGTACTAGTCAATGCAATGTCAATATCAATTTGGCGTGGTCCCACCACAGGTTTGGCCGGGATAATCCCGGATTTCATAGATTGTCCCGGCGTCCCGTCATGTTTTTGTAATGTCCCGGTTCTACGTAATTATAAATTTTCTTTCTGTATTTATATCTGCACCGTGTTTCATCAAGTACCTATATATTTTCTAATCTTTAATGATTACAAAATGTGAATGTTTGACCGTAAATATATTGTAAATATTGTTCGAAAAAATGCTTTCCTATTTCTATTTACACTAATTTCACAACCACAAGTCAAAATAACGTGGTATACTGAAAAATGTAGAATGAACATTGCAACCATTGCAAATTTAATCGTGATGAAAACAAATATCCTTGAAAATTGTAAAGATTTTTACCATAGAATAAAAAAAGACAAACATGTATTAAAACAAATACTTTCGACCAAAAAATACGAGTAAAGGAAGAGGGAAAAACAAATGTAATCCAGAAATTATTGTCCCTTTATATCATATGTGAATATATGTTTACAATGTAATTATTTTTTTGTGTTGATATAATTTGCTTATGTATTATTGTTAAGTTCGCAATATTTGTATTATGTGAAATTAAAACCTAGCGATATAAGAATATAAAACGAGAGTAGTATTACGAAGGGAGTGTGGATCAACTTTTCACTTGCTACCTCTTAACATTTGTAGAAGATTTTTTCTAGAAGCTATTTTTCTTTTAGTCTTAATAATATGTTGGCTAAAGGACAAATTCCTGCCGAGTAAAACTTTCTGAGTTTTAAGAAGGTTATTTGGAGTAAGTCACAATTTGACCACGGATGGAATAATTTAGAAATAGTTACAGATCGACCGATTTATATTACAAATTAGAATAGACTTTAATATTAAGTCAAACAAATCAAACAAAACGCAGAACAAAAGTTAATGTTAACAATTTAATAATATAATTGCATATTAGTAATAGAGAAACAATTACATTGTTAATTTTCAATTTGTATCATAGAATCATTTGACAATACACTGAATTAACAGATGCATGTATCATTTTCACATATTATTTTATTTTCTTAGAACTTTTCATTTAATTTTATTTTGAGATAATTTGTTTTTAATCTGCATATTTTATAATAATTCCAATAGTATTTTTTGAATCGTCCATATGTTTTATACATAATACGTTTCTTATAAATAAATCTGGAATAAATCGAATTATTGTTTGTTTTCTTTATTTCCTCATAACGCTTCTGTCACAAAAATCTGGTTAAACTATATTTTGTTACTTGTTCAAGCAAATAGGATATAGTTTTTAAACTGCATATTTTGTAATAATTTCAATATTATTTTTCGTATCGTCCATATGTTTTATATATAATTCGTTTCTTATAAATAAATTTGGAATAAATCGAATTATTGTTTTTTTTTTTATTTTCTCATAACGTTTCTGTCACAAAAATCTGGTTAAGATTTTTATATTTCTATCTTTGTGTTTTATGTTTTAAAACGTCATTTATACTTCATTGCTGCTTTCTCAAATTGCTTGGCAAGTTCCGTCTTACTAAAACTCATGGAAAAATGTTTAAATAAAGAAAGTATATTTGCGTATCGTTATATTAAGGGCAACCTAGAAACATTGTTATGCGATTCATTTTGTAAGTTTCATATTTATACCTATAAAAAGTTATATAAGTAGTTAGAATGAGCTGCAATTTAATGTCTCTTTTATATGTGCATAATCTACAATATTTTGCCTCGCTCATATTTCCAAGTATTCCATTGATAGGTTACGTACATTTGAAGGCCTACCTAGAACGATGTTCATTATTCCGCTTTTATGTTGTTTAAGGAGTTCAGACTTTCCGAACCTGTGTGATTATAAAGATAACGTGAATATTATAAATTAATTGCAATGTCTACCGACTTACAATTATTATATACATGCTAATTTAGGTAAATACAAATTGCATTAATAAAATAATAGATAACATATTTTTTTGTGTTAAAATTATTCTTTTTAACTTAATCTGCAGCGAAGGTTTAAAAAACATGCATTGCACCTTCTCTCTCTTTTTTAAATGCGGTGAATGATCAAACATTTATGCCACTCTCTGTCACTCACAATCTTGTTTCGTTGTCTTTGATGAAACGTCTGTGTTATATGTTCATTTCTTTCTAACTACCTATTAGGGAAAAACAGAGATGGTAGGTTACAACGCTAAGGACGTAGCTGTCAGAAATCTGATTGCAATAATTATTGAACATTGATATTTTATTTTAAGATAGATTTCAATGAATGAAATAATTAGTCTACACGTAACAAAATACTCGTAAAATATTCACAAACACTTGTTCACAACGATTAAATATAACTTTTACTTGATGTGTAATGTGTAGACCTAATTCGTCTCCTCGTGGTGCACCCTAGGTAACGCTAAATGAATAAGTCAGCGATCAGACAATCATCAAGGATCTTGAGGATCGTCAGGTCATTGCATTCATCACAATGGCTCAAGCATAGTCGTAGTGAAGCAACAGTCATAACTACGCACTAGTATGTTCATCAATTTATTTACATGCACATAAAATGCTCGTAACATTCATATTATTTTAATTTTCAAGATAGGTATGATATTTTGGTGTTTTTAGTAACAGAAATCTATTCCAATATATTAAACGTATGGTGTTAATGATTTTATTTCTCTTTTCCATTATTTAATATAAATAATAAAATTTCAACTGAAAGGGATTCTTCAGCATTTTTTTCTAAAATGTAAATTAGACATTTCTCTATATTTTCCATTAATTTATAACAATGATATGATAACTTCATAGATTTATTATACACTTATAAAACGCATATTTTACTTACTATTTTCTAGTATCTTAATCTGCATTGACCATCTATTGTTATCATTGAAATTAGAGCTTTAATGGAACATGCAACATCGAAATGAGCATCTAATAAGAGCTTGTTTTTTTACATTTTAATTTCTCTCAATAAAACGATATTTATTTTCCTAACATAAATTTTAAAACATGTAGATAATTTATTATTATATAAAATATACTGACTATACAGGGTAACACTGACAAACGGGCCACTGGAAATAACTTTTTTATTTATACATATTTTTAATTTTTTTTTTGAATATTTGTATATTAGGCATAGGGGCTCACAAATCGTGGTATTTTGCATGATAGTAGAGCTTTCGGTTTAACCGGAAGTGACAATAACTTTCATATTTGAAATGGGATACCCTATATATTTTTACATATTTGGAATTTACATAAAATTACAAATTCAACGATATCATTGAAGTGAATTTTAACTGAAGAAGTGAATTAGAAAATTATGTTCAATTAACCTAGTTAGCCATTATTAAATATAAATAAAACTTTAACTGAGAGATTCTTAATTTTTTTTTCAAATATGTAAATTAGACATTTCTCTGCATTTCCCAATAATTATAACAATGATTTGATAACATTTGTTATATCTTTATAAAACGCATATTTTACGCACTATTTTCTAGTGACTTATTTTGCCTTAGGCAATCTATTGATATCATTGGAGTTGACTTAGAGCTCTAAACCTCGAAATGAGCATCTAATAAGACCTTGTTTTCTACATTTAATTCTTTTAAATAATTTGAAAACATGTAATTTACTATTATATGAAATATGCTGACTATAAATCGAATAAAATATAAATTTTTGATATTTTATAATTATTTATAACAATAATAATAATAATTATATAACTTTATTGACCACAGTCAACGGCGGGGTTCAGCCAAAGGCTGCTCTTCCACCCAACCGGTATATTAGATTACAAAAAAATAGGAAAAAGTCAACATGAGTACATAGCATGAAAGAATAACATAATATGCCAAAAAGCAGATAAATAGGGTTAATTTGTTTATAATAATAATATATTGAAAAAGATTACTAATTTAAAGAGAACAATTTTTTAACATGAGCTTTGAAAGAGATTTTAATTCACTTGGAAGATTGTTATACAATTTGGGTGCAAGGTAAGAAGACGCATTTTTCGATTTTTTTTTTTTTTTATATGAAGGTACGACATACGAATTCTTATCACGTAATTGATAATGCTGTTCTTTTAATTTGATTTTCATGTAGATAAGAAGGGCAACCTGTTAGTATGATCTTCTGAATTTGACAAAGATAGAATATCTTCACACGTTCATCAATATAATGAAGATTAGATGAAATACGAAATGAACAAATATGGTCATATTTACGCACATTATAAACGAACCGAAGGCATGAGTTTTGAAATAGCGTTATTTTATTTTTGTCGTTTTGTGTCAAGTGTGGAACATATACACATGCACAGTAGTCGAGTATAGGTAGTAACAAGGTGTTAATTAGTCTTAATTTTATTCCTGCTGATAATAACTTGCGATACTGGTATAAATGTCGTAGTCTAAGTCTAGCCGCTTTTAGTTTTTTTATCAAATGGTCACGGAAGTTAAGGTCTTTGTCAATTATCATACCCAAACTCTTAATAGCCAAACCACGATTTAATATTTCTCCTTGCAGTTTTATAACATCTGTATCACAGTTTCCAATTACTAAGAGCGAAGATTTATCAGTATTAATCTTGAGCCCATTATTAGTAGTCCATGTCGACAACTTTTCCAGATCCTTATTTATGGCCTCACATTCATCTTTGGCGTTCATCTTATTTACGGTTGCTAGCAACTGAGTATCATCAGCAAATGAATGTGAGAAATAGTATTGCAGACTGGATGATAGGTCGGCCACATACAAAAGGAAAAATAATGGACCCAAGATAGAGCCTAGAGGAACTCCTTGATGAAGAGGGAATCTACGCGATTGATGAATGGATGAATGACTACATGAAAATGTCTATTAAAAAAATAGCTTCTGCACCAAATAATTGCATCATCACTAAATCCATAATATCGTAGTTTAGCTAATAAGAGATTGTGATCCACCATATCAAAAGCTTTGGAAAAATATATTTGGATTAAAAAAGTTGTTTTAGAGTTATCATAATTTTTAATAATTTCATCAGTAATATTCATTAAGCAGATATTCGTGCTGTAACCATTTCTGAATCCTGACTGTGTAGTTGGTAAAATATTAGTTCCTTTTAGGAAATTTGTTATCTGATTACAGCATATTCGCTCCAAAACCTTCGATAAGGTGGGTAGTATACTAATAGGACGTAAGTCATTGTATGTTAAGATACCACTTTTTTGGGTATAGGTTTAATTATCGCTATTTTCCAAATTTCTGGTTATTTCTCTATTGTCAATGCAAGTATTTATTACATGCGTAATGTAGCCAATAATTTTTGGTAGAATTAATTGAATCATCTTTAAAGATACTCCATCAATTCCAGTTGCATTAGATTTAAGAGATTTAATGATCTTTATTATGTCATCACTATCAATGCAATGAAAGCTGAAGTGATTTGATTTGGCGCATAACGGATATTTATTTATTTTTATTATGGGGTCTCGTGGCCGCGTGCCTGAGTGTGTGATCGCGAATCTGGGGAACCGGGTTCGATCCCGACCGACGCCAAATATTTCCAATTTTAAATGGCACAAAATTGACCCCTGTGGTGCACTCTCCACGCCAGCAATGAGTGCCCGTGAAGTGACGCCTGGAAAACGCCCGCACGGTCAGTGACGTCGCCAGCCAATTTTATTTGGGTGGGCACAGGCTGGTCAGACCTTTTTTAAGGTGGGCACAAAAAGTATAAAAAACTAAATGCAATTAAAATTATTTATTTATACTCTAACGTATACAAATATATTAAAAATACAAACATATTTTACTGGATACAACGCAAAGTGCATTTTTAAAATAAAATTTAAACAAACCTTAATAAAATGACGTTAAAAAAAGAAACACAAAAACCCGAATTGACATTTAATGTAGAATCATACGTCTAGGATGCCTTGAAGCAAATGTGTCTATTACTTTGTCCAAGTTTAAATTTTTTGCCAATTGCCTTTCAATGTTTATTATAGCTAAATTTGCAAGCCTCTCATCAGTCATACTATTTCTTAAATAAGTCTTTATTCTTCTTAAGCAAGAAAAAGTACTTTCGCATGCGCACTTTCACTTAGGGCTCTTGAATCACTTTTAGTGTCACTATCACTTGGGGTTAGGTTATTGGTACTGTTTTAATCTTTTTTGTGTTGCTGCCATTGCTAACAGTTTTTGTAAAATAATCTGTTATATTTCTTTTATTCATAATAAATTGTGGAAAACTTTCAATGATAAAAACCATAACCAAACCACAATAATAAAAAATATCGCCGAACTCGTAAACGAAGGAACTGCGCACGACACGAACTGCGTATATTCACATCGGCACATCGCAGCAGCGCACTTACGACAGTAGACCAGTCAATTAGAGACAAGAATGAATTGGTAACAGCATATCAGAAAATATTTTGGGTAAATGGGGAGAAGAGAAAGAGACAAATTCATGGAATCATCTTAGGCGGTGTGTAGTACCACCAGTATAAGTGAATTTATTTTATATTGATTTTTTACATTCTATCATTTTTGATGGAAATATTTCGTAATATTATAATTTTGTTTTAATATATAAAATTATAATAAAGATTTATGTGGAAACAATCTGGGTGGGCACTCGGGTGGGCACAGATGTTTTTGGGGTGGGCAAGTGCCCACCCTGGCCCACCCCTGGCGACGGCCCTGCGCACGGTGCACATATGTCATCATCATTACCGCTATCTGCGCGTACAAAGCAGATTGGCACACCCAGCAATGGGTAATATGCCGTGATGATATATTTATTTATTTATTTTTATTATAATAACTCAGCGTATCCTGATTTATACTAGTAGTCCCCATCTTATCTACAAGAAATTCTCCATAGTTATCTGGATTCGAAAGAGTTTGCGGTATAACAGTTTGATTTTCTGCCTTAACTCCCAAATGTTTTAAATTTTTCCATAGCTGATTGGAATTATGAATGTTGTTATTTATATCGAATTGAAGAAATGCCTGCTTTTCTCTTCGAATTGCAGCTGTAGTTAAATTTCTGAGTTGTTTGTAATATTTAAATTTCGACGGTGTTTTAAACTTTTTATAATTTAAGAGAGCTATATCTCTTTTTCGTTGCATTATTTGAATAACAGGCGTTATCCATGGACAGTGTTTCTTATTTACTTTAATATCCTTGATGGGAGCATGTTTATCAAATAATGCTAGAATGTTGTTATTTAAATATTTAACTTTATCATTTATATTAGATGTGTTTACAATATAATTCCAATCAACCAGATCACAATCAGCCAAAAAATTGTTTAAATTAAAGTTCTTAAAATCTCTGTAGGTGACAATTTTAGAAATATGTTTCGGTTTTGGTAAATTTAAAATACAATACACACAATCATGATCTGATATGTTACAAGTATTCAATAGTCCTGAGTCTTTACAAATACTTAAATCTGAAGTTAGAATAATATCCATCTAGAGCTGGGCCTGGTCGGCTCTTTTATTAACTGAACCATTCCATTAGTCGATATAATATCTGATATAAATTTAGAAAAATTATCATTTTTAAGCATGTTGACATTAATGTCACCAGCACAAACTATATAGTCATATTGGGATGTAAATTCAGAAAATATTGAATCTAGTAATTCTAACTCTTTGTAAAATTGTACATTGGGATTATATATCATTCCTAGACATATCTTTTGTTTATCTATAGTACAACAAATCCACATGTGTTCTATACAATTGCTGTTTACAAAATTAGTATCAATCAGCGTAAAAGTAATACTATTACGGATGTAGAATGCAACTCCTCCCCCACGTGTATTTAATCTTTCTCTGCTAATTAATTTATATCCATTAATATTAAATAAATGTGCAGAAGATGTTTCACTAACCCACGTTTCAGTAATACCAATAATATTAAAATTGTTTTCTGTAATGAATTCACTAATATCAAGGAAACAAGAATTGAGCGATCGAACACTGAGTTGAGCAAATGTAAACAAGTTATTTTTAAGTTCGATGAACTTTGTATGAGACACAGGTGATTTTGGCATATGATGAATGAAATAATGAACAAGATGAGAAAAAACAATTAATTCGCCGGTGAACGAACTAAGAGAGAGGTTGTCTGGCAACATGATTCAGCAAATATGTTTTTTTTTAAGTCCCATATTTATAAATATATATGTATTGCTATATTGCATTAAAGACTTAATTTTTCAAGGTCCGCTTGATTGTTAATGGTGAACTTTTTATTTTTGCCATTTTTAAATAAATTTACTATTATTCGACTGTCAAAAGTCCAAACATTAGTAAAGCCAAACTTATCTGTAGTCGCCTTGAGTAGGGACAACCGGGATTTTGTAAGGTCCTCAAGAATGGTAATTCGTTTTAATTTTATAATTGTTTAAAAAACATTTTTGTGTTACAAGAAAATTGTACATTTTACCGTTTCATTTACTGTAATCAGAAAGTAAAGCATTTAAACTGAAATGATATTGTTATCACTATTGCATCATAAGAAATATTTATGGAATTTTACTCATTACCAAGAACAATATATGTTACTATATTCTCGATATACCATTATTCTTAATTTTAACATAAGAAGTTCTTTGAGACGCAGTCTTTTTTCTCTTTATTTTGCGTAAACTACGCGTAAATATTTCTGTCTGAGCTTAATTTACAATTTCTTTGGGTAACAACTTTTTTTCGCAAGATTTTTATACCCCTTTATTTGTTTGTTAAAATACTGCTTGTTTTCTTAAATTGTTGATCTAATTCTGTTTTACCGAAACTCACGAACAAATAGTTTCAAAGTTATTATAACGTTTTTATTTATGTTATAAATGACGATTAAATGTTAGCGCTGAAAATAAAAATATTAAAACACATTTATCACCCAAACCAGTATATACAGTATTAATACAAAAAATAACAAATCTAGATGACCGTCGCCTGGCCGAACCCGGTCACGCGGAATCCTCTTCTAAGCCGTGATTATTTCTGCAAAAGAATTAACACATGAGAAATACTCAGTGAGGATGCAATCATTCACAAAATGTACACGCGTTCACACACCACACACACATGTTGGCAACAATGAACAGTACCGCTAGTTACTACGGAACCTCTGCTGCTTCGGTGGTGATCCGGAGACGATCCTCTTAACCAACTGGATCAGATCACTACAGCCCTAACTGCTGTTACCGTTGGCGACTACAGATGCGGGTTACTACAGCCTTCCCTGCTGCTACGCTGGCGACCCTCGGGTTCACACGACCGGCCACTACAGTACACCTTATGCAAAACGCATACCTGCTACTCAATAGCAGTGTGGCCCCGGACTTACGCGTACATATAGTCAACTGTACCTGCCATTACCACCCCTGAGCGGTACTGAGATATGGTTGCACAACCAACTCTGCCATTACCACCCCTGGGAATAGGGAGCTACCCTAACCCGCATTCCGCTCAGGTGCTAATCAACCCTAGTGGCTTTACTTCGGCCTTAGGGGTATAGTTACAAAACCAGGATAAAACCATCCCTGCCGTTACCACGCTGTCAATCAGCGAAAACCCACGAGGCTAGCAATCGTGGACACATAGATCGCAGTCTTGGTTACCCTTATAGCTCTCTCATCACGTCTGGAACCCAATACCAGAGACTCTACCGGGTACGACCGATCAACAAGGATTAGGATAAAGGACAACGAAGTAAAGTAAGAGAATAATCATACAAATCCGTATCTGCATTACTCTTGCTATCGTGGACTAAAAGTGTGTGTAAAACTCAACCCACCTGAATCACTACACAGATTATTCACTACGATATCGATGTTCTCACACTGAAATCTAGAAATAAACTGAAATAAAATACGTATCATTCAATGTAGCTCTTGTCCAACAACATCGGTTCTAAATAGCTAATTAGAGACAGAACATAATAAATTTAATAAAAATAATCTTACGCAAAATAATTACTGTGATAGTTCGGCCGTCCTGACAAGTTCCTCGTCCTCCAGGAATCAATCCCACATTCCTGCAGCATCGGCATCAACACCCGAAGCGCTGTTGTCTTCCGACAGTTCACGTGTACTTAAATATGGGGTTTCATCCTGTCAATCGCCACTACGTTACTATATTGTCCTCTTCTACTTTGATTTATACTTGGAAAATCTTCTATTGAAAATCTATCGTTCGGTAGAACTTTCTTTATTTGGAATGGTCCTTCATATGAATAGTGTGAAATGGAATCGGTAGTTTCTCAATTGGATTCAATAGTTCAGGCTGCGTTCCTCTCTATTGTCTATGGTGTAAACATCTGATACACGAATCAGTGTACTTCGCGAATTTTCTCATTCCAGGAAACCAGTAAATTCCAAAATGTCGAAACTCATCAAGACAGGAACGTACTATCTGCAGCCGTTGTCCTCTTAGGTACAGCCCATTAGATTCCAGACGCGGTAGTTCGGTAAACCCTTTCATCTCGTAAACATTTATTTTTATAAATATTCCTTTCGTAGTTAGTTTCCGGTGGTTTACTTAAAATGTTCTTGACAATTTTTAATTTATCATTTGTTCGGCGAGTATCCAGTCAGCTTGTTATATGAAAAATTTCAAATTCTGCAGATAGTCCTCCTCCTGACACGGGGTTTCGACATAGCGCATCGACGTGACCCATTCGTAATCCTGGGTGATATTCTATATCGAATGAAAATCCCTGCAGTTCCAGCCACCATCTTCCAATCCTAGGTACCAAATCCTGTTTATTGCTAGCAGTTTGTAGTGCATTGCAGTCTGTTATTAATTTAAAATGTATTCCCAGCGGATATACTCTAAATTTTTTTAACGTTTCGACTACTGCTAAAGTCTCCAGCTCATACGAATGATACTTCATTTCCGTTGGTGAAATAAGCAACTGGGTGAAATTTACCTGTGTCCAATTTCTGCAGCAGGATTCCTCCTAATCCTAACTTGTTGGCGTTCATGTGCATATTTGTTTCGGCATTCGAATTGTAGATGTGCAAAAGTGGTCCTTCCGTAAGCTTTTCCTTTAGGTCTTCAAATGCTCTCTGTTCTTTTGCCTCCCAATTTTACAGTGTATCCTTTCTCGTTAGATAGTAATCGGTCGCACAATCTTAGCATAATCTTTAATGAAATGTAGAAAATATCTTGTAAGTCCTACAAACTGTCTTACTTGATGCACATTCCTCGGTGCCTGAAATGCGGTGACGACTTTTATTTTCTCCTTTCCAGGACGAACTCCATCTCGATCAATCTGAAATCCTTAATAATTGATGCTGCTCTAAAAGAGAAACATTTCTTCATATACAGTGTAAAGTTGTTTGCCCTACAAAATGACAAATAGTGTCGTCAGTCGCTGAATTCCCTCTGTAAATGATGATGGGCAGATGATGTCATCTAAGTAAGCCATGGTGATGGTGTTACGACATGATCCTAGAATTTTGTTGACCAGCCTCTGAAAAACTGATGGTCCATTAGATAATCCAAAAGGAAGACGATTAAACTCGTAATGTCCGTCGGGTGTTACAAATGCAGTTTTGTACTTCGAGCTCTCCGCGATAGGTAATATCCTGACGTCATATCTAAAGTTATGAAGTACTTCGCTCCTTGCAATTGATCCAGGTGGTCATCAAATCTTGGAAAGGGGTATCGGTTTTTTACTGTTACTTTGTTTAAGTGCCTGTAGTCTACACACATTCGCGCTTCTCCGTGATTTTTCTTCACTAGAAGAATCGGTGCTGAAAAGGGTGAAGTGGATTCGCGTATGATGTCGCCATCAAGAAGCTCTTCCCTGAACGTGTTTTCTCTCTGGAATTGACAATCTACACTGCCTGTCAGTAATGGGAGTATTGTGATTATACTTATTTAAATATGGTGACTTCCTGTCCCCAATATTCTTCTTATTGTTTATTGTAAAGAATGGTGTTATGGGTAATAATGTTTTTTTTGACACTTCTGTTTTTTTCTGCAACCATGTGCCATGTGCTGCCTGTGTAAATGTTAGTTCGTGTATTAAGAATAAAGTCGAAATAGGAAATTTGGGAACAACCTTGAAGTTCGGGGTTAAGAAAGTAGGCCATAAGTTCCGTTGTTATTTAAGACATTAGTCAACGTCGTTTATTGTGTCAATAGGACGTTTCGGACATTAATTTGTCCATCCTCAGCTTTACAGAAAAAAAAGAAAAAGAACAACACAGTGTTACAAAAAATATAAAAATACATAAATAAATTTCGACTTACCAAAATATTATAGATACAATATAATATAATGCTAGTCAAATTAATATATTGAACTACATATTTACAAATCAGTGCTCGCCTAAAATTTTGTCAAGAATTATTATAATATAAAAACAAGTAAACTGCAAGACAGCAAGCTGAGCATGAGCACTAACTCAAGTGTGAACGACAAAACAAAATGCGCATGGCATAGTGGGGGAAAGTAAATATTATAAAAGAAGGGGTACTGCAAATAAAACTTTATAAATTTAAATTATTAATATACTGGATATTGTTATTGAAATATATGCCACTATACCCTACGATCACTCATTAAATAAAATTATACATAGTACCCTCAAAGATACTAATACAAAAATTGCCAATATTAATAATACTTGCACTAAATCTTTTTACACTCCATTAAAAGATCCTATAGAACCTATTTCAAAAAATCTGATGTGGACACCACACGACTTCCTTGTACGCAAGACCAATAAGAAGATGAAGTATAGACCCTCAGGCTATGGAAACTTAAATGGTTGACATTTGGACCGTATTGCAATGCCATCTCTTGACTGCTTTCGGAAGCTTCATAAATTGAAATGGTTAAGTGTGCTGTGCTTACATTCATATTTTTTTATAAGTTGTCAAAATCCTGTGAGTATTTTAACCAAATTCTGCCAAATTCTAACAAAATTTTCAAGAATTTTAATTTTCTTGGGAGGAGTTCGATTATTTGAATTGTTGAGATATATTACATAGTGTTTAATATTTTCTTTTACGTATGTGTATGTGTGAGTCAAGTTTCTACTATTTTATTCGTATTAACGCTATAGGAAAAATGTTCATATAATATATTTCACAATGCAAACGCTTTTTGAATTCGTTATCGTCATTAACGACATCAATATCCTTCTATACAGGTAAAGCATAAAAAATTGTACTATTTATTTATACCGAGACTGATTACTTCTAGTTTAATCAATGTTTCAACCTGTATAAAAACACTACAAAAGCGTTTATATTTTCGTATCATTGTTTATAAATATTATATAAAATAATTATTTTTATTATTGTAAAAAAAATATATGAACCATATATGTTTTATAAATGTTGGTTTTATTGATAAATAACATAAATATGAAACAGGAAGGCAATGCGGATTGCATATTTAGATGTTATGGAGTTGCCTACATACTCAAAATAGTTCCGGTAGCAACCAAAGAGTGGCGCTGAAGATGGTCCCATCAGATAACATTACCGTTTCCAATCTATTATCAAACAATAGTATATTACTAACCGAGGTGGAAAGTGTTTCATTGTCGAGGGCGAAGATAGTTAAGCAAGGCGCGAAGCGCCGAGGTTAACTATAGCCCGAGACAATGAAACTTTTCACCGAGGTTTGTATACTATTTTATTCACAATCTGAAATAAAAAATTAATATTTGATATTTAAATAATCGTAACCTAACATAAATAAACGAATAGTCTGAGATTGTTCATTTGTCACATGAACTATCAGTTTAATTTCTAACCTTAAATATTGATTTCATTCATAACTTGTATTATTTACAAGTTTATTCCATATTTTTATCATATAAATTGTAAACATGCTTTGTTTATATGTAAATACCCATCATTGATACGCATTGATCTCTCAAAGCGGGGGGCAGCTATTTCCCGCCTCGAGGTTAGAAAGTATAGCGTGAGTATAGCTGAGGTTGGAAAGTGTCAACTTTCCAACCCCAGCTATCTTTATGTTATACTTTCCAACCTCTTGGAATATGAGGTTAACAATAACTAACTTCCCAACTTTTTAAAAGTCAGAAATCGTCATATTACTAACCGATTGTGAATAATAGTACATTACTAACCGAGGTGGAAAGTGTTTCATTACTGTCGATGGCGAAGATAGCTGACCAAGGCGCGAAGGTTAACAATAACTAACTTCCCAACTTTTTAAAAGTCAGAAATCGTTATATTACCAACTGATTGTGAATAAAACATATTTCTAATCTGTGACAGACCCAATTATAAAATTGCACGTGTTTGACGTAATTTGACATTAACATCTATTTTTTATTTTTTTGTTATTTTTTGTCCTAATCCATAGCAAGCTTCATTACAAAAACCAAAAGTATATAAGTTTTAAATTTACATATCTCGCTTATACAAAGGGCTAATTTAATAATACTTGGTGTGCTAGACGCAGAATTTAATTTTCTAAAACTCTTATTTCAAGCATTTATTTCTAAAATCAAAATGAAACCATTTTATTCAAGAAAAATTGTTAACAACTTCAGGTAATATATTACTTCCGGTTAGCCTGTTTTAACCAAAATCTGCTATGTTATTCCAATTGATATAAAAGTCTTATATACCAAATTTGAAATGTTTTGGATTATATTTTAATATAGTTTTTCATTAAAATCTATTATAAGCTTCAAATAAAGTACCATTTCTGGAAATTGTGTAATGACCAAAAAGGGAGGTGCACAACTAGATGTTATAGAAGTCCTAAATACAAAATTTCAACTTTCTATACGGACTGGCCATTGTGGCGATGTAGCGATCGCCACAGGCCCGGCGAGCAAAAGGGCCTGCTCTAAACTTGTAACTATCATATCTAGTACTTAGTTAATAGTTTTCAATATGATAAAGAGTAAAAAAAAAACTTAAAGAGCTGATTGTAGATCAAGTATAAACATTAATTCAAGAGTCTGACCTTAACCAGAAAACAAGCGTAGCGTGTCAAAGAAAAGTAAACGCCAATATAGGCTTACTTCTATCCCTGTCTTCACACTAAACTCCAACATCACCCCGGCCAGTGTATTCTAGAAATACTAGCTCAACGGGCATGTGCAAAATCTACTATGTAGTAGATTTTTTAAAATGTAGTTTTAAGTTCTGTGTGTTTTGATGTGACGTTTCACTTTTCATATAGTAGACTTTCATTACCAGATTCATAAAAATGATTAAATTCAGAGTTAAGTAACTCCATTTTTATTCCGGATTAAAAATTTTAATATGAGATCTATTCACGAGACAGAATACCTAAGGTAGGAGTTAAATTCTGCAACTGTCATTTGAATAACAATTTTTGTCGCTTTAACTCTTGGAATTGTACTTAAACTTAAGTATTCCCAAATGCATCAACAAGGCTTAAATTTTAAGCGTCCCATAGACAAAAAATGTAAATCGAAACAACAATGCATAATAATTCATTTAACATTTTATATCGACATAATATTATCAATTGTGAAAGATAGCACTAAAATAAAAATTAATTATAACATTGCACCTACAACAAAAAGATTATCTTTAATAGTATTCACCATTCACTATTAATATGATTTGATTACAACAAAGAAAATGTTCCAAAAATGATTATAACAATATATTTATAATTTTAATATTTAAATTCATTAACTTCGTAATGCATACTTCGCATATGCGTTATTTAATCTATGTGTCAAATCTCGGCCAAAATATACGTGTTTGAGACGCGATTTTCATATAAGATTACTGCTAATTCTATACAACTAGTAAAGTTATCTTTGGTAATAAATAATATACTTTAAAATTTTTTGTAGTTATTCTCAAAAATAAACCATTTCAAAATTTACTGTTTTCGTCTATACGTATGTATTTTTTCTCAAATAACGATACACCATTAAAATGGTCTAAATGGGGTAACTTGTCTAATTTACCCGACATCAGAACTCTTATATTGCTTGAGATCCCCATGCAAGGAGTATTTCAATAAATCTGTTTTCCCATGTTAATCGTCAATGTCACGGATTCTTGGGTTCAGCTTGTGTACTTACTTAATGTTTACATTCATTAATGTATTTAAAAAACCTTCATTTATAACCATCTTTGTTTCATTAATAATATTTTGAATGGCCCACAATAGGGGGCCCGGTAATCCAAATCGCCACACTCAGAAATATGTCCCAGTCCGACACTGGGTTCAGGGATGGTCAAAATGAATATTTTCGTTGAAATCTCAAAACCGAAATGTTTCGCGATTACAATACTTCCCTTACTTCGTACAAGGAAGTAAAAAAGACGTAGTGTACCAAATTAATTGTAACGCGTGTGAGAAATGTTATATTGGCGAAACTTCTGAACCCTTATGCAAACGTATATACCAACACCGATATCATAGCATTCGAAATAATCCTGATCATAGTGCTCTAACCAAACATGTATGCCAAACTGGCCATCTGCCAGATTTCGAAAACGTAAAATTATTAGAAAATGTCAAATTTAAATATCCTAGATTGTTATATGAAATTTGTTACATTACATTAAAAAAAAAAAAAACAATTCGCCTAACTTCAAAACAGATTTCAATAACAATGTCCAGTATATTAATAATTTAAAGTAAATAGTGCAATAGAAAAGGAATTACAGTTTCCAACATAAGTAAATATGTAGGTATGTATTTAGATTAATAAAAATTAACGATTCACAAAAATGTTTAAGCTAATCCGCATTTTTGGATTAGTGAATTCTATTCTATCCCGGTATTTAAAATTTAATGTACATTTTATTATAGTTCCGGTGGCTCAATGGTTAGAGCAACGCCTCATGTCATGAGTGCCCTCGAGGCTCTGGGTTCGAATCTCACTAAGGCATGGATGTGTGTGAATGTGAACCCACTCTGTAATTGGGATTTAATCCTGTTGAGGGATTTAAAAAAAGGTAGTTACTTGGATTAGATTAGACTATATTTTAAAAAATAAACTGTCAAAAATAGAGTAAAATTCGCTAATTCAAAAAACTTATCTTTTTTTTGACTCGGGCTGTAAATGGCGGAAGGTATTGTGTTGGCTACACCAGATTTTTTATTATGGTATCCTCAATAAACGATTAAAAAATGAAACATTTTTATCGACTAATACATTTTTTTTTAATATCGAGAATGACCACTGTGCGCATTTATAACAGCCGCTATTCAATTATTGTTTGGATCACATATTGTGGTACAGTCATCCATGCACTTTTACAGCATCTCATCTTTACTTACAATATTTTGAGAATTTCGTTGAACCTGTCTATCTATTACCTATCATATCTCATACATGTTCAATAGGCGTCAAATCTCGGGAACGAGCCGGTCATGGGAGTAATGCAATATTGTACTGATTAAAATAAGCCTGTACTTTACCAGCAGTGTGAGACGAGTGTTATCTTGTTGAAATATGGCTCAGGTAATAGCACTTCATTAATGTATAGAAATCGATTCATAATTCCATGAATAAGAATTAAACGAGAGTTACTATTGTAACTTATAACACCCCAAATTATTATCCCTCTAATAGTGAATACAAATATTATGCTCCTTATAATTCAAATTCAACATTTAAAAAAAAAATCAACTCAGTAAGTTTACATTTCCCTGAAGGAGGCATATTTGGTGCCGAAACGTAGGCTATGTAATAAAACAATTTTCAAACGATTACATCAGACTGTTTTTCTCCAAGTTTTCCCAGTATTAAACTAGTATATTAAAACATAAGTTACAGAAGGTAACGTATTCTAGCACGAGTTACAAATTTGCTCACGAGCGCGCAGCGGCGATTGGGGGAAGGGATCGAATGAGTACTTGAATTGCCTTCTATAACGTGTTTTATATTATTTTCTCTGTTGAAGCTTTCATTTACATTATTTTTACCTCCCGTCATACCGAAGGTAAAAGAGGTAATGTTATCGGTCCAAAAATTTTATGGTGAGTTTTCAGTAAATAAGCACGAATTAGAGTCCCCACAACACGTTTTTACTATTTTTACGATGATGTGTGTGTGTGTGACGAGTTTTTCCTCTCCGATAACTCTTACAACAAACTTCCAAAAACTTATATTTTCCGTAATTAAGCTTCCTACATTCATATAAAGAGTTGATTAGATTTTGGGTAAAATTAGATAAGCGGAAGTAATAGTTTACTTGAAGCCCATAACAGTTTTAATGAAAAATTATATTAAAATATAATCCAAAACTTTTCAATTTTAGGATTTAAAACTACTATATCAAGGGGAACAAAATGTTAGATTTCGGCTAAAATTAATAAACCAGAAGTTATACTTTACTTGAAGCTCTGAAGAGATTTTCGTGAAAAATATATTGATATACTCCAAAACTTGTCAAATTTAGTATTTACGACTTTTATATGAAGAAGAACAACATATTAAATTTTGAATAAAATTTATAATCCGGAAATGATACTTTACTTGAAGTTCTCAACAGATTGTCGTGAAAAATATAATATGATATATTCCAAAACTTTTCAAATTTGGTATTTAAGAATTTCATATTAATGAAAACGACATGTTAGATTTTTTCTAAAATTGATAAACCGGAAGTGATACTTTACTTAAAGCTCTCAACAGATTTTCGCGATAAAATATATTATGATATATTCCAAAACTTTTCAATTTTCGTATTTAAGATTTTTATACAAATATCAACGACATATTAGATTTTTTTATAAAATTGATAAACCGGAAGTGATACTTTATTTGAAGCTCGTGAAAAATTAATTGATACAATCCAAAACTTTTCAAATTAGGTATTTAAGACTTTTATAATAATGAGAACGACATACTAGATGTTTCCTAAAATTAATAAACTACTTTACAGGAAGCTAAAAACAGATTTTTTTATGAAAAAATATATTTAAACATGATTCAAAACTTGGTATTTAAAACTCGTGTATAATTTGAAACAACATTAGATTTTGACTATACCTATATGATAAACCAGAAGTGGTACTTAGGTAATTTGGAGCTCTTAACAGATTTTCGAGGAAAAATATAAAATATAATCCAAAATTTGTTATTACAGACTTTTCTATTTATTGAAACAACAAATTAGATTTTATTTACAAACGAACAACTGGAATTGATACTTTACTTAAAGCTCATTGCTATTTCAAACATGGAATTGACGGAAGGTCATGTGTTGGCCACATCAGATTTTTACAATGATGTTTGTGTGTGTGTGTGTGTGTGTGTGTGTGTGTGTGTGTGTGTGTGTGTGTGTGTCTGTGTGTGTGTGTGTGCGTGTGCGTGTGCGTGTGCGTGTGCGTGTGCGTGTGCGTGTGCGTGTGCGTGTGCGCGTGCGCGTGCGCGTGCGCGTGCGCGTGTGCGTGTGTGCGAGTGTGCGTGTGTGCGTGTGTGCGTGTGTGCGTGTGTGCGTGTGTGCGTGTGTGCGTGTGTGCGTGTGTGCGTGTGTGCGTGTGTGCGTGTGAGCGTGTGAGCGTGTGTGCGTGTGTGCGTGTGTGCGTGTGTGCGTGTGTGCGTGTGTGCGTGTGTGCGTGCGTGCGTGCGTGCGTGCGTGCGTGCGTGCGTGCGTGCGTGCGTGCGTGCGTGCGTGCGTGCGTGCGTGCGTGCGTGTGTGCGTGTGTGCGCGTGTGTGTGTGTGTCTGTGTGTGTGTGTGTCTGTGTGTGTGTGTGTGTTTATGTGTGTGTGTGTGAGTGTGTGTGTGTGAGTGTGTGTGTGTGTGTGTGTGTGTGTGTGTGTGTGTGGTGTGTGTGTGACGATTTTTCGTCCACGATAACTCTTACAAGAAACTTCCGAAAATTTCTATTTTTCGTATTTAAGCTTTCTACATTCATATAAAGAGTTTATTAGATTTTGGATAAAATTGGACACCCGGAACTGATATTTTCCGTGAAGCCCATAACAGTTTTTAATGAAAAATTATATTAAAATATAATCCAAAACTATTCAATTTTAGTATTTAAGACTTTTATATAAAGGAGAATAACATATTAGATTTTGGCTAAAATAGATAAACCGGAAACGATATTTTACTTGAAGCTCTGAATAGATTTTCGTGAAAAATATTTTGATATATACTAAAATTTGTCAAATTTGGTTTTTATAAGTTTTATGTTAATAAGAAAGACATATTACATTTTTTTAAAAATAGATAAACCGGATACGATTATGATATATTCCAAAACTTGTAAAATTTGATATTTAAGATTTTTATATGAATGTGGCAACATATTAGATTTTGCCTAAAATTGATAAACCGGAAATGATACTTTATTTGAAGTTCTGAACATATTTTCGTGAAAAATATATTGATACAATCCAAAACTTTTCAAATTTGGTATTTAGGACTTTTATATTAATGAGAACGCCATATTAGATTTTTTTCTAAAATTGATATTCGAGGAAAACATATTAAAATATAATCCAAAATTTCGTTTTCTATTTATTTTGAAAGTTGCAGTACTTTCTTATATTGATTGTAAGTAAATCAGTTTAAAAGTAAAATGTGCGAGTGCGGTTCTGTGGGGGGTGCAGTGAGTGTGCGTGCGAAGACGGGTCGCGTTGCGCAAGCGCGGCGTGGTGTGGCTTGCTGGTCCGAGCGTGAAAAAGGCAGTCGTTTGGAGACTGTACGGGCAACTACAGTTGTTGCTAGCTCCACTCCGAAAAACAAGCCTTGCTGTTCCAATCTCAGTTTGAGACTCCCGGAGGTGACTCCCAAAAAAGGAAGGGAACACCGAGCTAAACATAGAGGATTCGAGCGAAAGGAGGCCCAGCCGATCTCCGTGCAGGCCGGTGAACTACGTATCGCGCCAGTACGCAGCCCAGCTCCACACACTGCCAACCAAGCCGTTTGCACCAGAAGCCGACATTTTGGGACACGTATAGTTAAGTTTCATATTAATAATAATTTTAAGAATTGTAGCAACTAAGATTAAGTAGACGTAGGACACGAGTTCAATAAATTCGAATCTATCAAGGAACCAAATAAAAATTAAATCAAGTATTTCGAAACCCTTCCAAAATCTGTCCACAGGTCAGCGGACGCAAGGGTCAGGTACGTTACAATTGGAACGGGAAATTAGACTAAAGCTTATTGCTATTTTAAACATGAAATTAACGGGAGGTTATTTGCTGGCCACATCAGATTTTCCTTTAAAAAAATCATAATGTACGGGAATAAAAATATTATATCACTGAATTCAATATACCGTATTCTGAGATCCACTGTTTGAAAAAATTTTTTTTTCTTTTCTTCAAATATGTCTTCTGAAATAGAAATTATTAGCCCATTTAACCGTCTTTGTAGCTCTTATTGATAGCAATGGTGGCCCGTTTAAAATGAACATTCTGTATATATATATATATATATATATATATATATATATATATATATATATATATATATATATATATATATATATATATATATATATACCGGGTGGTGCTCGGAATCCGTTACATAGGCATTTAACATGGGAAAACCGTTTTTCCTAGCTCGTTGCTCCCCAAATCTTCAAATAAAAGTTGTAGAACATAAAATTTTGCATCTGAATCAATAGGAAAAATTAATTTTGCATGCTTTGTACAGCAGAAATTAGGTATGAAAATGTCGAAAATCTACTCAAAAGTAGTGATAGCCATGGAATTAAAAAAAAGCTTAACAAACAAATGTGTGTTTATCTGTCATAATATTTAATTTACTTTTTATTATTTAATAAAATTATCACAACATAAAATTCTTAAGCAGAATAATAATTTAATTCTTCAATACAGTTCAAATGCACATTTTTCTTGAAAAAAAATAACAATATTTGGCATTTAAATCATCACATTTGTTTGCCTTTTATGTTTTAATTCCATGGCTAGCAGTATGAAACTGAAATTTTCAAATTTTTCGTATTCAATTTCTGGAGTTACTAAACATACGAAATGAATTTTGTTTACTGATTTACATGTAGAATTTTATATTCTACAACTTTAATTTGAAGATTTTTTTTCTAAAATAATTTGGGGAGCAACGCGCTAGGAAAAACGGTTTTCCCATGTTAAATGCCTATGTAACTGATTTCGAGCGCCACCCGGTATATATATATATATATATATATATATATATATATATATATATATATATATATATATATATATATATATACAGGGTGATTCATCGGTCTGTCCTCTCTTTATAACTCTTTTATTTTAAGTCATATAGAAAAACTCTTCAAATATAATTTATATGACACGTTATTATCTGTCTACGTACCATATCCATTTATATACAGGATGCTCCATTTAAGCGCAACAATATGTAACTTTATATTTCTTAATGGAACAGCGTATATTTATTTATTTATTTTGATAGTAAATTAGATTCCCTTTAAAAAGTATTAAGTAATAAGGGGTCTAAAATTATAAATTAATAAGCTATTTACCTTTATTCGTTGAATGATATGTTTCTATCATGTTATTATTAACAAAGTAAGCTATGGATAATTTGATCAATTGTTTCGAATTTAAACAAACAAGTTGTATAATAGTATATTAAAGAACGTGTTTTATAAGACATGTTTTTTTCGCACGCGTCAAAATTTAGAAAACGAGCGTTAGCGAGTTTTCTAATTGACAAGTGCGAAAGAAAGTCTTATAAAATGAGTTCTTTATACTATTTTTTATATTTTGCGCCGTCTACAAACTAAAATATTTTAAAAAACTGTTAATATTAAACCGAGTTGATTTAGGGAAATTTGTAAGTGAAATGTTGTAGTTGGTAACATTGAATTGACCACATTCAGTTATTATTTGAAAGTTCATGTCATTTCAATATTTACGAACAAATTTAAGTGAATTTAGTGTAATCATGGAAGATGAAATCAGTTGCATTCCGCCTGAGCTACGTAATATAGATCAGACTACAGTAAATAATCTACTTCCTAAAAAATCGCGCGAGATTTATGAGAAAGAATTTGCAAATTTTGACACATGGTGTAAAGAAAATAATGTCAAAGGCGTAACAGAGAATGTTTTGATTGCTTATTTTGAAATGCAAAATAAGACGAAAATATGTATTATTATTATTATATTCATTCAATAAAGTGATTTATTAAGTAAAAGAAATTTTGAGGTTATATTGAAATTTCTTATCTTCCAGCTTTGACGTTTGACAATTTAACCCTTTCAGCCTCAGTGTACAGGAGATTTTTATTTTTTCTTATATTTGAACTAAAACTTGCTTTAAAATTAATTAAAAATAATTTTCTATCGTTCAAAGGTTCAATCTACAAATTTTTAGTACTACTAGGTCCATCTATCTATGTGGACTAATTCGAACATTATATTAACATTTACTTAATTTGTGATTATATTTGTACATTTTCATGTAAATAATCATCCCTAAATAAAAAAAAATAATAATATAGACATTATATTATTAAAATGAATTGTCAATTAACTAAAAATAAATTAGGTAAAAATGGGTTAAAGAAACCTCATCTAGTACCAACCGTCTAAAACAAAAAATTGAGTATCGAAATGAAGGTCATTACGATACGCAATTGCGTATCGTAATGACTTCATTATGAACGCAAAATATAAAAATACTCTTAGTTTATCATTGTTGATGTTGATGTGAAAATGAATACTTAATTCAAATTTTAGTAAAGATGATATGGTTAATATAATATTTATAATAGAAAAATCTATAGAAATTGAAGGACAAGTTTTCGAGCATTTATTATAATTTTGCATTATTTAGTCTGTCACTAAATTTTAATAGCTTCTTTGGAATTAGTGTAATATTTAAAATAAGTATTAATAAAAAAAATGATCAAAATTTTGTATTATATTATGGGTTTTTCCACTCTGAACTACTATTTTTTATGAACGTAAATAACTTCTTAATTTATAATTTTAGACCCCTTATTATTTAATACTTTTTAAAGGGAATCTAATTTACTATCAAAATATATAAATAAATATAGGGTGTTCCATCAAGAAATATAAAGTTACATATCGTTGCGCATAAACGGAGCACCTGTATACAAATGCATATACTACGTAGATAGACAATAATATATCATATAAATTATATTCGACGAGTTTTTCTATCTGACTTAAAATAAAAGAGTTATAGAGAGAGGACAGACCGATGAATCAGCCTGTATATATATATATATATATATATATATATATATATATATATATATATATATATATATATATATATATATATATATATATATAGGTGAAAAAAGTTTTCACGGGTAGGTAAGGCAGTCAGGGTGATGGAAAAGATGTTAAATGATACTCTTTAAAGTTACATGTCAAGATTTCGGAATTTCTTTATTCCGTCTTCAGGACAGCTATAAATTTTTAATAACAAACATGTTACAATTTTGAAAAAATGTTATTATGCACACTAAGTACTTACTACTTTGTGAGGTTAAATTTTGAACCAGTCAGTCATTAGAAATGTGTTGACGTCTTGAAGATGAATTAAGTTCATTAAATTTGGAATAAATTTACAAAAAACAAGTTTAAGTTAAAGAGAAACAGATTTACAATCCAATATTATTTACAAAATTCCGTGCGGCGAATGTGAACAAGTTTATGTTGGGCAGACAACTAGATCATTTAAAACTAGAATCAGTGCCCATAAAAGTGACTGTAGACATAGACCAAATGCCTGTACGTTTTCACAACATTTCAATGAGTATTGATTATAGTAACTCATCTGTTTTAGATGTTGAAACTAATTCAAACAAACGTAATTTCCTTCAAATGGTTCATATTAATAAAACTAACCACACTATGAATAAGAGAACAGATGTTAGTGGTTTGAGTTCAATATACAACTATCTTCCAAAATTTAAAAAAATTACATACACCTAATATTAGTAGAATCTCTGATCCTATATAAAATAAATTTACTAAAATTTAAAAATTATTTCAACATTTAGAACATTTTGTGTTTCCAGGTTTATCTTTTCTTCTTTTGCTTCCTGTCGTTTTACAAAAATTGTTAAAGGTTCGAAAGTGTCGTTTTTTGCATTAGTTCACACGTGTTTTTTACAACATTGACTTCTTCTGAGCCTATTTGCTTTGTTTTACAAGTGTTTTGCTAATTTCAATTACTTGTTTTTTGTAAATTTATTCCAAAATTTAAATTTAATGAACTTAATTTATCTTGAAGACGTCAACACATTTCTAATGACTGACTGGTTCAAAGTTTAACCTCACAAAGTAGTAAGTACTTAGTGTGTATAATAACATTTTATCAAAATTGTAACATGTTTGTTATATATATATTTAACAATTATATCAATGTGGTGGTAAAACAATAATTTGTATGTAATTAAAATTAAAAGGTGGGGAGTAATGTTCTTATTATATCAGGTTATTACATTTAAATTAGTGTTTTATTTTTAAAATTCAAACTAATAACTTATCTTAAATATATAAATAAATTGTTTAAGTATATCTTTATCATTCACGTGATTTCATACTCTCTAATTTAATTGATCATTTTTCTTACATTATCTCTTTAAAATGCGAACTGCCTTGATAATGATGAAACGTTTCAGTCGTGTTTACATGTGACAAGATGAAATTTGTCGTTTTTGCTCTGTTCCTTAACTCTGTTTTCGGGTATCGCATTCTAGGTATTTTGCACGTACCCCCGGCCAGTCATTATATTATAGGTGAAGCAGTTTTGAGAGAATTAGCAAACAGAGGGCATGAAGTCACTATTGCAAGTCCTTTTAAAGCCAAAAATCCTAATTATAGAGAAATATACCTGGATGGACTTATGCAGATAGCAGATGGTAAAATTATACAATAACTTTTATATTTTAATAATTTATTATCTTTCAGATAGTCGGCCAATATTTTTAGATTTCCTCCAATCCACTTCTTTGTCAGCGTTACAATTTTTTATTAATTTTACATATAGTCTAACTGACGCAACATTGAGAAATGCAGAGTTACAACAATTAATGAAAAGTGGAGAAACATTCGACCTCATTGTTGTGGAACCTTTTGAAAATCAAGCCCTGATTGGATTACAACATGTCTTCCGTGCCCATTTAGGAATGATTTGTACAGCTTCATCGACTGCAGCAAATCCGTATTCTGGAAATGTTGCTCCTTATTCATTCGTTCCTCACAGTATGGACTCTTACTCCGACCGAATGAGTTTCATAGGAAGATTTATGAATACAATGATTTACATAACTATTGGATTTTTTAACCAATTTTTCATAACACCTGCGCAGAAAAGTTTATATGAAGAAATGTTTCAAAATGTTCCATGTTATGAAGAAACTATAAAAAACGTTTCTATAATTCTAGTAAATACTCATGTAGTATTTGAAACACCTAGACCGTATTTACCAAATATGATTCCTATAAGCGGTGTACATATAAAAGAACCAAAGAAATTACCACATGTATGTATGTACAAAGAATAATATCAATAATAATAATAATAATAATAATAATAATAATAATAATAATAATAATAATAATAATTAAATTACTTCATTTTTTTAGGAGTTGCAAACTTATTTAGATACGGCGAAAAACGGAGTGGTTTATTTTAGTTTAGGTTCAAATTTGCAAAGCCGTTATTTGCCTAAAGAAAAACAACAAATTATACTTAAAACATTTGCCAAGTTCCCTCAAAAATTCATTTGGAAATTTGAAGGAAACTTCGAAAATATCCCGTCAAACATTATGATATCTAAATGGCTACCGCAGACTGATATTTTAGCGCATCCTAATACTAAATTATTTATAACACACGGAGGACTATTAAGTACTACTGAAGCAGTATTTAGAGGAGTTCCCATTATAGGTATACCAGTATACGGAGATCAGTTCTCAAATATTGCTAAGATGGTAGATTCTGGTTATGGAAAATTTCTTTCTTTACAAACACTAAATGAGGATGGCTTTACAGAAGTAATAAAAGAAGTTCTGTCTAATCCTAGGTAAGTAAATTTTGTTTTGTTTGTTTGTAATACATTATGCATTTACGAAAATTTTACCGGTAGATACCGCATCTACCGATTGCGTTCGAAAACACGAGTGGTTAATATTTACCGTGTTCGAAAATTGTACCATATCTACCAGATCCATCTACCGGATCCATGATTTGTGGATCGAGTAATTCAGCCGGTAAATGCGGTAAATGAAGAATCTAACCTCAAAAAAGTTAGTGATGTCAACCGAAACGCGCGCGCTAAAAGTGAAAATATGTTCAATGTGGGAACCGGAAGTAAGACTGTGCTCAGTTTGTTAACTACGTCAAATTTCAAATCTGTTTTAATCTTTCAAATGTTTTTCATAGGTTATAAATCTACCCGATTTAACACTTGCGTTCTGAAAATATCGATTCCGGTAACTGTAACCTCGTAAACAGCTGTTTACCGATATATACCGGTAACAATTCATCGGTAGAATTTTTGATAATGCCTACTGTGTTCAATAAAATTCCTAACTCGGAGAGGGCTATGAACAGAGAATCGTAAGTCTGATCTTTATTCAATTCAAAAGTCAAGATGTGAAAATTGATTTTGAAATGTAATTTTATGGAGAAAAAACAATAAAGAAGGATACAGTATATTGACATTTACCGTTTTCTAATTTGTTTCCATTTCTAAAATAAGTTTCAAGAAGAAAAACTTTGATGCCAAATTAACAATTAATTAAATATTTTTAAATTGACATACGTTTCTTTGTTCATAGCCTACTCCGAGTTAGGAATTTTTTTGAACACTATAGTTATTTATGCCACCAGAGAAGTAGGTACCATTTATTAATCGAGGGCTATTTTGCGCCCAAGCGATAGCGAGGGCTAGCAAATAAGTTCGAGAGTGGTCCAATGTACCTACATCTCGTGTTGCATATAAGATTTTTTCCACTTCCGATGATTTATTTTTTACCTGTTCATTTTCACTGTTAAATATGTCAAGGCTGCCAAAAACTACAGATGAATTTGTCACTTCAACGGTAACTTTTGAATGGAAATATTTATGAAATGAGGGACAATTTGATAGAAATTAAATACAAAATTATTAATTATAAGAATGAATAAATATTTGACAATAGTTTAAAATATTTAACTGTTGGTATTTCACAAAGAGGGAGTTAAGTTCAGCTGTAGGGAAGTAAGGACAATCCTTACTTCTCGTCGCTAATAAAAACCGATATCTTGACAGAAAATAAACATACATCCCTACAATCAATGTCCTAATAGCCTAATTACGAAATTGGGAGTGGGAAAACATTGTTATTTATTTAATAACTTTCTAGCTACTCCAAAAATATTAAGAAAACTGCAAATCTTTTAAAAGACCAAATGGAGACACCACTCGACCGTGCTGTATATTGGTTAGAGTACACCATCCGCCACAACGGAGCAAAGCATCTAAGATCTGCAAGCCTAGATATACCTTTGTATCAATATCTATTATTAGATATAATTGCTGTATTATTATCTATAATTTTCATATCTGTAACTTTTGTTTATCTAATCATAAAATTTTTATGTTGTTCGAGAAAATCAGCTAAACCAAAACGAGAATGATATAGCAAAAATTAAATAAATACTATGGAATTGCATGTGTAATTTTATAATTTATTTATTAAGATAAGTAAGACACATCACAAGTATGTATGTACATATAGTTTTAAAACTTTTTTGTAGCTCTTCCAGGCGTTATTAGTTACATAACTATAATTTTATTAAAATCTTGTAATGTACGAGTATATTGATTTGAAATTAGTAATATTTTTGTATGCAATTCGTTTCATTGCAGTATGTAAGTATTTCCCTTGGAACATATAAGTTTTTCGCGAAAAATGTTGAGTGCTTATTGGCATTATCCTCAGCATAACATTAATAAACATAATTTAGAATCTGATAGATAGATGAATATTATTTTGACTCTTACAATTCTTTAATATTCATACTCAGTAAATAAACAGTTACTTATGCTACAAGGGATGTAGGTACCATTTACTAATCAAGAACGATTTTGTGCCAGAGCAATAGCGAGGGCTGGCAAATAAGTTCGAGAGTGGGCTAGTGGGCAAATGTACCTATATTTCGTATTGCATATAAGATTTTTTCCACTTCCGATGATTTATTTTTACCTGTTCATTTTCACGGCCAGATATGTCAAGAAATACCGTTGAATATTGATACATTTAAAAAAATCTGGGGTGGCCAACACAATACCTCCCGCCATATACAGACCGAATCACAACATATATTAATCTAATCCTTATTTTTGGATAAATTAAGTATACTCTAATTTTGGCAGTTTATTTCTTAAAATATAGTCTAATCTATTCCAAGTAACTACCATTTTTGATAATAAAATGAAGATTAAATTTGAAATACCGGGATAGAATATAATTCACTAATCCAAAAATAAGGATTAGCTTAAACTTTTTTGTGAATCGTTAATTTTTATTAATCTAAATATATACCTACATATTTAGTTATGCTGGAAACTGTATTGATTTCCTTTCCTATTGTTCTAATTAATTTTTTCCTTTTTAAAACGTTACTATTGTTAATTTGAAATGATTAGTTCTTTGACAGTGACATTTATCTGTCAGTTACATACAGTTGATTTGAATAAAATATCATTTAAATGTATTTTTCGAAGAAAAACTATTTTGAGCTTCAAGTAAAGTGACATTTCTATTTATCCGATTTACAGCAAAATCCAATGGGCTTTTTCCATAATACAAGGTTTCAAAAATTTCTAAATGATAGTAATTGAGTTGAGTGGAGGATCCACACACGCACGCACGCGTGCGCACACACACAGACACACACACACAGACACACGCGCGCACACACAGACACACACACGCACATAATCGTAAAAATAGTAAAATCGTGTTGTGGGGACCCTAATTCTTGCTTATTTACTGAAAACTCACCATCGAATCTAATTTTTGGCACGATTGCATTACCTTCCTTACCTACGGTATGACGGGAGGTAATTAGCACTGAATTTCCTATATTGCATAAATCAATTCACCACCCGGTATATCCAATTTATTTTGCAAAAATTAAGACGAAAGTATAAATTTTCAAGTTTTTACCTTCCTTCACCTTTAGGTAAGGAATGTATTGTCTTTGGTCAAAAAATTCGGTGGTGAGTTTTTGATGAATAAGCACGCTTTAGTGTCCCTAGAATACGATTTTACTGTGTGTGTATGTGTGTGCGTGTGTGCGTGGGTGCGTGTGTGCGTGTGCCCGTGTGCGTGTATGTGTGCGTGTGAGTGCGCGTGTATGCGTGTGCGCGAGTGCGCGTGTGAGCGTGTGTCTATGTGTGTATGTGTGTGTGTGTGTGTGTGTGTGTGTGTGTGTGTGTGTGTGTGTGTGTGTGTGTGTGTGTGTGTGTGTGTCTGTATGACGATTTTTTCCTCTACGATAACTCTTATAACTAACTTCGAAATATTTTTATTTTCCGTTTTTAATCAGTTGATTAGATTTTGGATAAAATTGGATAACCCAACGTTATATTTCATTTGAAGCCCATGGCAGTTTTTCATGAAAAACTATATTTAAATATGTTCCAAAACTTTTCAATTTTAGTATTTAGAACTTTTATAGCAAAGGGAACAACATATTAGATTTTTGCTAAAATTAATAAACTTGAAGCTCTGAACAGATTTTCGTGAAAAATATATTATGATATACTCCAAAACTTGTCAAATTTAGTATTTAAGACTTTTATATAAAGAGGAACAACATATTAAATTTTGGCTAAATTTGATTATCCGGAAGTGATACTTTACTTTGAAGCTCTCAACAGATTTTCATGAAAAATATATTGTGATATATTCCAAAACTTTTCAAATTTCGTATTTAAGAGTTTTATATTAATGATAACGACATTATAAATGTTTTCTAAAATTGATAAACCAGAAGTACTACTTTACAGGAAGCTATAAACAGGTTTTCTTGAAAAATTATGTTAAAACATGATTCGAGACTCGGTATTTAAAACTCGTGTATAATTTGAAACAACATTAGATTTTGACTATACCTATATGATAAAGTGCTACTTAATTTGCAGCTCTTAACAGATTTTGGAGGAAAAACAATAAAATATAAGCCAAAATTTGGTATTACAGGCTTTTCTATTTATTGTAACAAATTAGATGTTGTTCACAAACGATCAACCAGAAGTAATACTTTACTTAAAGCTCATCGCTATTTCATACATGGAATTGACGGGAGGTCATGTGTTGACCAGAACAGTTTTTTTAGAAAAATTTTGTGATGTTTATATACCTACCTTTGTGACGATGTTTTGCGAGACACAAGGGAGTTTGGCGTGGTTTGCTCGGGCGCCAAACGGTACGGATAGCTAGGTCGGGGATTTGTCCAGGGGGCAGAAATAAAACAGCGACTGGGTGTAGGTTTTGTTTTATTGACGGCTTTCGGGATACACAAGGCCTGCTGGACCTATTGCGGTAGCAGGTCCGTGAAGTTGGAGTCCCGAAGTAGAAAAACAGGTCAAAGTGTATTTTTATAATTTTATGCTCATTTAGTGCTAATTATTGCTATATTAAACAAATTTTGCGCTCTTCTCATTTTTGTGTTATTTGCTTTTGTTTAAATGGTACTCCAAGTTCACGCCTAGTACCGTGTGCAACAATTTCCGGTATTTCATAATACTATAATTTTATGCTCATTTAGTGCTAATTATTGCTATATTAAACAAATTTTGTGCTCTTCTCATTTTTGTGTTATTTGCTTTTGTTTAAATGGTACTCCAAGTTCACGCCTAGTACCGTGTGCAACAATTTCCGGTATTTCATAATACTATAATTTTATGCTCATTTAGTGCTAATTATTGCTATATTAAACAAATTTTGTGCTCTTCTCATTTTTGTGTTATTTGCTTTTGTTTAAATGGTACTCCAAGTTCACGCCTAGTACCGTGTGCAACAATTTCCGGTATTTCATACTACTATAATTTTATGCTCATTTAGTGCTAATTATTGCTATATTAAACAAATTTTGTGCTCTTCTCATTTTTGTGTTATTTGCTTTTGTTTAAATGGTACTCCAAGTTCACGCCTAGTACCGTGTGCAACAATTTCCGGTATTTCATAATACTATAATTTTATGCTCATTTAGTGCTAATTATTACTATATTAAACAAATTTTGTGCTCTTCTCATTTTTGTGTTATTTGCTTTTGTTTAAATGGTACTCCAAGTTCACGCCTAGTACCGTGTGCAACAATTTCCGGTATTTCATAATACTATAATTTTATGCTCATTTAGTGCTAATTATTGCTATATTAAACAAATTTTGTGCTCTTCTCATTTTTGTGTTATTTGCTTTTGTTTAAATGGTACTCCAAGTTCACGCCTAGTACCGTGTGCAACAATTTCCGGTATTTCATAATACTATAATTTTATGCTCATTTAGTGCTAATTATTACTATATTAAACAAATTTTGTGCTCTTCTCATTTTTGTGTTATTTGCTTTTGTTTAAATGGTACTCCAAGTTCACGCCTAGTACCGTGTGCAACAATTTCCGGTATTTCATAATACTATAATTTTATGCTCATTTAGTGCTAATTATTGCTATATTAAACAAATTTTGTGCTCTTCTCATTTTTGTGTTATTTGCTTTTGTTTAAATGGTACTCCAAGTTCACGCCTAGTACCGTGTGCAACAATTTCCGGTATTTCATAATACTATAATTTTATGCTCATTTAGTGCTAATTATTGCTATATTAAACAAATTTTGTGTCCGTCTCATTTTTGTGTAATTTGCTTTTGTTTAAATGGTGCTTAATGTTCACGCCTAGTACCGTATATAATCATTTCCAGTATTTTATGATTCTATATTATACTATTCGTTTAGTGTTAATTTTTGCTGTATTAAACAAATTTTGAGCTACCTGTATTATGGAGATCATTCTGTTTTTCTAATGGTTTTCTAAGTTCACGCCTAGCACCATATATTATATCAATTCCGATATTTTATAATACTATAATATTATGCTCATTTAGTGCTAATTATTGCTATAATAAACAAATTTTGAGCTACCACAGTTATGGAGATATTCCTGTTTTTCAAATGGTACTTACTCTATGTTCATGCCTATAGTTCGTGCCAAATAGAAATGACCTGCGCAAATATTTAGGAAATCGACACACGTAGGATCTCAATTTAGCAAACTACATTCTCTACCTAAAAATTGTCACTTACAATTCATGGTATTGTTTGGTTAACATTATTTGGAGATGGGTTTCGCAAGAGGATTAAAGAAATTTATGAGGTGGAGCGGTTAGTTAACATCAGTTGTTTATTTTAAAGTTTATTTTCTTAAGTTTCATTAATATTTTTAACATGAGCAATAAAATATGTTTCAAATTTCGTTTGAATTAAGTCTTTATCTACTACAACGTCAATATGAAAATATTTAAATTAATAAAAATGCACAACATTATCAAATTTTGAGAACTAAATTAAAAAATTATTACCAATAAAAATAACCAAATTATTGTCTTTAATTATGTTAATCAATTGTTTTATTGTAATCACAATAGTTTTCAACCTTTAAATTTAATAATTATTGTATTTTCACTGTTTGAAACAAATAAACATAAAAAAGTTACATATCTTTGCAAAACTAAAAATATCAGTTTTTTATTTTAAAGTTTATTTTCTTAATTTCCATGTCTGTGATAATATTATATAGGTATATAAAAGAAATTTTTTATTTTGATATGTTTACAACATAAATATTTGTACATATATTATAATACTCGTAATTATATAAAACTCAATATTGTCAAAAAAATATTTTTTCTACAGCCTATATACAAAGTAGCCATTTGCGCTCTCTTTTGTCAACGCAAGATGTCTCTTTGCCGCTCATGCGCGACAAAGTAGAAAAAACGCTCGCTGTCCAAATTTCTAACTATACAATGTTCAGATACATATGTCACTTGTCTACATTCTTAATGTAAAAAAAAGTCAGGAACTAATGGCACTGTAGTTACACATTTACCACCTTCTCAAGTCAATATGACATATAACTGCTCTGCCGGTATATTACATAACCAAACAAAATGGCGCACTGCTGTGAAAATAAAATAGGGCATTCATTTACAAAAACGAAAGTATAAAATGCTTATTAGATGGAAGCAATAGCAAAAGTTTGGCATGAACGCTCCCAATGGAGATCCACTTTTTCACTGCACTAGTTTAATGTACTTGAAACAAATAAATTATACAATACGTCGCGCGGCAACAACCTTTCAATCGACAATGTCCCATTTTGCGCTCTTAATACACAAATAGCTATTGTACGTCATCGAGCAAACTAACTTGACAATTAAAATTTTAAAGACGATTGTTAGCAGAATTTTGGTCTGAAATGATTTAAAATTTCGAAAAAGAAATAATGTATCCAAATAAGACAGCGTTCCAGCTGCAGCGAATCTCCAGGTGCAGCAGAGTATTCATAAGAGCCAACATTTTATAGAAAAGTATAATCTCCCAAATGTTTTTCATTCGCGACGGCGACTGGCGCGGAGGCCCAAAAATGGGTGCTAGAGTCGATTTCCGAGAAGTCAAAACTCAAACTGCCGTTATCTCGGCAACGACGCCCGGTGTCGCGACGTCGATGGTCTCAAACAACTTCTGACAGTTGCTAGGATTGGTCCCAGGAGCTAATTCAAAAACGACGCCTGGCGTCGCGACGACTTATTTGTAGTATGTTGGTCGAGGGCTCGCCCCGACACCGTTGTCGGTGCTTGCGTCGTCGTATGTAGCGTCGGTCTGGCGGTGTGCCTCGGAACAAGAAAACGGCATCACCTCGAGTGACGTCACGGTGCACGGTGCCGAACGAGTTGTCCCGGTGCTCTCAAGTCCCAGGACTCGGGGATGGTAGTACGATATACGGGAGGAGGGTAGGAGAATTTAGTGTTTGTTAGAGACTGCGGACTCACTTGGTGACCTAGTTAGCCCTCCGAGGATGCTCTCCACCCTGAGGGGTCGAGGATGCTCTCCAGCCCGTAGGCTCGAGGATTCCCTCTAGTCTGAAGACTTGAGGATGACGTGGGTACTCTCGGAGGGTATCTCTAGGTCGCGAAGCTGAGGATGAGTGTTCCCAACTTATGGAACCGCGGGTGGAAAATGCTTACAAAGACTTGGTCGATGTTATGACTTGGGGTCCCCTTTCTCAGGATGTTCACCAGCCCGGAGGCTTGAGGATGCTTCACCCCTCCGAGGAGTCGAGGATCGTTCACAGCAGAAGGGGGGCCTCCAAGTCGTAATGTCGACTCTTACTAAAGGTTTAGCCTGAAAGGCCTGGGACGGACAGTAAACGGTAACGGAAAACGGTAAATGTGAAAAGTATCTTACTCTGGTGCTTTGGCTGCTGGTTAACTTCTTCACGGTTCTCTCAACTTCTTGAGGTAAAAACACGACTCCCGACTTCCTCGCGGACTCCGGCTTATATACAAAAACCCTAATTGAACGGACTTAAACGGGTTGTCCCTGGTCGTTACTATACACAATCACAAGGGAACTTACAGTGCTTTGGTTGACTTCTCGTTCCCTGGTACGGTTCCTACCCGGGCTAGCCCTGTAATTGAGCTGCTAGGAAAGTATGATTTTATTTCGATCGGTTAATTACAGCCGGAGTTATTCACATAAATCGGGGGTTGCTCCCATTTCAATGGAAACGGGAGCAGTCTATGGTTTGTCGGTGTCGCAAACGTCTCCGAACACCGGCAAAACCAAAAACTGCTCGTGACGAAGACCCGTTTCGTCACACCTTATACTGTGTCTTATGCTAAAGTGTTAGCAATGTTTTATAATATAATGTATATTCGATACCGTCAAAACATTTTTTTGGATAATTCAATAAAATAGTGTTTTTTGGATTTAACATTTAATTGCAGAAACATAATAAAAAGAACATAAGTTTATTTTAAAGTAAAATGAAGAGAAATAAGTCACTGGTATTTCTTACTCTACCACCTCTATCACACATTATTAGAATGTAGTTACAATTAAAAAGAATAGATATAAACATTTTTCGATGTCTAGGTACATGATAATTAATACAAAAATATCAGGTGCACATTAACATAAAATTCTTGCAAAAGAAACTACATAAATATTGAGAAAAATTTAAAGAAAACCTAAAAAAAGTATAGAAGGACAAATTTGATTTCTAGTGAAATGGTGGTTAAGTATTAAATGAGGCGTTTGTGATAGCAAAATGCATCTTTCGAACTTTTACTCACAATTAGAGAACAGAAATGTCTCTGCTCGAGAGGTGAGATAACATTCTACAGAAACTAGCGTGTAAGATACCGGAATACATACAGGGAAACCGGAGTGCCCGGGGAAAAACCCTGCTTACAGAGTGATATTTATAACAGATTCAGGATGCGGAACCAATATTTAGAATATTCAATTATAATTTTAATTTTACCTCATTATTGTTGAATAATAAACATTAATATGTCCTGTTCTATTTCAAAGATGTTACTGAACGACATATTTTTTTTATATGTAATTTAATTGAAATAAACAACGCTATGGATGTTTCCAAGAATATCATTTACCTATTTATATTCTGTTTTAATCTTTAAATTTTGAATCTCTCAGTTTCAGATATATAAATGAATATTTCTTACTTTATTTTATTTCCATTCGCTACATAGTTTTATTAATTTCGAAGATGGAATAGTATGTCTTATTAATTGTCAAATATTTTTGATTATTTTTATTATAATGTAATCGCTGAGCAGAACCTAGTAGTTTCGATTCCAGGACCGAGAATTGGGTAGTTTAAGACTCGGAACCAAGAACCGGGTAGTTATACAATACATTATACAGTACCCGACTAAATACTGGACCCAGAATCAAAAAGAACCGGAATTGATTCCCACCACTACTTACTATAGAAATAATGTCTAGTGCTTTAAAAACAGAAAAATAAACAATATTAGAGGTAGAAAAAGACAATCAGTTCTTTATAATGAACATGAAAAAATGTGATGTGGACACCACACGACTTCCTTGTACGCAAGACCAATATGAAGATGAAGTATAGATCCAATTATAAAATTGCACGTTTTTGACGTAATTTGACATTAACATCTATTTTTTTATTTTTTTGTTCTTTTTTGTCCTAATCCATAGCAAGCTTCATTACAAAAACCAAAAAGTATATAAGTTTTAAATTTACATATATCGCTTATACTAAGGGCTAATTTAATAATACTTGATGTGCTACACGCAGAATTTAATTCTCTAAAACTTTTATTTGAAGCATTTATTTCTAAAATCAGAATGCATTCAGAAATTCAAGAAAAACTGTTAACAACTTCAGGTAATATATCACTTCCGGTTAGCCTGTTTTAAAAAAATTCTGCTATGTTATTCCAATTGATATAAAAGTCTTATATACCAAATTTGAAACGTTTTGGATTATATTTTAATATAGTTTTTCATTAAAATCTATTATAGGCTTCAAATGAAGTACACAGAGAAAAATGACTGGTTTTTAGCAAATAAATATTCATAATTAAGGGGTACTTCATTCATTCAATTATTGCAACCTTGCAACAAATACAATTTAATCTTTAATATGAAATGTATTTTATTCATTCAGTTATATTATTTATTTGACCATGATTTATTTCATTTAAATTTAGTTTAATTTTCTCAAATAAACTAATATATTTATGCTTAGTATTTTAAATTGAGAATTTTAATAAATAAATTTATAATTTTCTGAAATATTTACTTGTTTCCTACAAATATGTAATTGTTTTGAATTAATTTCAAAATATATTTGTGTAAACTTTATATTTATTACAATGAAAAATAGTTTTTATTGTGTGAATCTACATTTATTTGTCACAAATAAATATTATTTGTGGCAAAATAATATTTCCATTGAGTGAACATTGTTCTATTTGTCAAATGACGATTTTGAAGTGACTTGTATGGACTTGTTCATTTGTTGTAAGTTTCATCTTGTTTATGGTGGTGCTCATTTCTGACTGTGTTCATTTCTGGCGATTTGTTTTTCATTGGTGTGCTAAAAAGTAGTGAATATGCACGACGAAACAGTGAAAAATATACTACTTGAGTGGAGTTTTGGATATTTGCTTTGCACTTTTCAGTGTATCTTTTATGCCAAGGCACATGCACCAGTACCTCTACAGAGTGTGTATTTATACTTTTATAATTTTTTATATGTACATCAATATTCTGAAAGATGTAATTTGTTAGGTAATAAAAATATGGTGTACGAAAAAAATATATGCTGGTCTTTATTTAATTGTTTTCCTTTAGTTTTAATCTATTTAGAGCGGACAGGTTACAAGGGGTAGGTTAGGTATATAAACTTGGTTCAAATAAATTATATATCCAATAGCAATGCAATAAATTTAGCGCAATTAAAATAATTCTTAACGTAAATAAATGTATAGTTCTCATGAAATAGAACATATAATTGATCTCAATATATATTTATTTGAAACAAATAAATGCTTCAAATAAATTATTACATTACTTCAATTGTAGATATATTTGGATCTATTCAAGCTCAGGATTTATTTGTAACAAATAAATTTACAATTCACGTAATTATATCTTTTTCTCAGTGTACCATTTCTGGAAATTATGTAATGACGAAAAAGGGAGGTGCACAACTAGATGTTATAGAAGTGCTAAATACAAAATTTCAACTTTCTACGGCTTACCGTTTTTGAGTTATGCGAGATACGTACGTACAGACGTCACGACGAAATTAGTCAGAATGGACTCAGGGATGGTCAAAATGGATATTTCCGTTGGAGTCTCAAAACCGAATTTTTTCGCGATTACAATACTTCCTTTAATTCGTACAAGGAAGTAAAAAGTAGCGAATTTTGTAGAATTGTTCATTTGATAATATTTCACTTAATACTGTACGTAGCCAATAGTTCTTTTTTTTTTCGAAGTTTTTGGCGAAACATAGTAATCACACAAGCGATTTCTATGAAAACCATGTTGGTTCTACGATTTAAAAGAAGCATGTACGCGATCCATATAATTTTCTAACGACTAATGATTTATTTCTCACAAAGACTAAGCGACAGAAAAATTGCATGTGTTCGCCTATTCTTCACTTTGTATATAGTGAAGTGAGAAGTGACTACTCCTTGTGTATGGTGTATTTTAAGATATTTACAAATCTACCTGCCTTCGTAATGACGCGGTACACCGCAAAACAGCATGGTATTTATGTTCTTATGCGTTAGGTCAGAAAAAATTGGGAAAACGATGTGACGGTAATTTCAGAATTTCTGCTAATTAATATATCTGCTTTTATTTATAGTTTGTGAAAATTTGGTATAATGTCATATTCTTTGTTCTGTATTTTTTAACACCTTCGCTGTTATAGCGGACATCGTGATATTTCGCTTTACGCCATGGTGAACATCGGTGTACGCCAGCGTTTTTTTCGATTTGCGCCAAGCAGACAAAATGTATTGAAAGAAGTGTTGAATACTTATCTACTGTCGCACCCTAGGATATTTTGACTATCTTGTTTTTTCGATATGGCTATTGGTAACAGTTTTAAACATGTGTCCGGTGTCCGGTATTTGTGTATGCTCTGGCGTAGATTATAATTTTGCTTGAAGAGTTCAAGCGAACACTGCAAAAATGAGACATACACATATGTATGAGTAAATTTAATAAGCAAAATTTGTGAAAAACAAAATTCTTTATTGTTAATGACGCTAATGTTACAGAAATCATAAATTATATTAAAATTCTATTAGAAAAGTTAAATAATATTGAAAAGATACAAATCGACTTTGTGAAATATTTTAAAACAAGGTAAACAATACCTACGATGTCCCGGACATCGATTTAGGTATTTCATTACATTGTTTTTTTCTTATAACAGCCAACACAATTTTTTCTCTTTATCCAAGAACTTCTATTATACTACACAGATGAAAAGAGACTTACAGAATGCAACAATTCAAAAATATTGCACTTATTGTCCATTCAAATTTATTCGTGTCCGCCGATTCCGTTGTGACAGCTATGACGTAAGAAAAAAGAAAAATGTGTCCGCTATGGCGCCTTCAGATCTAAGAGGCAGTATGTAGTATTACTGCTCCAACGGAAGACTGGTTTCAGCTAGTATTTTTATTAATAAATAATTAATTATTGAAGATAAAATAAAACTACCAAACCCCATAGAATTTATCCAGTTATAAGGTACTAGTTATGGAACATACAGGGCCGGCCCAAGCTACATGCAAGCCAGGCGACCGCCTGGGGCAAAATTGGTTTTGGGGCGACTTTTTTGAGATTTTTTAAAAATTATGTGTGCAGTTTTATGTAAAGATTTTGGGATAAAAGAGCGAATTTGTGCGTTGCTTTAAACATAATCTTACAATTATTACAGAACAGTTACTAGTAGTGAAACGAATTTTAGCAAACTTGTAATTAAATCCTATTTGCATTCTACTATCAAAAGAAGAATGTTTAAATTTGCTGGCGTTTATAGCAATTAAAACCGATGTAGTGTCAAAATTAAATACTGAAGAAGTAATGGCAGGCCAGAGAATTTACTGAAAAAATACCCCCAACATCAAAAAAACTAAAATACTACAACAAAAGTTTTTTACAGAATCCTTTATAGAAAACTGCGCTGATTAACATATCAAAAGTTTCCGGAAATAGGAGCCCGCGATTCAAATAGAAATTTTATAAGAATGCAAAATTTTATACACAAAAAAAATACTTATATTTTTACCTAGGATGAATTATTAAAGAATTGCATTAGATATTTATTTGTGCTATTATTTTTATACATAATTATGTTATATAAACAAATATTTCTTAAATAAATTGCATCAGTATAATATCGGTATTTTAGTTTTAATAAATGAGAAGCGCAATCTAAAGTTTTCGCCTGGGGCGCTCAAAAGTCTCGGACCGACCCTGTGGGACAATTTTGAAATGTCCGTTCAGCAGCGAAGGTGTTAAAATTCAAGTGAAATATTAAATTCCACACAAATATTTCGTGCGGTGAATTTCAAATATTTTGTTACAACCCTGTCATATTACCCATCAAGCCCATTTAAGAAGCCACCTGCTGCGTAAGTCGAGGCAGGTAGGTTTGCAAATATCTTGAAACAAACTATACATGTTACACTACTAAACATGTTTAAAAAAGATACATTACTTTTCTTAAATTTAGTTGATCTACATGCATTTGAGATTAGAAATAACTGCAAATATATTTATGTTTTGCAATAAAGTATTTAAAATAGCTAGGTAGATACTCTTATTGTTGTAGTGAGTGCTCAGTGTACATACTTTACTGTACATCTTCTCTAAGAGTAAAATAACGAAACAGAGTGAGGAACGAATATGCTGATTTTATTATCTAAAAATGGAAAACAATGTTAGTTAATCGTATTTTGTAAAAACGTATAACATATTATAACCTTGGTATAAGTTACTAGTGATATTGGGACGAACCCCGCTACGGTAAGGACAATCGGGTTGGAACTTCGCATCATCAGAATCTTCAAAGCTTGTTTCGCCCTCGGTGTGAACCTGTACCATTGGCTTTCCGTTATGCTATCCGTTATGTTTCCATGCTTTACGAAGGAATACAATAATTTAATTAAATGTATTACAAACTTCCACTAGACGCTCAGCTTTGCTACATGCAAGAAGATCAAGTACAAACCATTTAAGATATAAAAGTTCAACGAAATTTTTGCGTAGCTACAGCTTGTAAATTTTAAAATTGTAATGGAAATACAAAACTATTCTAATATTTTCAAAGAAAATGAATCGTTATAATAAACTTTCCAATAGGCATTTTAAAATGTTCCTAAATGTTTATCATATTGAAGTTTGGAGACAATTAATCTGAGGTAAAGATAAATGCCTAGGATTAAATTTATTATCTAAGCAAGGTATTGCGTTTACTAACAAATAAGTATTTTGGTGACATATTAATTTCTTCTCATTCTCTTTGAACAAAGCTTTTGTGTATTATACCACAGAGTATAATTGCTTAATAATAAAGAATTTTAAAGATTACTGTATATTATATTAAAGATGTATTACTTACTTGCACTGTTAACTCATTTCCAAGCCAATAATATAAAAATAATTGAAATATTGTTGAGATTAAAACGTATATGTTTAGAGTAGAATGTATAAGAGAACCAGACTAAAATGTTTTTAGAAATAATTAATATTAACTTGCGTTGGCAAATCAAAAAGAGTTTACCAAAATGATCATTCCTTCTATACATAATAGTAATGGAGTAACAAGGAACCGGACTGCTGTTACTGGCCTGTATAATATGTCTAGCTTGCTGCAATATCTACAAAAATATTAGAACCATTTTAATATTCATAATATTACTAATACAATGACAACTATGTTCTTAACAATTTTTTTGTTCATGTTCAAAAAAATCCCGTTCTTTAATTACATTCCAAATTTAAAAAATCTGATATGGTAGTGGTAGCACATTACATTTCGCTATTCAATTTTTATTTTTTAAAATAAATAAAAGCTAAGGTCTTTTTTATTTATTATTTAACTAGAATATATGGGCGATAATACATGCATTACTCTAATATATACAATTTACATTCCTTTTTTACCTATTATCGGCCCTCTACGACGCGTTCCTCTAAGTGGGATAAAATACACATTGTCATTCCAATTTACAACAATTGTCACAGGCGTGCATTATCATCTAGTACGATAGACAGGAGGGGGGGGCAGGAATAAGGTTGCTCCCAAGTCCCAGACTTAGGCAGGCGCCCCGCATATTAAATGCGGTCTAACACCTCGTGGATTCCGGTACCCCTATCCGCAAAAGTATACCCCCAGTGCATGGAGAATTGCCGGAATACGGCTCTCGTGAATAGTCATTTCTGAGCCACTAGCGGTACCGTAGCCACATACGCATGTCCCAGACATGTGAGTTCCCAGAACTCGACCTCCCAGAGGTCAATGGGTCCCAGACCCATTATGAGAGTTTAGCTTACGATCACACGTGTGTATAGGTCCCAAACCTATCATGATAAACCCCAGGTTTATCCTTTACGTCCCAGACGTGCTCGTGTATCTCAGCCTCTCAGGTGGTGTTTATCACACCTCGGAGCATATAGCTCCAAGGACCCAGAGTTGTCCTAGACAACTCTTCGGATAATTAGGAAACTACTACATACGTTTGCAGCCTAAAACATATAATACAAATGTATATAATAATTGAAACACGACACTTGATTATTCCACAGATTTATTTCTTTAAGTTACGATCGTTTCGTCCTTTCGGACATCATCAGACAATAATATTACATTAAGAAGACAGGTATTTATATGTTCCAAACATGTTGAGTAGGGGTGAGTTGCTTACATCTAATTGCTCGTTGACGATGTTTTTCTTGGAATTTACGGCTTTCCTAATTTCTAAATTTTCCAAAAGGTTTAATCTTAATCCTTTGTCAGCAATATGCAGAATGTAAAATTTCCGTTAAAGTTATGATTGTTTTCGATGCAATGTTCAGAAAAACCAGTGGTGTAGCATTGTTTTGTAATTGAATCTTTATGTTCCTTGATCCTGTGTTTAAAACTTCTACCGCTTTGACCGATATATAGTGCATCACAGTTTTCACAATTAATTTTGTAAATTCCATTTAATTCTAATTTTGAGGTTTTTTGTTTGTTATTTGTTAATATTTTGCCTAAAATGTTTTTGTTTACTGATATGGTTCTAATTTTGTGATTAGTTAACTTTCGAGATACTTTTTCGCTTATTCCAGGACTATAATTTAAATAATGCCATTTGTTATTAAGTTTACTCTTTAGGTTTTTAATGATGTCCCATTCGTTTTCACTATGGGATTTTGGAGAATTCCATCGAATAAGTAGTAAGAGTAAACTTACAACCGAAAATTTAATTGTATGCAAAGCGGACAAAGGGAACAACGTAGTCATCATGGATAAAGAAGAACACCACCAAAAAACCTTGAATTTAATCAGTGAAAGTGATTGTACCGAAATTATAAGTGACCCCACCAAACAATTTCAAAAACAAGTCACTACAATTCTAAGAGAATGTGAATCCGTGTTTAGTGCGACCGACAAATACAGACTCAAGTGTATGAACCCCAGACCTCCGCAAATGTTCACACTGCCCAAGTTGCACAAAAAAGACTGTCCCATGCGACCTATAGTTTCCTACATAAATGCACCTGCATATAAAATTTGTAAACATGTTAGTAAAAACTTGATATATGTATTAAATTTCCAGTCAACATATGGTATCTCAAATACAACAGACTTTATTAATCGTAGTAAGAACATTGAAGTTAATTCTGGTGATAAACTAGTATCATTTGATGTATGTAGCTTATTCACTTCTATCCCTACAGATGAACTGAGGTCAATATTGTGGAACTTACTTGATGAAAACAAGAATCTTAATGAAATTGAAAAAATGGAATACTTCACCGTTATTGATATATGTCTCAATCAAAACTACTTCCAATATCGAGATAAGTTTTACAAAATGAACTCAGGACTTCCAATGGGTTCACCGTTATCCCCGCTATTCGCTGACATTTTTATGAATCATTTAGAAAAAAAAAAAATAATCATGGAAAATACTAAGTTTAACCATTCTGTTAAATTCTGGTGTAGATATGTTGATGACGTCTTTTGCATTTGGAAAGGAACAGATAGACAACTCAATACGTTCTTGGATTATTTAAATAATATAAACAACAATATTAAATTCACTGTGGAAAAAGAGGTAAATGATTGTATAAATTTCTTAGATTTAACTGTAAGTAAAGACAACAACAATAGACTAAAATTTAGTATCTACCGGAAACCTACATTTTCAGACGCCATTGTCCCACAAAAATCAAATCAATCCACTTCAATAAAAATGTCTGCCCTTCACAGCATGGTACATAGATTGGTTTCAATTCCATTACGCCCCTTCGATTTCGAAACTGAATTGACCACAATTAAAAACATTGCAGCGAATAATGGATACAACCCTACAATAATAGATAAGTTAATTATTAAGAAAAATAGAAAATTAGTACAAAACCAAATTTATTGTAAATGTAAAACATCTGATCTTAATACCAAATGGCATTATTTAAATGATAGTCCTGGAATAAGCGAAAAAGTATCTCGAAAGTTAACTAATCACAAAATTAGAACCATATCAGTAAACAAAAATATTTTAGGCAAAATATTAACAAATAACAAACAAAAAACCTCAAAATTAGAATTAAATGGAATTTACAAAATTAATTGTGAAAACTGTGATGCACTATATATCGGTCAAAGCGGTAGAAGTTTTGAACACAGGATCAAGGAACATAAAGATTCAATTACAAAACAATGCTACACCACTGATTTTTCTGAACATTGCATCGAAAACAATCATAACTTTAATGGAAATTTTGACATTCTGCATATTGCTGACAAAGGATTAAGATTAAACCTTTTGGAAAATTTAGAAATTAGGAAAGCCGTAAATTCCAAGAAAAACATCGTCAACGAGCAATTAGATGTAAGCAACTCACCCCTACTCAACATGTTTGGAACATATAAATACCTGTCTTCTTAATGTAATATTATTGTCTGATGATGTCCGAAAGGACGAAACGATCGTAACTTAAAGAAATAAATCTGTGGAATAATCAAGTGTTGTGTTTCAATTATTATATTTTAAAATGTTCCATCAAGTACCGACTACACAAACCCTAACAGTTACAAATGTATATCTCACATATACCATGCATATCAAATACACAAGCAGTGTATAACATATCAATCAAGCATATAGTGATCCACACCACTCTATACCTGTATAATAATTAGAATGACAGCGAGTTCTACCACTCACCTATAATTATTGCAAGCATCTCGTCTTTTCTTTGTTGACACTATTCACAGTTTCACCCACATCCGTATATGACTGCTAGCACACAACAACTAACTGCCCTAACCATCCAAAGGTCGGGGGTTGTTATTGTGTTAGGATTGTCAAATGTTTTTGCCTTAAGCCAACGCTTTTAAACAAAAGGAAGTAATTTTTCTTGATCGTAAATATAGATTTAATTGGAAACAACTTTCTTGGGATGTCGGTCCAGGGATTAAATAAATTCAATTTTTCTTTTTTATCGACGTTGCGGTTTCTTTATTATACCTTAATCATGATTCAAAGAAAATACAATAGATATACAGTCATTATAGTTTTATAATAATGAGTGAGCATTTAAAATTGAAAAGAGACTTCATAACTGTAGCAGTTCCGCTTTTAGATTTCGTACAGCACACATCAGTTATGAAGTCTTTATTTTATTTTGTAAACATAATAAGTATATTTTTTTATAATATAATGATAGTTTCTTTTTTTTAATCAAAATGACTTTTTACTTTGTGAATATTTTTATTTAAATGCAGCTCCTACCTGTATATAGTCAAGAGTCGCCACTGGTCAAATTGTAATAAAAACATTTTTTCATGTTACCTAACAACACACTCATAGCATATTACAAACAAATTATAATAAAACTTTCAAAATATATCGATAAAATTATTGTGTACGACTTAATAATTACTCAGTAATTGTGAATAAAATAGTATACACACCGCGCTGGAATGCTTATTCCAGCCTCGCGCTCATTGCTGACCTCGGTATGCCGCAGTCATTTAACTCAGTACTCGGTTATTTTCCCTGCTTGGTAGGTAATATCACCTAATATTCTATTTTTATTTCATATGTAAGAATATTCCCAGAAATCAAAAAAAGAATATATAGAACACATTAAAACTAAACTGTCAAATACAAAAAATAATTCGGAATTTTGGTCGGTGGTCAGGTCACTAAAACATAAAAATTACTCAAATAACAAAATCGATTTAAAGGAATGGAAAATTTTCTACAATAATATTTACAACCTTCACCCCGCCACCGCTCAATAGTTTCATAGATTGTTTCATTGTTTACACCCGTATTTCGAGACAACCTTTACTTTAGAAAAATTACAGGCTAGCTGACATAATACTAAACTAAATAAAGCACCTGGTGCTGACGACCTCAGCAATGAATTCTACAAAAACTTAACTCCAAAATGGCAACACTACATGTTAAATATGTTTAATAAAATCCTCCACCACGAAAAGGTACCAGCCGCGTGATCTTCTGTTTACAAATTCCTAATCCATAAATAAGGTGATAAATTATACCCAACTAATTACCGTGGGATCCATAGGCGCCCACAGGGGGGGTCTGTATCCATTTTTAAAAATTAAATTATAATTTTATTTTTTCATTTCAATGTATCATTGTATTTTTTAATATTTATTGGTAATATTTTCTTATATTTTATCAATTACTAAGTACGAAATAGCTGAAGTGTCAGAATGAGTAAATTATGTTATGTACTGTTAAATGTGGATTGCAATTATTTTTACATTACATTATCTTCGGTGTTGTATTTTCTTTAATATGCCGTAGTTTATTCTAATTATTTTATGGTCACATTCTCAAAACTTTCACAATTATCGATTTTACTGAAATAAAGAAATAGAAAAGTAAATAATGAATAGACATTGCATATTTATTTATAATAAAAGTACCTACGTATGATTAGGGTTGCCGTATTTTGTGAGGAGCGCGATTTAATTAAAATTTAATTATTGTACATTTTATTTTGAGCAGTTCAATAGAATAATTATATTGTTACTCAGTAATATAATATTTTAATTTAATGCAACATTGTATTTTCATATTGTCTGTTTCTGTAGTTATTGCTTATACTCGCATCTCGCATCATAAAGCCTAGTAGAAGGGGCAATTCTACACTTTTCGAGCATACATACGCATTTTCGTCATAAAATATTGATTATAATTTTTTAAGAATTTGTTAAATTTGCTTCATTGTAAAGAACTCTATATTATCTTACTTTGCATTAAAACACGTTTGACCTTGAAAATTATTAAAAATTCGCCTGCGGCGCATTTTATTTTTACTACAAAAATATCGACCCACCTTGTAAAAAAGTCTGCGGGCGCCCATGGTGGGATCGTACTAATAAACTGAATTAGTAAGTAACGTTTTTATTTATTTGGGTGAAGTATAAATATTAGACAATTATTATTAATTAAAATAAGTGTTTATATATTAAACTATAAAGAAAATGACTATTACTAATATTAAACAATTATTAAAAACTAATTATAACTAAAACTATAATTAACTAGATAACACTAACACTATTTATTTATTTAACCATTAACACTACTATTTATTTCCACGATATTACTAATTATTTATTTCACTACGCGTTTCAATCTTAAACTGCCGGTCTGTTGCAGACTCTTGTGGACTTTACGTGATATTTATATCACTATATAATTATATCATGTTCAACTGTCCGCCTTCCGACCTCCACAGCGTCTATATACTCAACTGACTCAACAGCGTCTGTATATTCAACTGCTCGGACAGAAGTCACACCTTTCACCTCAATGTCTGACTATTTATGTAACTAACTTTTTCCTTCCACAGCCTCAGTATCACCAACTATCCGTATGCCACAACTCTTCAACACCAATGCCCAGTATCCACTCCAACTCGCTTTTACTGTCCTTGTATATCTAGCTTCACAACACTACCGAGTATTCACTTTCACAGCTATCCCAATATACCAGTAACTTTCAGAGTACCTACTCCTCTCGACACATTACTGCATACGCTCAATACGATACTGCTGTGCTTCTCAAACTCACTATTCTATGTGAACATCTCTATGTCTCTGAATGTAACTAACTAACTCCCAAGCATAGCTACGTCCCTTTTATACAGTTGCCATTATCTTCTAGAAAAGCCCTAGAATGTTCGACCGCATAATAAAAGTGAACACAAAAGGTTCAGGCGACCGGAAGTAATTAAACACGTCGCGACCTGTTTGCTTACGTCGCCCGGCTATTAGCGCGATTACGTCACCGCTATAAATAGACACTCGCTTACAGCGGCGGCGACGGCGGGCGTTCCACGTTACAGTAAACTATTTACCCAATTATTATATTCTCGTTTACAAATTTGGTAAATCAAGCGGGTTTTAGAAAACATAAAGGTACCACAGACAATATTTTCGTAATAACATCAGCAATACATATACATATATGTATCGATTTTAAGAGCGCATTTGACACCGTAGACCATTCTATTCTTTGGAATAAACTGTTCGATTTCGGAGTATCTGAAAAAATATTAGAATACTACAAAACTTTTATAAAAATTGCTACACTACAAATAAAAATAAATAACTCATTATCGAACCCGATTAAAATCACCCAAGACGTATTACAAGCTGATGTCTTATCATCTTTACTTTTTACGATTTTTATAAATGACATTTGGGAATTCTTCATAAAGTCGGGAGTACGAGGCCTTAATATCGACGGGAAAAATGAAATGTTACTGCTAGCTTATGCTGACGACTTGGTGCTCCTCTGCCATACACCTGTCGATGTTCAAAATAAACTAAATCTACTAAACAAATACTGTAATAAAAATCACCTAGTTGCGAATACAAGTAAAACAAAAATTGTACACTTTTTTAAAGGTGGGCCAAAAAAGTTCGCAAACCATTTTATTATAATAATGATTCTAAAATTGAAATTTTAAATAATTTCTGATATTTGGGTTCAATAATCTCTAGTTCCGCAAAGGCGAATCTAGCAGTCCGTCAAAACGTCAAAAGGGCAGTGCTAGCTACATATACTGTTAAAAATATTCTTATCAAAGGGAAATGAAAGGGTTGGGAAGAAAAGGTTATTTTTAAAAACTATTATACAGGCAACTGCTCTATATGGGTCAGAAATATGGGATAACAGACAAATGGAAATTATCGAAAAGTGTCAAATTGAATTTATATAGAATATCCTTAGGCTACCTTTAAACACACCGGATAGTTTTATCAGGCTTGAAACCGGTCTCGTACCTACATTTGAAGGTGGAGGTGTGGAAACGAATACCAAACGGGTGGGCAAAAATTCTTACAATGGATTCTAACGAACACCAAAAATACTTTACAGTCGCCTTGTATATCTGAGTAAATGCGATTCAAACAACAAATCTTTCAGTTGTAGTTCTCAAATTAAAAAATTCCTTCTGATCTAAATTTTGGAAGTACTTGGAATGACCAGTCGGTTTCAAAAAATAAAATTGAGGAGATATTAACAACATTTAAAGATTCCTTGGTAGAAAAAGATCTAAACTTCTTGCGAGAGCCCAGATACAACAATCATTACAAATTAATTAAAATTAACTTTAAAACTTAACTAAAAAATTATCTAAATCTTAAATGGTCTACACAAAAAATTCAAATATTAAGTCAAATCCGTATTTCCAGTAAACGTGGACTTAAATTGTTTTATAAAAACATTTTATATGAACTCAAAGAAACTGAATTATGTTCCCTTTGTAATCTAAACAAGAATGAAAGTTTATTTCACTTCACTGAATGTCCGATATACTCCAGAATACGTACGCATTATTTAAATAAATTAAATATTTCAAATTGTATTGAAATAAATTTTCATCAAATATTGTAAAACCTCGATGCTGAAAAAATTAACGCAATATATTATTATACATTAAATGCGATGAACCTTCGTAGTTTTATTATAAACGAGTTACAATTATAGGTATAATAGGATTAAGTTTTCGCCTTTTGTTTCACTTTATTTAAACTTAATCTGTCTAAATAATTAATACATATCTTATAGTTATTATTTACACTTTTATTTTATGAAATGGTCAAATTACTTATAAAAATGTTATTTATCTTTTGTATACTGTATATTTATATATTTTCTTTGGAAATGATATAATTTTTTATACTTTATGTATTTTGCATTATCGACCACAGGAATAATACTTAACTTATGGTCTATTCTCTATCGATATCGACTAGGTACTTGTATCTTTATTTTATAAAATACTCAAATTGCTTATATAAATATTACTCCTCCTCAAGAGTATATTCAAATTTCTTGCTTTTGGTAGATATATACATGCTTTATTTCATAAATTGTATTGGAAATACTATAATTTAAATGTTAATAGGTACTATATGTATTGTCAATCTATTTGTCCGATAACAAATAAATTATTATTATTATTATTATTATTATTATTATTATTATTATTATTATTATTATTATTATTATTATTATTTCATATGTATAATTTTTGGAAAAATGCAATGAACGTAGAAAAACCCACAATAACAAATTCTCTAAAATAGATAGCTTTTCGTCATACCTATCACAAAAATATGACATTATGTAATTGTTTTGTTGACAAGTGTCACAGTTTACATTCAAGAGCAAGAGTTAGTTACCATAGTCAACGGTTTGAAATATTTCATGAGGTGTCTAGGGCAAAAATGTAAATTGTCTAAGAGAGGTATTGAATTCATGCTAAAAATCGCATATACAGATTTTAGTGAATAAGCACGTTTTAAGGTCCCTAGAATCCGATTATAACATTTTTACGATGATGTCCGTGTGTGTGTGTGTGGGTATGTATGTGTGTGTGTATGTATGTGTGTATGTATGTGTGTGTGTGTGTGTGTGTGTGTGACGATTTTTTCGGATCCGATAACTCAATTACTACAATTCCAAAAATTATAAATCTTTTGTATTTCTTTTCTTTACGTCCATGTAAAGAGATGTTTAGATTTTGGTTATAAATGGTCAACCGGACGTATCCTCATTTTAAGATTTTAACAGTTTTTCTTGAAAAAACACTGTTAAATGTCATTTTGCCATATTCAATGTTATTATAAATATTAAAGAATATTTTAATCTCTATACGATTTAATTACATTTTATACTTCTTATTCCATGGATATAAACTTAAAAAAAATATAAAGAAATGCTGATTGACACAGTTGCAAGTGCAATTGACATGTTTGTGTTATAATTTTCCTTGAAATATAGAATCTCTTAGGTATATGGAACTTTCTGTATGGAATTTGTAAAAATACATAGAACCGACAGAAGGTTAATGTACTTGAAATATGGAATCTTGTGCAAGAAACTTTCTGTATGGAATTTGTACAAAATATATGGAACTGACCACGAACTGACGGAAGGTAATGTGCTGGCAACATCAGATTTTTTAGTAGCGTCCCGGTTTACACCTTGAAAAATATGGTCAGCCTATTCTTTATAAGTAACTATTAAATAAAAACGCATAACATCTGTATGTGTAATTTTCAAAAATTAACGACTCTTTATTTATACTATAATATTTTTTTCACAAATAATGTTTAAATAAGTTAAACGGATATGCGATATGAGTGAAACTTGAAAACCGAACATATGACTATATGTAAAATCATTTATTAGAAATTACAAATAATAATAAAAATAAACTAACCTAGTTTGACAGATAAATTATTTTATTTGTTAATTATTAGTTTTAATTCCGTTGCTATTTTTGAGATGTTTGTTAATATTATCGTACCTAATTTCTGTCCTTGCGAAGCATACATAATTAATTCTTCTTCATTAATTCAAATGCATCATTTTATGCTCTTCAACTTTTATTTGAAGCTTTTTTAGCTAAAATGATTAAGGCAGCAAGAAATTGCAAAGTATGATTTTACATGTTACAGTCATGTGTTCGGTTTTCAAGTATTTGGTATAAAAATATTGTACTTTCAAAATTATTAAACCACTCTATCACTAATAAGCCGATAGATACTTACTCAATCATTCGAAGATGATGCTTTATGATGTCTACGACCTCTTCGTAACAATTTATTAAATCTCCCTCATACACTATATTATTCCATTCTTCATTTGTAACTAGAGGGATATTTTTTATTGATGTTTGTATAATTTTGAACTGACTGATGGCAAATAATGTTAACGAAAAGAAAAATGAATCGAATGCCGGCATACTTAATCCTCCAAGAATAACAAAGAAACAATGTATGAGGTAATATAATCCATATCGAATGTTTGAACTATACTGGTCAAATGGAACCCAAATATAGAGCACTGGGGCAATTTTACAGTGATTCTCCGGCTTAGGACCTAATAACCAGTACTCCAGCAAATTGAAAATTTGTAATAATATTGAATTAGATAAAATGGCAGTCCTCCATAATTTGGTTTGAAAATTATTTCGATCGATGTACTTGTTATACGCATCAATTTCTTCTTTGCTGCGTGTAAATAATCTGTTTTCTTCGTAAGTAATATGATCTATAATATTTTGAACCCTTCTCGAATATATCCAAATAACCAAATACTGAGCATTTAAAATGAAAACCGCAAAAGTAAATTCCATAGACTCCACAAACAATTTCAAATTTTGCACCGATACAATCATTTGCATGATTTGAGTTATAAAGAAAATTGCAAATAAAATAATATATAATTTTCCTGTTATGTTGAACTTTGTTTTGCTTTCTATACTTGGCCAAATACCCATAATAATGAAACTCTTCATTTGTGACTGAATAAATTTTGGGTGAGCCATGCTGTTCATTGTTTGCTTGTGTAAACTTTAATGCCAATAATGTTGCGTTCGGGAAAGTGTTCTATAATATTAAATGTTTTCCTTATTAAAGATTAGAGAAAGAAAACGCAGACATTGAAAATTTACAAAATAATTGATCATTGGTCATGTAGCCATACTTTCTCATTATATTTAGTTCAGTCTGTAATGAATGTGAGATATTTCCTCTTATTTTCACATTACTTGGTGTACTACTGTGTAATTTGTTTTAACATATCGCGAACAATAAGAAATTATTAAATGTTTTATTACTGTGTGAAAACTTGTGAATTGCACTTGCACATCGATACATGCAAGTGTACAGTAAGTACAGTGTGTTCAATAAAATTCCTAATTCGGAGTAGGCTATGAACGGAGAAACGTATGTCTGATCATTATTCAATTCAAAGGTCTAGATGTCAATATTGATCTTGAAATGTTATTTTAAGGAGAAAAGACAATAAGGAAGGATACCGTGAATTGACATTTGCTGTTTTCTAATTTGATTTCATTTCTAAAATAAGATTCAAGAAGAAAATCTTTGATATCTTTAGACAACATTTATGACAATATCTCATGTCAAACTGACATTTAATTCAATATGTTTAAATTGACATATACGTTCCTTTGTTCTTAGCCTACTCTGAGTTAGGAATTTTTTTGAACACACTGTATATACACTGTAAAGTTTTCACGTAGCTGCAGCTACCTTTTTGGGTTGAACCTATATGCAACCCCAAGGTTGAACAATTCATTCTGCGCATTGGCACACAGAATTATAGAACCATTTTTACATTTTTTTAAAATTCTTTAATCATTTAATAACCATCAACAAAAAACGAACGAAAGACATAAGCAAAAATATGTGTAAAAAGCAGGAATCAAAAACCAATTTTGTATTTGATAATAGACAAACCCTAAATATAACGGTAGAAGAGTTTATGTATGGAATAGAATTATTTATTTCATAATAAATGTATCAATAATTGCAAGAATATAACACAAACTAAACCATACGATCAGGATAGTGCAATTAGGGATGCGCACGATACATCGATGTTTGAGAAAAATCGATATTTAGCTTTCGATAGTTTATCCTTTTCGATAATATCAATCGTCATCGATATTTGTTTTCGATATGTGCTCTCGATGTTTTCAAAAATGCATTCCTAATATGCCAAGAATTGTTAATCATATAGACACGCTACTCTCCTGTGTCGTTCCTTTACTTACATATGTCTCGTCACAGTTTATATGATGTCAACCCTAGTTTGGAGAAAATACTTCCACCATAACTGAGTAGGCAAAGAAATAAAATAAAAGGAAAACGGTTATCAAAATATTTATTTCTGTATAGTTGCGATTCAGATGTGTTTTAAATTCAGTGGTTAGTGATTACATTTGATTTTTAATAAAATAAGCTTATAGATTTGTGTATAAGTACCAACATTGTTGTTTTTTTTATTAACTGTAAAATATGAAAGCATAATAATAATAATAATAATAATAATAATAATAATAATAATAATAATAATAATAATAATAATAATAATAATAATAATAACTTTATTACCTCTCGTTAAGAGAGGTATTGGATTCATGCTAAAAATCGCATATCCAGATTTTAGTGAATAAGCACGTTTTAAGGTCCCTAGAATCCGATTATAACATTTTTACGATGATGTCCGTATGTGTGTGTGTGTGTGTGTGTGTGTGTGTGTGTGTGTGTGTGTGTGTGTGTGTGTGTGTGTGTGTGTGTGTGTGTGTGTGTGTGTGTGTGTGTGTGTGTGTGTGTGTGTGTGTGTGTGTGTGTGTGTGTGTGTGTGTGTGTGTGTGTGTGTGTGTGTGTGTGTGTGTGTGTGTGTGTGTGTGTGTGTGTGTGTGTGTGTGTGTGTGTGTGTGTGTGTGTGTGTGTGTGTGTGTGTGTGTGTGTGTGTGTGTGTGTGTGTGTGTGTGTGTGTGTGTGTGTGTGTGTGTGTGTGTGTGTGTGTGTGTGTGTGTGTGTGTGTGTGTGTGTGTGTGTGTGTGTGTGTGTGTGTGTGTGTGTGTGTGTGTGTGTGTGTGTGTGTGTGTGTGTGTGTGTGTGTGTGTGTGTGTGTGTGTGTGTGTGTGTGTGTGTGTGTGTGTGTGTGTGTGTGTGTGTGTGTGTGTGTGTGTGTGTGTGTGTGTGTGTGTGTGTGTGTGTGTGTGTGTGTGTGTGTGTGTGTGTGTGTGTGTGTGTGTGTGTGTGTGTGTGTGTGTGTGTGTGTGTGTGTGTGTGTGTGTGTGTGTGTGTGTGTGTGTGTGTGTGTGTGTGTGTGTGTGTGTGTGTGTGTGTGTGTGTGTGTGTGTGTGTGTGTGTGTGTGTGTGTGTGTGTGTGTGTGTGTGTGTGTGTGTGTGTGTGTGTGTGTGTGTGTGTGTGTGTGTGTGTGGTGTGTGTGTGTGTGTGTGTGTGTGTGTGTGTGTGTGTGTGTGGATGTGTGTGTGGATGTTGGATCCACGATTTCTCAAATACTATAAGACTTAAGACATTTTTAACTACGGGTTCCTCAATCTAACAATAATGGGAAGAGTCGAGTCAGTTTTAGTAACAATTGGACAACCGGAAGTAGTAGTTACAAGAAAAAAATCATCTAAATATTATTTATCGAAAATTTATGTAAATACTTATATTAAAGAACGTTAAATTCTTTATTCGACAAATATAAATTCATTATTATATCTTCTATAGATTTAGAGATAAAGAAATGCATATAAAATAATTTGATGTAAAAATTCTTAGATCAAACTACTTCAAGGCAAGAAATTCAAATGTTTGTAATTCACACATAAATGTCACTGTCAAAAATATTTGTATACCACTGTCAAAAATATTTGTACATCATTATGAAGATTATGAAAATAAATAAAAAGTCAACAACGCAAAAGAATATACGTAAAAAAGAATATAAAAGGAATTTGCGAAAAAATGTAGAATAAAAGAAAAAGAAAAGGAAAGTAGAAAAAAAATCAGGATATTGAATATAAAGAAAATGTATGTATTGTACATAATTTATATTAAAATAATTATTTTGTAGTGAGACATGAATATATGTATTTGTATTTAAAAATATTTTTCGTTTTATGCGTACAACCAAGTAAAATATCTGGCGAGAGGTTATGTGCTGGCCACATCAGATTTTTTACTTCCTTGTACAAAGTAAAGGAAGTATTGTATTCGCGAAAAATTTCGGTTTCCAGATTTCAACGGAAATATCCATTTTGGCCATCCCTGAATCCATTCTGACTAATTTCGTCGTGACGTCTGTACGTACGTTCGTTCGTACGTACGTAAGTACGTACATACGTACGTATCTCGCATATCTCAAAAACGGTAAGCCGTAGAAAGTTGAAATTTTGTATTTAGGACTTCTATATCATCTAGTTGTGTACCTCCCTTTTTGGTCATTACATAATTTCCAGAAATGGTACTTTATTTGAAGCCTATAATAGATTTTAATGAAAAACTATATTAAAATGTAATCCAAAACTTTTCAAATTTAGTATATAAGTCTTTTATATCAATTGGAATAACATAGCAAATTTTGATTAAAACAAGCTAACCGGAAGTGATATATTACCTGAAGTTGTTAACAGTTTTTCTTGAATAAAATGGTTTCATTTTGATTTTAGAAATAAATGCTTCAAATAAGAGTTTTAGAGAATTAAATTCTGCGTCTAGCACAGCAAGTATTATTAATTTAGCCCTTTGTATAAGCGAGATATGTAAATTTAAAACTTATATACTTTTTGGTTTTTGTAATGAAGTTTGCTATGGATTAGGACAAAAAATAACAAAAAAATAAAAAATAGATGCTAATGTCAAATTACGTCAAATACGTGCAATTTTATAATTAAGCCTATACTTCATATTAGTCTTGCGTACAAGGAAGTCGTGTGGTGCCTACATCAGATTTGGTCTAAAGATTCCTCTTTTACAAAATATGAAAGCATATTTTCTTTATTTTATTTTGAAAAGTGAAAAGTCGGAAATCAGTTCGTATTGTTTGTAAATATCGATGTTTTAAAATACCGACATTTTTGATTCGATATTTATACGCCCGCACGGTACAAATATGTCGTCATCATTACCGATATCTGTGTACAAAGCAGATTGGCACACCCAGCAATAGGTAATATGCCGTGATGATAAATTTATTTATATTTATACAACATCCATTTTTGTTCAAGTGCAACTTGAATTTTATCCCACAGCGCAAAGTTACCCCAACAGCCTGCCGCTGTGACAGACAGAGGGGAATAACATACATTCTTGTTATCTCCAACTCCAATGATCTCGATGTGAGCAACGGCTAGGAGCGGGCAGGCGAGCGGTATTAGGTGCAGATGTGTTGTGTGATTGTACGCTTTTCGATTCTAATTACGTACTTTTGGTTTTTTTTTAATATATTTTCTCTTGAAGCTTATAACTATTTTTGCTATGTTTCTAAAATTAATACTTATTATTTGAGTTGAGTGTTGAACAGTAAAGACGTGTTTCTTGTGATCTCCATACTTTCTGATTTTTAGTCATTTTTATCTAACTTTTTTCTTGAAAATGGCTGCGGGTACTCGTAGTACTGGTAAATCAGAAGATATTAGTGTTATTGTAAAACGTGCAGTGGAAAGTGCCCTGAATGATTTCATGAAGGACTTTGAGCTTACCACTAACTGTTTAAAAGCAGAAATACAAGCTCTTAAAAATGAACTTATTGAATGCAGAGATGTTATCAAAAACCAAAGTGAAATAATTACGGTTTTATCTTCAACTCGTGATCATAAAATTGTTGATTCTTCCGCTCGATCTGAGTTCACCACGTTGCCATCAGGTGTCAAAAATCAAATAGTTGTGAAAAATACAGCTGTAAAAGACAATACAGCTCCGCCTGCAGGCGAGAATAAATCTGTGCGTGGCTGCACTACCTTTGGCACTGCACAGGTCCGTAATGGTAGCAATATTCAAGGTGCACCTCGACTTGCCTGGTTACATCTGAGTCGTATTGCTAATAAAACTGCAACTACTGATGATGTCCTAGGTCATTTACAACAATACGGTCTTCATGTTAACTGTGTATGTGATAAGATTGACCATAGTGGTAATTTCGCTTCTTTTAAATTGGGAGTTCCATCTGAAATTTTGTCCAAATACCAAGATCCTGAAGTATGGCCCAGCGGTATCATGGTTCGAAAATATTGGTTTCCACGCAAACAAGCTGGTGGTTTTTTAGGGTCAAGTCAAGTGAAACCTTCAATGTCGCAAGAAGAAATGGAATTAAGTGTTACTACCAAAACGTAAGAAGCCTGAAGAATAAGTTGTGTGATTTTGCCCATTCAGTATGGGAATCTGAGTATGATATTAGTTTGTGTGAGACTTGGCTTACAAATGACATTCTAACATCTGAATTTCTTTCCCCTGAGTCCTATACTGTATTTAGAAAAGACCGCAATTTTACTCAACTGAACATGTCACGAGGAGGCGGTGTTCTTCTTGCATTCAAAAACAATATTCTTGTTCAACCAATAAACATTACAGAACTGTTAAACAAATTGCCTATGTTTGATATTATTTGTTGCAAATGTATTCCTGAATCATGTAATATTTTAGTTCTTAGGTTATACATTCCCCAAACGCCATCTGTAAATGACTTAAATGTGTGAACATATTGAACAACTAGCGTTAAATGAAAAATATGTTATTATCTTCGGAGATTTTAATATTCCAAGTTTTTGTACAAATGAAGTAGATGTTCTTAGCTCATGTATTACTAATTTTATGTCTTTCTTGAAGGTAAAGCAGTGTAATACTATTTACAATGCGAACAATCGCCTATTAGACCTCATTCCAAAACAACTTAAAGCTAAATTGACCTCGGGTGTTGATCAAATTCCCGCTTTTTTTGTAAAAGATTGTATATCTGTTCTTTCTCAACCACTGTTATCAATATTTAATGCCTCTATTCGGAGCGGTGTTTTCCCTGAATGTTGGAAAGAGTCTAAAGTTTGCCCTGTATTAAAATCTGGGGACTCATCTAATGTATGCAACTAGCGACCTATATCGGTTTTATCTAATTTTACAAAATTTGAATCAATTATATACACTCAAATGTTTCCGCAGATACGAAATCTTTTATGCTCCGTGCAGCATGGGTTTGTTCCAAATAAATCTACTATCACTAACTTGATTACTTTTTCGCAATACATATCTGAAGTTCTGGATAATCACGGCCAAGTTGATACAATTTATACCGACTTCTCTAAGGCCTTCGACACAATGAACCACACCATTCTTGTAAATAAATTAGAACTTTTTGGTTTCAGTAATCTGCTACTAAATTTTTTTGAATCCTACTTATATAATCGTAAGCAACGTGTTACATACAATGGTTACATATCAGAGATCTAGTGTGCAAGTTCAGGGGTACCACAAGGGTCAAATCTCGGCCCATTACTTTTCTTACTATTCATCAACGATCTAGCTTATTATTAAATTGTGAGGTACTCATGTACGCAGATGATGTTAAATTATTTTCTAAAATAGAAGAAGTGGCCGATTGTCAATCTTTACAAGATAATATTAATGCACTGAGCGACTGGTGTGTTTCTAATAAGCTATATTTAAATATTGCCAAGTGTAAAATTATAAGTTTTACTCGTAAAAGACAACCTATTACACATGATTATTTTATAGATAATACTAAATTAACTCGTTGTGTAATACATTCAGATTTAGGTATTCTGTTTGATGTAAAATTATGTTTCGTACCGCATTGTAACAATTATATAAATTATTGGGATTCATTTTACGTAATTCCAGAGAAATGACGAATATTTCTACTATTATTATACTTTACTTTTCTTTTGTTAGAAGTAAAATAGAATACGGCATGATAATATGGTACCCATTCTATAATATATATCGTTCTACGTTAGAAAATCTGCAAAGAAAATTCTTAAAATATTTATGGTTCAAAACTCACGGTAATTATCCAGAACGTGGAATAAACCATTTAATATTAAACATTTATAATTTGCCTACTATTGCAGAAAGACATAGAAAAATTGTTTTAAGTTTCCTTAACAAACTAATTCATAACAACTATGACTGCCCTTACTTAGTTTCTAGACTAAATTTTCGAGTGCCACGCTCCAGTAGTAGGCTAAATTATTTATTTTATGTACCAACTCCAAACACGAACACTATGTGTAAATCTCCAATATATGTTATGTCTATCTTTTACAATGTAATTTGTGAAAATTATGATATTTTCAATTGTTCTCTGAATGACCTGTATCGTACAATTGATTGCTAATTCATTTCCTCTTTTTTGTATATGTATTTCTCATTTTACTTCATAATTGGGATGTATCCTATTAAGTAAATAAAGCATTATTATTATTATTATTATTATTATTATTATTATTAATTATTATTATTATTAATTATTATTATTATTGTTATTATTATTATTATTATTATTATTATTATTATTATTATTATTATTATTATTATTATTTCAAAGTAAAAGGACAAAACATATTTTTTATCTTGGTATTACAAGTTACAAGGTAGGCGTCGCCTATTATATTGAGATCATTTTAAAAATTTGGGTATTTTGACTCTACCTCATCTATATATATTTTCAAAATGAGCGAAAAACGAGTTTTTGCGTGTAGCTCAGAAACAAAAGAAGATCGAAAATTCCTGTGGTGACTATTAAACTTGTCTCGAAAAGTTGACCCTGCAATGTGCAAACGGTGTTTGGAAATTATTTTCTCCAACACTATTTTGGAAACTACACATTCCACAACTAAAAATTATGTTGGAATCAATATTATTCCAACAAACCGTGTGCTATGATTCCGTATGCCGTTTGGAATAATTCCACAAGGCTTTCGATTAACCAGAATCTGTTTAGCCGCATATTAGTGCGGAATATCAAATATGTTGATTCGGTTGCTATGGTTATGACTCTTTGTTTTATATTTATTTATTTATGAAAAAATAGTATATTGTACTATTAGGAGTAAAAGTGATACTTTGTGTGGCGAGCAGGGAAGTTTGCACGACGAGGGAAGCGAGTCGGACAATTGCAGGCGAGGCACACAAAGACACTTTTATTCCGAATGACACATTCAATTTTTTTTTCAAACGCACTACTTTTCTTTTTATTCGCTAATTCTATGTAGTTGCTATGGATATTTGTTTATTTTATTTCTACGCCGCCGGCGTAGAAATTAGCTATTTCTACTCCGGCGGCGTAGAAATTAGCTTATTTCTACTCCGTCGGCGTAGAAATTTCCAGCGGCGTAGAAATGAAACTTCTACCTTGTGAATCAAGTCACAAAAAGTGCCATTTCTACGACGTTTGAAAAAAATATAAGTTTATCTCTTTTTATAGATAGTAAAAAGTTCTAAAAAATTTAGCAAATTTAAATAATTTTCTCAACAAATTTCAGGCGTGCAACACGAAATATTTATGGATACATTTTAACTGAAAAAATAAATGTACTCTATTTGAAAATTTTGTTTGTTTTTAAATAACGCTTATCTCAAAGTTTTATCTTCACCTACGGTTTTGCATAAAACAAAAATATAGACTTGATGTAAACTATAAAATAATAATTTGATTTAAATGTCAACGTCACTGGATTAACTTAAGTACAGAGGGCAGTGTAGTAGATAATTACATGTCTGTAACTCTACGACATAAGTCGCTGGTATTTTTATTGTGTTAGAAACTAATGGCACTATTTACGTATACTATTATTCACGAAAGATGACTATTCATTTGTTCGAAGAAAGAACACACAGCACTTTATAGCAGTAGCTTAGCAACATTTTGTATTAGAAAGAGAAAGATTATTTGACCTATGTCTATTTAATTTATGTGGTGTGACAGATATACGTAAATAGTGGCATTACTTTCTAACACACTATAAATAATAATGAAGTATGTCGTAGCATAACAGATACCTAATTATCTACTACACTGCCCTCTGTGCTAATATTTACCCAGTGGCGTTGACGTTTAAATCAAATTATTATTCTTTGGTTTATTTAACTTATAAAGTTAAGCCTATGTTTTTGTATTTTGCAAAAACATAAATAAAGAACATAAATCTTTCAGAAATGCATTATTTAGAAAGAAACATAATTTACAATAAATTACTGTTATTTTTTCAGTACCCATAAATATTTCAAGTAGCACACCTATGCATACGAAATGCAATGAAGTTATCTACAAGTAATATTATGTCAGACGACTGACAAATGACCTTGAATAGTCATCTTTCGTGAATAATAGTTTACAAATTTATTTGATGCGTTTTTACATAAAATAATTACGGAAACAGGAAATATGATTTTACATGGTATAATCCTATGTTCAGGAGTCTATATACCCATACAAAATATTCAACTTAAAAAATCTGGTGTGACCAACACAATACCTCCCGCCATTACCTGGCAGTTCATTTCTTATGATATAGTCTAATCTAAACTCATCAACAGGATTAAATCCCAATTACAGAGTGGGTTCACATTCACACACATCCATGCCTTAGTGGGATTCGAACTCGGAGCCCCGAGGGCCCTCATGAATGAGGCATTGCTCTAACCATTGAGCCACCGGAGCTATAATAAAATGAAGATTAAATTTTAAATACTGGGATAGAATAGAATTCACTAATCCAAAAATGAGGATTAGCTTAAACATTTTTGTGAATCGTTAATTTTTAATTATCTAAATACATACTTATGCTGGAAACTATTGAACTCCTTTTCTATTGTTCTATTTACTTTTTTCTTTTTAAAGCGTTACTAATATTATTTTGAAATGATTAGTTCTTTGATAGTGACATTTATCTGTCAGTTACATACATTTGAATAACTGCGTTTTGTTTGTTTAAAGCGAAGGCTCTGGGATTTAAATTATAAATAATTTTATAAATTTATCCATAAAATATATAGAAAAGTATTAACGCAAATCTATAGAAAATTTAATAATCTTCAATTTTTATAATAGCATTAATCTCGAAAAAAATACCATTTAAAGGTATTTTTCGATGTAAAGTGCCTTTTCCGGTTATCCGATTTTCACCAAAATCTAATGGGCTCTTTCCATTACAGAAAAAGTTCGAAATACAAGGTTTCAAAATTTTCTAAATGATAGTATTTAAGTTAGAGTGGAGGATCTACACACACATACACACAGACATCGTCGTGAAAACGTTAAAATTGAATTCTAGGGACCTTAAAACGTGGTCATTCACCAAAATCTCGATATGCGATTTTTAGCACGATACCTCCCTTGCCAAGGGTAGCGGGAGGTAAAATAACATTTAAATTAAAAAAACTCAGTGAGAGAGACTTTATTTTCTTAAGGTACAGTATTATATAACATAGGAGCCAAATAAGAGAAACAGCATTAAAATTTACATTTGCGATAATATATAAATCCTTTACTTGTAAAACATAGTTTCATTTATTTCATTTACTTGTATTTTATTATTCAAGTACATTAGAATATCTGATATTTTATATGTGTGAGCATTAGATGGATTCGTATTTATTTTATTATCTATTTGAGAAAGATGTCAGATATTGGAAATATTTTCGTATTTTAATAACACCATACACATACTTGAATCTTAGACAGGATGTTTCGAACAAAGTAATTCTATTTTTGTGTTAAATTAGGAATATATATATATATATATATATATATATATATATATATATATATATATATATATATATATATATTCCTAATTTAACACAAATATATATATATATATATATATATATATATATATATATATATATATATATATATACAGGGTGATTCATCGGTCTGTCCTCTCTTTATAACTCTTTTATTTTAAGTCAGATAAAAAAACTCTTCAAATATAATTTATATGATATATTATTGTCTATCTACTTGCCATATGCATTTGTATACAGGGTGCTCCGTTTAAGCTCAACAATATGTAACTTTATATTTCTTAATGGAACATCATATATATATATATATATATATATATATATATATATATATATATATATATATATATATATTTATTTATTTTGATAGTAAATTAGATTCCTTTTAAAAAAGTATAAAGTTATAAGGTGTCTAAAATTATAAATTAAGAAGCTATTAACCTTTATTCGTTGAATGATATGTTGGTATCATGTTATTATTAATAAAGTAAGCTATGGATAATTTGTTCAATTGTTTCGAATTTAAACAAACAAGTTGTCAAAATACTCTTAGTTTATCATTGTTGATGTTGATGTGAAAACGAATCCGCGAAGCATTTTTAAGCATTTTGCCTGACATGGTGCGTTCTGTACAAACTAATTTATTTTAGAGCATTTATTATAATTTTACATTATTTAGTCTGTCACTAAATTTTAATACCCTCTTTGTAATTAGTGTAATGTTTAAAATAAGTATTAATAGAAAAGTATCAAAATTTTGTATTAAATTATGGTTTTTTCCACTATGAACTACTATTTTTTATGAACGTAAATAATTTCTTAATTTATAATTTTAGACCCGTTATTACTTAATACTTTTTTAAAGGGAATCTAATTTACTATCAAAATAAATAAATATATATGGGGTATTCCATTAAGAAATATAAAGTTACATATTGTTTCGCTTAAACGGAGCACCCTGTATACAAATGCATATGGTACGTAGGTAGACAATAATATATCATATAAATTATATTTGAAGAGTTTATCTATCTGACTTAAAATAAAAGAGTTATAAAGAGAGGACAGACCGATGAATCACCCTGTATATATATATATATATATATATATATATATATATATATATATATATACATATGTATATATATATATATATATATATATATATATATATATATATATATATATACATATGTATATATATATATATATATATATATATATATATATATATATATATAGTATATATAGTATAGTATATATAGTATATATATATATATATATATATATATATATATATATATATATATATATATATATATATATATATATGTCATAATAATTCTTTCATGTCATATGTGTTCCTTGTAAGTGTAATTTTAGTTGAATAAATTGTAATAATAAGGCACTACCAAACTAGAGCTTGGCTTTATTCAACTAAAATTACACTTATAAGACTATGAAGAAGCTATTTCCTTATTGCACAATATTTATATCAAGCCTAAAAATGAAATATACCGCCTACCAGCATCCTGATGGACTGACTCAACAGAGAAACCGTCAGTGAATCCAAGTGTAGCTTGCAGTGAAAACACAAAGTCCGAATAAGATTTCACTTCGCGGAATCTATGTTCAGTTTACAGCATAAATACAGAGTCATTTTAAAGTCACGGAGTCTATGTTCAGTTTGCAATAAAATTACTGTCAGATTACAGTTTAACATCACGGAGTCTAAGTTCAGTTTACAGTAAAATTATAGAGTCAGATTATAGTTTTCAGTAAAATCACAGCAACCAGTTACATTTATTTAGTTTGTACATTGTGTGTGCCAATAAATGTTTAAGTTTTACACATTTTACAATGATTTATAAATTATAATCCTAGACCTCCGAAAAGCTATCCGCAACCCTAAACTACTTCTAAACAGACCACTAAACAGACAGTTCACAGTATGGCGCCCGAAGCAGCAGCAGCAAACCCTACACAGGGGTAAGTACGTCACAAAAATGGTGCCGGGCAGGGACTAAACACACCCCGGCAGCGGCCACTGCTACAGGACCTCAGACAGCTACAGAGCAGGGAGTAAACACACCTCCGGCAGCGGCCACAGTGTCTGGACGTCAAACAGCCACATGGCAGGGACTAAACACACCCCCGGCAGCGGCCACAGCTACAGAATAGGATCGCTAAACAGCTCCGGTAGCGGTCACAGTAACAGAACCGGGGCGCTATACAGCTCCGATTGCGGTCGCCTGCTGCGTGTTCTCTCCGTCGGCCGCACGAGCGATGCCGCCCACCACAGCAACAGACCCAGGCGTCAACGGCAACGAAACAAGGACGTCAAACAGTCACCGAACGTCAGAAAGCAACAGACCAGGGACAGGTTATAGGAAAAACGTTTTTGACAGCGGCCATCACTGCGTGCTCACTACGTCGGCTGGCTTAAAGTCGAGCCGGCAACAGACACGAATGATTCCGTTTACACCGTAACCGCCACAGCCTCAGTCAGTAACAGAAACAGTCTACAGAAATCGTCTGTAACAGTAAAACCGTCGGTAACAGCAAACCGTCAATTGAAAGTAAAACAGTCAGTCAGTAACGGCCACAGTACATCAGTAACAGCCACAGTAACAGTCAGTAACGGCCACAGTATGTCAGTAACAGCCACAGTAACAGTCAGTAACGGCCACAGTAAATCAGTAACGGCCACAGTAACAGTCAGTAACGGCCACAGTAACAGTCAGTAACGGCCACAGTAACAGTCAGTAACGTCCACAGTATCAGACAGTAACGGCCACAGTAACAGTCAGTAACGGCCACAGTATCAGTCAATAACGGCCACAGTAACAGTCAGTAACGGCCACAGTATCAGTCAGCAACGGCCACAGTACCAATCGGTAACGGTCACAGTAAATCAGTAACGGCCATAGTACCAGTCAATAACGACCACAGTAACAGTCAGTAATGGCCACAGTAAGTCAGAAACGGCCGCAGTACTAGTCGGGAACGGCCACAGTCATTCAGTAACGGCCACAGTAAGTCAGTAACAGCCACAATAATAGTCAGTAACGGCCACAGTAATAGTCAGTAACGGCCACAGTATCAGTCAGTAACGGCCACCACACCAGTCAGTAACGACCACAGTACCGGTCACAGTACCAGTCAGTAACGGCCACAGTACCAGTCAGTAATGGTCACAGTAGCCCACAGTAAAAGCGCCGACAGCGGCCATAGCAAGAGCTACAAATACCACTGCACACCAGCAGTAGCACTCGTGGACAAGAATCCCAACTATGAAGGCGCTGAATCCCGAAGCAGCCAGGACAAACGGTTTTCTCCTGCGACGTCACCAAGTCGCCAAACGTTTTGGCTGCCTCTGGAAACATCCCCGCCTCCGACGACGACCAATCGCCCCATCATGCCCAGGACAGTTTGTGGAGCAGTTGATCGGCCTATCTTTGTCGCTGCGTGATCAAGCCGCCGGCCGGCTCCGAGAATCCAGAACCAGGTTCTGGGCCGGTAATCCGACACGAGTGGACGTTCCCAGACAGGCGCAGCTGTTTCCATGGACCAACGCCCTGGTCCCGTGACAGGACGAGGCCTCCGTCCAGGCGAGGTGGACTCAACCCAGCGTCCCCGGTTCTCCGAAGAAAAAAAGAAGATATGGTATTTACATTCTTTTTTTGTCCAGGAAAGACGGAGATGTGACGAATTCACATATTTTCGTTCATTCAAATTTCCCGGCAAGGACGACAGACAGAGCCATAGTTTTCTACAAACACGAGTTGGTCAAAAGTCCAGGTTCACAGTTTTCCCAGCGATTTCCATTCTTCATAGCCGGTCCATGGGCTTTGCATTCAGGGCAGGGTACATCAACCTACATTTTTCTTTTGGTTTTGCTAAGAAATCGGGATGAAAATTATGTTTTTTGTCAAAGCACACTTAGGAAACTTACCAGTTAAGTGAAGATGTACAACCGCTGCCAGCCGACATGCCCCCAATATACCTATGCCTACCTATCTGGGCAACAATAAAGAACCCTGAGAACACGATTCCATCCACAGAGTTTAGAGAAGATCACCGGGAAATCCATTTGACAACTGCCACAGTTGAGCGATACTAGCGCTACGGCCAGCCACGGACTTCAAGGGAAACTTTAATATATTTAATATTATTTATTGTATTCCTGAGCTATTTATATTGTATAATTTTACCTGAACATAACTATCACGGAAAAGCTGAAAAATTAATTATTTATATTTTTTCAGCCAATCAGACATCGCGATATAACTCCGCCTCCAAACCAATAGGATTGCCGATAACAGTCTCCCTCTTCAAACCGCGCGAGTTTCAACCAAAATCGGATATAAAAGTCGCGCCGCAGAGCTCAGAAGTCAGATTCAGATTCTAAGCATGCAACAGCTGCATCCCTAGAAACTCGAGATGAGCCACCGGCCTACCAGCATCCTGGTAGACTGACTCAACAGCGAAACCGTCACTGAATCCAAGTGTAGCTTGCAGTAAAAACACAGTCCGAATAATATTTCACTTCGCGGAATCTAAGTTCAATTTACAATAAAAATACAGAGTCAATTTTCAGTTTAACGTCATGGAGTCTACTTTTAATTTGCAATAAAATTACAGTCAGACTACAGTTTAACATCACGGAGTCTAAGTTCAGTTTACAGTAAAATTAGAGTCAGATTATAGTTTTCAGTAAAATCACAGAAACCAGTTACATTTATTTATTTTATACATTGTGTGTGGGTCAATAAAAGTTTAAGTTTTACACATTTTACAATGATTTATAAATTATAATCCTGGACCTCCGACTAGCTATCCGCAACCCTAAACTACCCCTAAACAGACAGTTCACAGTATAGCGCCCGAAGCAGCAACAGCAAACCCTACACAGGGGTAGGTACATCACAGTATATAAGACTTTTATGTCAATTTGGAATAACATAGTAATTTTGGTTAAAACAGGCTAACCGGAATTGATATATTACCTGAAGTTGTTAACAGTTCTTTTTTTAGAAATAAATGCTTCAAATAAGAGTTTTAGGGAATTAAATTCTGCGTCTAGCACATCAAGTATTATTAAATTAGCCCTTTGTATAAGCGAGATATGTAAATTTAAAACTTATATACTTTTTGGTTTTTGTAATGAAGCTTGCTATGGATTAGGACAAAAAATAACAAAAAATAAAAAAAAATAGATGTTAATGTCAAATTACGTCAAATACGTGCAATTTTATAATTGGGTCTATACTTCATATTGGTCTTGCATACAAGGAAGTCGTGTGGTGTCCACATCAGATTTTTTAGGTTCAATTCCATGGCTATTGCTTTTTTTTGGGATGATTTTTAACATTTTCGTAGCTAATTTCTCTCCTTGCGAAACATGTGAAATTAATTTTGCTTTATTGATTCAAATTCAGAATGCCCTTCAACTTTTATTTGAAGCTTTTTTACCTACAATGATTAGGGCAGGAAGAAATTACGAAGTATGATTTTACATGTTACAGTCATGTGTTCGGTTTTCAAATATTCACCCGGTATAAAAATATTGTACTTCCAAAATTATTAAACCACGCTATTACAGAATAAACTAATAAGCCGATAGATACTTACTCAATCATTCGAAGGTGATGTTTTATGATGTCGACGACCTCTTCGTAACAATTAATTATATCTCCCTCATACACTATATTATTCCATTCTTCATTTGTAACTGAAGGGATATTTTTTATTGATGTTTGCATAATTTTGAACTGACTGATGGCAAATAATGTTAACGAAAGAAAAATGAATCAAATGCCGACATACTTAATCCTCCAAGAATAACAAAGAAACAATGTATGAGGTAATATAATCCATATCGAATGTTTGAACTATATTGGTCAAATGGAACCCAAATATAGAGCACTGGGGCAATTTTACAGTGATTCTCCGGCTTAGGACGTAATAACCAGTATTCCAGCAAATTGAAAATTTGTAATAATATTGAATTAGATAAAATGGCAATCCTCCATAATTTGGTTTGGAAGTTATTTTGATCGATGTACTTGTTATACGCATCAATTTCTTCTTTGCTGCGTGTAAATAATCAGTTTTCTTCATAAATAATATGATCTATAATATTTTGAACCCTACTCGAATATATCCAAATAACCAAATACTGTAAAATGAAAACCGCAAAAGTAAATTCTATAGACTCCACAAACAATTTCAAATTTTGCATTGCTCATTATTTGCTTGTGTAGTTGTGTAAACTTAATGCCAATAATGTTGCATTCGGGAAAGTGTTCTATAATATTAAATGTTTTTCTTATGAATTATTAGAGAAAGAAAACGCAGACAGTGACAATTTACAAAATAATTGATCATTGGTCATGTAGCCATACTTTCTCATATTTAGTTCAATCTCTAATTATGAATGTGAGATGTACACTCTGTAATTTGTTTTAACATATTGCGGACAATAAAAAATTATTAAATGTTTTATTACTGTGTGAATTGCACTTGCACTTCGATACATGCAAGTAAGTATATTGTACATACAGTGTAAAGTTTTAACGTAGCCGCAGCTACCTTTTTGGGTTGAAAATATATGCACCTCCAAGGTTGAACAATTCATCCTTCTTAATTTAGGGAAAGAAAACTTGACTCACTCCCAGATAGACAAGATATTAAGTTGAAATTTTTTATGCTTATCCGGGGATACTAATTCTATAGATTATATTTCAAATCAGTCAATTTACATGTGTAATATTAGAAGATATTAAGAAAAATAGCAGAATATCCAGGATTGTTCTTCCTATCCCAAAAAATAGTTTTCAAGCAAAGATCCTGATAGTGTGGTGGTAGCGTGTGGGCTTGGTAACAATCCTCGTAACAAACAATTTTTTACCTCCCGCTACCCTTGGTAAGGGAGGTATAGGGATCGTGCTAAAAATCGCATATCGAGACTTTGGTAAATGACCACGTTTTAAGGTCCCTAGAATCTAATTTTAACATTTTCACAATGATGTCTGTGTGTAGCTCAAAATAGTGTTTCTTCAAAAAATACGTTTAAATGTTATTTTTTCGAGATTAATGTTATTATAAAAATTAAAGACTATTAAATTTTCTATAGATTTGCGTTAATACTTTTTCTATATATTTTATGGATAAATTTATAAAATTATCTATAATTTAAATCCCAGAGCCTTCGATTTAAACAAACAAAACGCAGTTATTCAAATGTATGTAACTGACAGATAAATGTCACTATCAAAGAACTAATCATTTCAAAATAATATTAGTAACGTTTTAAAAAGAAAAAAGTAAATAGAACGATAGAAAAGGAATTCAATACAGTTTTCAGCGTAAGTAAATATGTAGGTATGTATTTAGATTAATAAATAAACGATTCACAAAAATGTTTAAGCTAATCCTCATTTTTGGATTAGTGAATTTTATTCTATCCCGGTATTTAAAATTTAACCTTCATTTTATTAGAGCTCCTGTGGCGCAATGGTTAGAGCAGCGCTTCATGTCATGAATGCCCTCGGGGCTCTGGGTTCGAATCCCACTAAGGCATGGATGTGTGTGAATGTGAACCCACTCTGTAATTGGGATTTAATCCTGTTGAGGGGTTTTAAAAAAAAGGTAGTTACTTGGATTAGATTAGACTATATTTTAAGAAATAAACTGTCAAAATTAGATTAAAATTCGCTAATCCAAAAATAAGGATTAACTTAATCTTTTTTGTGACTCGGGCTGTAAATGGCGGGAGGTATTGTGTTGGCCACACCAGATTTTTTACTTTTTATCCCAAAATAATTTTTATTGATAATACTTTTTTAATTTTTCATAAATATTTAATAAAATAGATACATTATAAGTAACACAACTTATTTGTTTTGTAAAATATAAATTACACTAATTACATCACTAACCTCCGGTATTATCAATAGCACATCGAAATTCAGGTTGCAATATTAGAAATCTCGTATAACATATCATTTTGATATGCTTTTGTTCGTTAAATGCTCATTTAAAATTAAATGTCTGTTAAAAATACCGGGCGTAAGAATTTAAAAAATACAACAAATATTCAAAATGACCGCCATTTGGTATTAAGAAAAATCCGAAACGATCATAACATTGTTGTCTCACTTTGCTTAGTTGTCGATTTGAAATAAGGCTGTAGTTATTCCTCACTGCCGCTTTAAGATCTTCTAAAGTGGTCAATCCATAATGGCCCTAAAATTTGATTTTAAATAACCCCAAAGAAATATCTGAAGAAGAATTGTTGTAAACAGTGTAATTCAGATTTTCCAAAATATACTTGATGATTGAAATAATGTTTATAATTTATTAAGTATCAATAAAAGATTAAAAACATATTAATGATAAAAATTATTTGGAAAAGTAAAAATTAAAAACTAAAATTTGCTGTAGGCTGGTTTCGAAGCCGACACTTTGAGTTTTATTTATTACCAAGAGCACATGCTACCATTTATGCTATCTTAACCTTTGAACCGTTGCTTGGAAATTATTTTTCTCCAATACTATTTTGGAAACTACACATTCCACAACTAAAAGTTATGTTGGAATCAATATTATTCCTACAAACCGTGTGCTATGATTCCGTATGCCGTTTGGAATAATTCCACACGGTTTTCGACAAATCAGAATCTGTTTAGCCGCATATTAACGCGGAATATCAAATATGTTGATTCGGTTGCTATGGTTATGACTCTTTGTTTTATATTTATTTATTTATTTATTTCTAAATTCGCGTTTGACGTTTTGAACACTTTTGGAGTTTTCTGTTAACTTTTACGGATTTTTGGAGAAATCTAGAGCAGTAAGTTTATCTAAATAATAATATATTACTTTGAAAATTAACTAAATAACATTTTGTAGAGAAAAATGTCAAGCGACAATGAAGATATAGATATGGAATGTAATCCACCAGAAATAAGGGAACTTGCTAATGATACAGTGGGTCAGTTATTACGAAAAAAAGCAAAAGATAGATAATTGCTCTTATTATAAGCAACTTATGGACTGGCGTCAAAAATATTATTTGATGGTTATGATAATTCTTATATTCAATCAACATTTTTTTTGTATAATTTCTAAAATCTTGTTGGAGAAAATTTAGTCTACAACACGTTTGGAATGGCATAATCCACTCTCGCAAACCGTAATCCTCGCCTTCGGCTCGCACCACTTTTTGCTCGTGTGGAATTTGGGTTATTCCATTACTTGTTGTACAATATACTATCCCGGGATATGAATAACAATCCTAGAAATTCGGCAATTTTTCTTAATTTCTTCTATTATTACACAATTGACTGATATTAACACATATTGTATAAATATAATTAATATAATTCATAGGTAAAATGCTGGGGAGTGAAAAAATATAAGTTTATCTTTTTTATAGACAGTAAAAGTTCAATTTTTATTAGCAAATTTAAATATTTTTTTCAAAAAATTTCAGGTTAATACTGCAATTTTGTGCACACTCGTAACGTTAGTTACGATATTTGTAAGACTCGGAAATCACTACGATCAAAAATGCAATTCTGACACATATCGTAACAAATGAGTACTCGTAAAACGTTCCGATTTCTCGTAAATATTTACTGTCAATTATTACTTGCCTGTAAGTAAAATATTTTAGGTTGTATGTATGTCCGTTACAAATGGACAATATTACACAAATTTTGTATAGTACAAGATCTCTTTTAGAAGAATATTTAAATAGGAAAATTATTTTTTTTTTTGTAATTTGTATAAAATGTTAGCGCTATTTTGAATTATGCAAGTATTATGTTTAATTACTTCTCTCTTTAATTTTTTATTTCAGCTTTAAATTGAATTACATGATCGTATATATATTAAATGACTGTTCATTTGATTATCGGCCAGTTGTGCTAGTGTTTTCGAAGCGACGACGTCTAGTTGGTGCATTTACTTCTTTGTGAAACGGTGAGTGCTATGGTATTGTGGTTATTATGTGTGAGTGCTCTCCACTGCGGTGTTGAGAAAGAGTTGTTCTGTGGTTCAACTGTTCCCTCGCCTGTGGGCTGAGGAAGAGTCTACAGTGCGGCTGGGACTAGAAGAGTCTACAGTGTGGCTGGGACTATCTCATTCTCTGCGGAGATGAGTGCTGCTCTCACACTGCGGTGTTGAGAAAGAGCTGTTCTGTGGTTCAGCTGTTCCCTCGCTTGCGGGCTGAGAAAGAGTCTACAGTGTGGCTGGGACTATCTCATTCTCTGCGGAGATGAGTGCTGCTCTCACACTGCGGTGTTGAGAAAGAGCTGTTCTGTGGTTCAGCTGTTCCCTCGCTTGCGGGCTGAGAAAGAGTCTACAGTGTGGCTGGGACTATCTCATTCTCTGCGGAGATGAGTGCTGCTCTCACACTGCGGTGTTGAGAAAGAGCTGTTCTGTGGTTCAGCTGTTCCCTCGCTTGCGGGCTGAGAAAGAGTCTACAGTGTGGCTGCGACTATCTCATTCTCTGCGGAGATGAGTGCTGCTCTCACACTGCGGTGTTGAGAAAGAGCTGTTCTGTGGTTCAGCTGTTCCCTCGCTTGCGGGCTGAGAAAGAGTCTACAGTGTGGCTGGGACTATCTCATTCTCTGCGGAGATGAGTGCTGCTCTCACACTGCGGTGTTGAGAAAGAGCTGTTCTGTGGTTCAGCTGTTCCCTCGCTCGCGGGCTGAGAAAGAGTCTACAGTGTGGCTGGGACTATCTCATTCTCTGCGGAGATGAGTGCTGCTCTCACACTGCGGTGTTGAGAAAGAGCTGTTCTGTGGTTCAGCTGTTCCCTCGCTTGCGGGCTGAGAAAGAGTCTACAGTGTGGCTGGGACTATCTCATTCTCTGCGGAGATGAGTGCTGCTCTCACACTGCGGTGTTGAGAAAGAGCTGTTCTGTGGTTCAGCTGTTCCCTCGCTTGCGGGCTGAGAAAGAGTCTACAGTGTGGCTGGGACTATCTCATTCTCTGCGGAGATGAGTGCTGCTCTCACACTGCGGTGTTGAGAAAGAGCTGTTCTGTGGTTCAGCTGTACCCTCGCTTGCGGGCTGAGGAAGAGTCTACAGTGCGGCTGGGACTGGTACCTAATCCTATCCTAATCCCAAAAGTTGGGCCGAAGCCTGGAGAATTTACGGTGACCCTAAGTACTCACTGAGAATATACTCATCTATTTTTATCTTTTGCAGACTATTGGCGCTCGTGGGGAGAAGTGTGGACCATCCGGGGATTGAGGATTAGAAGATTTATTTATTTATTTATTTGAGATATTTGTAATCGTTTTCTATTATGTAATTTAGTATTCTTTTCTTTAATAAATTTTAGTATTCTTTACAAAAATAATATTTAAAAATATTTACGGGACTCCTTAAATCCTTTGAAATTCTCGATTAAAATATTAGTGGTCTATTTCTGTTGGATAAAATATTAGTTCATAATTTCATTCGTGGTACCAATCTTGTGATTCCAAGTGGAAGTTTACCTCTTTACTTGAAGATATCTACAATATTTTAAACTATTTATTTTAAAAAATTATTTTTGTTATTATTATACGCATTTTTGCATTATAGGTTCCAGCTACTTTAAATTTTTTGATACAGGGTCATTTTAAAATATTGTAGGTTGCAACTTTTGGATATACATAATTTAAATTCCGAGCAATAAAAGTGTACTTTTACTTATTATTTAATAAATTTATTATACATTAATCCTGCATATTATTTCATCCCACAAATATAATAAAATTATAAATACGTATAAAATACCTCATTTTTTTTTAATTTCTAAGCAAGGACTACTACAAGATATTTGATACTTATTAATTTTGTTTTTCAATCGTTACGATAGACTCGTAGCTAGGAAATTTACAGATTCGAGCTCAGAATTGCATTTTTTGTAAATTACGACTTTACGTAGTTACGAGTTTACGAGTGATGTGTACAGAATTGCAGCATAAGTGAGCATAGCAATCGTAGAAACTGTAAAAAGGCAAAAATATAAAAATATTATAAAAATACTAACCGTCAGAGTTGTTAAAATTGCCTTGGCATGTCTGTTGGTTGATATCTAAAGATTTTTGTAAATATTTTATTGATGTAAAATAGAAGAAAAATATATGTAGGTCTTCTCCGAGCCATAGAAAATGGAACTTATGAGGAAAGGAAGTTAAGCGGAAATACAATATAATTTTATAGTAAGTTCTAGATTTTTTCAGTCTTAATGTTAATTGTAGAAAAGGCGGGCGATTAAAAAAATGTTCCGGAAAAGAAATGTTTTCGTTATTATTATTATTATGTAGGTATATGTTTAAGAATTTCTTAATAAATTTTGAATTATTGTTGACTTGAACAGAAATTGCAAACATTAATAATAAAAATAAACTAAGCTAACTTTACACTTAAACATTTAATTTTTTGTTTCAATTCATCGCTATGGGTGATTTTTTACTTTTTCATGCGTAATTTCTGCCATTATAAAGCATACAGAATTAATTTTGTTTATTGATTCAGATAGAGAATCTTACACTCTACAAATTTATTTGAAGCGTTTTTACATAAAATAATTACGGAAGAAGGAAATATGATTTTACATGTTATAATCCTATGTTCAGGAGTGTCGGTCATCATTATATATACCCATACAAAATATTTAACTTAAAAAAAAACATTTAATATAAAAAAAACAACTCAGTGATAGAGACTTTATTTTCTTAAGGTACAGTATTATATAACATAGGAGCCAAATAAGAGAAACAGCATTAAAATTTACATTTGCGATAATATATAAATCCTTTACTTGTAAAACATAGTTTCTTTTATTTCATTTATAGTTTATTATTCAAGTAAATGGGAATATCTGATATTTTATGTGTGTGAGCATGAGATGGATTCGTCTTTATTTATTATCAATTTGAGAAAGATGTCAGATATTCGAAATATATTAAAAAACACCATACACATACTTGAATCTTAGACAGGATGTTTCGAACAAAGTAATTCTATTTTTGTATTAAATTAGGTATATATATATATATATATATATATATATATATATATATATATATATATATATATATATATATATATATACAGGGTGTCTCAGGACGACCTAACGCTATCGTTATTTTAAAAACTACTCAATATTATTTTACGAAATTTGGTATCTACGGGTTTTCCACCATGCCCGTTTCAACTAAAATATTTTCAAAGCAGTTACACTTCCGGTTTAACCGGAACTTTCTTATTTTAAAAGGAATGCAATATTTTTTTTATTTTACCATTGAATTCAGCAGAAAATTTTACATATGACAATAACAATAAAAACAATTTACTCATGATCAACTACTTCCGACGTAATTCAACTATTTTGTTTATTTCTCTAAAAATGGTTTCTATATTTCTAGAATGGAATCGAATTTCTATAAACAGTAAAAACAGGTTTATTAAGAAATCTTTTGTTTACACTAATATAAATTAATAATCGATAATTATTGAAAAATATTAACTCGTATATAAGCTCGTCCTGGGACTCGCTGTATATATACAGAAGAACAGTAGTCAAAGAGAGGAAGAATTATTAATTTTTAACTTAACATATTCCGAAATTGGTATACATAATATCTAAATTGTTTTGCAAGTGTAGACGAATGTATAAATTCTCATCTAAATCATCTCATAACTCTTGCTGATATTATTTTCGATGATTCAATAAAATAGTGAGATTTTGTCTATAACATTTAATTGCAGAAAGTAATAAATAATAAAAACAACGTAACTTAATTTAAGGTAAAATAAAGATAAATAATTTGTCATTGGTACTTCCTACTCTAGCACCTCTATCACTATTACACATTATCAGAATGTTGTTATAATTGTAATATAAACTTATACAATTATAAAGAATAAATATCCAGGACATATTAATATAAAACACTTGCAATTAAAACTACAAAAAATTAAAACAAAATCTAAAAAAATATGTGATATTTTTGTCAATGAGAGTAGTATAGAAGAACAAATTTGAATTCTAGTGAAATGGTAATTAACTATAACTATCAGACAAGGTGATTGTGATAGTCACCTCTGCTAGAGAGGTGAGATGACAATCTACAGAATCTGGCGTGTTTGAAACCGGGATTCAGGGAAACCGGAGTGCCCGGAGAAAAACCCTTCTCACCGAGTGATATTTGCAACATATAAAATCCCAAAAATAAGTATCAACGCCAGCATAGTCACCAAGTCACAATACCAGCATGTCGAGCGCACACATGCGAACCTCTGGCATGCGATGTTTCAGCAAAAACACCCAAAAGTGCGCGCAAATGCGACTAAATAATCGCAGAGGTTAAAAAGATGCAACACGTTTTTTTTTTTTTGTAGCGACGCGGTTGTCGCAATTAAGATAAGTCACACGAACAAGCATGAACTTGCGCACACTTGCGACTTTTCTGTCCTAGAGCTGTCAAAGACAAAACTATCCTGGTGCCTATATACAGAATTACATATACTCGGGTAGTAAACCGATATTCGGTTCCAAGTAGAAAGTAGAATCGATTTTCATAGCTAGATTGTGGAACCAAAGTTTAGAATATTCAATTATAATTTTAATTTAGCCTCATTATTCTTGAAAAATAAACATTGATATGTCCTATTCTATTTCAAAGATGTTATTGAGCTATATTAATTTTTTTATACCTATGTAATATAATTGAAAATAATATGATGTTTAATATGGTACAAACCGCAAGAATTCTTAAAAAATGTTTAGAAAATGACATCGAATAATGTAACAAATAGCAGATTGTAGGGATCAAGGAGAAAGCTACGGATATTTCCAAGAATTTCATTTACCTATTTACATTCTGTTCTTATCTTTAAATTTTTAATTTCTCAGTTTTCGATATGAATGAATATTTCCTACTCAGAGCCGTTCCCAGGGGTACTACCGCCTGCGTGCAAATATATAATTCACCGCCCCTAAGTGATAACTTCTTTCAACAACTCACAATTTTTACTATTTATAATACTTTATTCATACATACGAGGTGCTACCCAAAATATCCGAGAATTATTTTTTGGCGGTTGGTAAGGCGCTAATTCCGACTTCTCCCAATAAGTGCCTTCACTAGACACCCTTTTGGACCTATTGCCCAAATGTCATCCTTGGGGTGTGATTTCTTTTTTTTTGGTAAGCGCTGTTTGACGTGTTCAGCGATTTTTCAATGGCAGGCAGTAATGTTTACTTTCTTGTTAGAGAAAATCAGCAGCGGAAACTGTCGCATTTCTACGGAGGACTTACGGGGAGGAAGATTTAAGCCACGCAAGGGTATACGAGTGGTTTTCTCGTGTTAAAAGTGGTCGAATGTCAATTTGAGTGAAGATGAACCTCGACAGGGACGTTCTACAACTTTCAGAACGTCCGAAAGGATTAAAAAAAGCATGTCTGATCGTTGTGTGTAGAACAATCGATGGGTTGGAGGAATTCACTGGAATATCTTGGAGTTTGTGCCAACGAATTTTGAATGAAAATTTGAAGATGATACGTACTGTTGAATATCATCTTCAAATCCAACGACTAGAGGGCTAAGATTTGAGTGTGTGTCAGGATTTGAAAGAGCAGTCAGAAATCGATCCGGAATTTTGTAAGCTCTCCCAAACATTCATGCTGATTTTCCTAACAGGAAACAAATCTTGATGTTAACACGTCCGCCATTAAAATATCGTCGTACACGTCAAAGAAAGAGCACTCACGAAAAAATTCATACCGACCTCTCACATGTTTCCCCAAGGATGACACTTGGGCAGAAAATAATTCTTGGATATTTTGGGTAGCACCTCGTAAACACAAAAATATAAAACTTATTAAATATTTTGTTACATTCTCGCACATATTGTAATGTGATAAAATATTTTGTTATTTTATCTATAAGTTCAACGTAACGACGGCCGCCTGCGTGCGGGGCACGCATTGCACACACGCTAGGAACGGCTCTGTTCCTACTTTATTTTATTTCGATTCGCAACCTAATTTTATTAATTTATTATGAGATAACAGAACCTAGTAGTTTCGATTCCAGAACCGAGAATTGCTTAATTGCTTTCAGAGTCGAGAACCGGGTAGTTTCGGTTCCAGAAACGAGAACTGGGTAAATTCGATTCCAGAACCAAGAACCGGATAGTTTAAGACTCGGAACCGAGAACCGGGTAGTTATACATTCAAATAACCGAGAACAGGTACCCGGGTAATTCTGGAACCGGTTTCATACCGAACTGAAACCGGTTCCCACCACTATTTACTACAGAAATAATATCTAATGTTTTAAACACAAAAACAATAAACAATATCAAAGGTAGAAAAAAAAACAGCTTTCTATAATAAACATGTAAAAGAATATAGCGACCGGAATTGCTATAAATTTTAAATTTTGTAGAATTTTTCTTCTGGCAATATTTGACTTGATACTATGTAGCGAACACTGATTTTTGATGATTGTAGCACCGAAAGTTTCTGCAAACTATTGATAGAAAACAAATTTTTTGAGAAATTATTTTTCGAAATACTCTTCTTTTAACTCAACACATTTATGCATTCGATAAAACCAATGGTTAAAGCAAGAAATCCATTCTCCTTGAGACACTTGAGAGACCATGTTTTCGAAAGCTTCAACTGCTCTTCATTTGCACTTGTATATTGGAAACCACACATTATTTCCTTTAATTTAGGAAATAGGAAGAAATCATAAGGCTCAAGGTCAGGACTGTATGGTGGGTGCTCCAGTAATTCCACCTCTGATTCTTTTAAATAGGCTTTAGTTTGCGCAGAAGTATGTGAGGATACAACTGTCCTGATGCAATACTAGTTTACTTCGAGGCCAATTTTCACGCATTTTTTCAAACACCCGTGGCAAACAAATTGTAATGTACCAATTAGAAGTTACTGTTTTCCTATCTTCTAATACAATATTGACAGTAGGACCGGATTTTGAGAAAAAGTAGGCAATCATTTTTGTACCAAAAATAATTCTTCATTGAATGTGTTAGACGTTGTTTTTTTTGCGTGGTGTTTAATTAGCAGTTTTCTGTGTTAAAACTCATAAGTTTTAATATCTGTTTATATCAACCGATTAGTTATATTATCATTTTTCGGCTTGTGATACTTTTTGCAGAGTTTTTGTGAGTGTTAGACGCAGTTTCTTATAAATTAGTTCATCTTTTTATAAATTTTTGGAGCTGCATCATAAGTGCAAGGTCGTTCCTGTGCGTTATTGTCGCGTACGAGTTCAAGTTCAACAACCTACAGTCGACCAAATACATTTTTACTCAAATCCTATACTCAGCTCATCAACATGCCTCAAGTGTGCGACATCTGCAATAACAAGGTTAGTAGGCAGGACAAATGTGTAAAGTGCGCAGGGAGTTGCCTCTCTATCTTCCACATCAATTGCTTGGATATCCCCTCTGCTGACAAAAGTGCGCTGACATCTTCTAAACACCTGTCTTGGCTGTGCAACACGTGCAAATCAACTCCGCCTACTCAGCTCCTATCACCAATTACATCCTCTAACTCGCAGTCGGATTTAAACGGCATACTGTCGGCTGTTGCGGAACTTAAAAAGTCTGTCGATTATTGCTGCAGTAAATTAGACGATTTTGAGAACAAAATGAAAATTTGGACTGATAAAATTAAGCTCATTGAACCTCTCAAATCCGAGTGTGATGCTTTACGTGCAAAAGTCAATGATCTAGAGCAAAGGTCTCGTTCTAACAATCTTGAAATCGTTGGAGTCCCCGAAAAACAGAGTGAGAATTTAATTCGCGTTCTGTCTAACATCGGTAATGCAGTCAATTGTCCAGTAGTAGAATCAGACCTTGACGCTATACACCGGGTGTCTCATTACCAGCAAAATAAGAGACCAAAAAATATTATTGTCAGATTTGTTTCTCGTCTGAAACGTGACAGTTTCATTGCGCATGCTAGACAGTCCAAAAATCTGAAGACAGACATTATTGGTTTCGTCGAAAAAACTAATATTTATGTAAATGACCATCTTAGCCCGTATAACAAACTGTTACTGAAGAAAACGAAAGAGCATGCACGTGATAAGAATTATAAATATACGTGGGTTAAAAACTGCAAAATATTTGCTAGAAAAAACGACACATCACCGATTATTATTATCAATTCAGAAATCGATTTGGGGAAAATTAACTAAAAAAATTAATAAAATAAAAATTAATTAATTAAGCACACCGTTTCAATGATCTCTATCTATTATCAGAACGTTCGCGGACTTAAATCTAAACTAATTGACTTTTACAATGAAATTTCTGCCTGTAATTACGACGTAATTTGCCTCACGGAAACGTGGTTGAATGACACTATCAGTGACAGCGAAATAAGTGATCTCTCCAAATTCTCTGTGTACAGACGGGATCGAAATAATTCAATTCATAAACAAGGTGGTGGCGTAATGTTCATGATCTCAAAAGAATTTCACTCCAGGGTGCATCTTGAATGGTGTTCTTCAGCTGAAGATATCTGGGTGTCAGTATCTAGTTTAAATCATCAGAAATTCTTATTGTGCAGTGTTTACATTCCCCCGAAAAGTGACCTAACCATCTATGTCAATCACTTCGAAAAATTAAGTAATGTGTGTATGCATCATGCCAACAATAACATTTTAATTATGGGTGATTATAACCTTTCGGACATCCAGTGGTCTGCAGTGCAAGAATCTACCCTTTTACCAATTTATAATATTAATAATGACATTCATCGTCATTTAATTAATACCATGTCCCTGTGTAATCTAATTCAATCTAATCACATTGTAAATCATAAGAATTCTATACTTGATCTTGTTCTAAGTAATTTTAATTTAAATGTAACGGTATGTAACTTTCCACTAAGCAAACTGGACAACTATCACCCTGTCATTGAAATTGATTTTTCTCTCCATAATCATAAACCATTAACTTTTACTTGTCCCACATCATACAATTTTAAAAAATGTGATTATGAAAATATTATCTGGAAGTTGTCAGCTATTGATTGGGATAGAAAATTTTTAAGTTCTGATGTTAATATCAATGTCAACATTTTTTACGATATATTGTACAGTCTTCTTGATGCTTATTGCCCTATCATTCTTTATAAAAATCAAAAATATCCTAGATGGTTTTCCAAAAGTTTAATTAAAGCTATTAAGGAGAAAAATAAATTTCATAGAAAGTGGAAATTGCTCAAAGATCGGAACGCGTATAATAGTTTTTCAGTCCTACGCAATAGAGTGAAAATGCAAATGAATAGTGACTATAAGAATTACATAACATATATTGAAGATAACCTAAACTCAAATATTAACTATTTTTAGCAACATATAAAATCTTTAAAAAAAGATAACAGTCTACCAAACGTGATGCTCTACAATAATTCTACATCAAATAATGGTGATGATATAAGTAATCTTTTCGCTAATTACTTTGAATCAGTATACACCACTTCTACTAATACTAATAACAATAGCAACAGATTACATACATCAATTCCTAACTCTATTAATTCGGCAAATTTGTTTATCAGTGAAGATGAAATTTTTAAGTGTCTGTATAACTTAAATGTAAATAAAGGGAGTGGACCAGACAAAATACACCCGCTGTTTATAAGAAATTGTGCTCAATACTTTGCTTATCCATTGTTCCTTTTATTTAATAACTCACTGAAAACCGGTTTATTTCCTGATGTATGGAAAGTATCTTCCATTACACCTATCTTTAAATCTGGTGACAAAAGTAATATATGCAACTACAGACCTATTTCCATTCTTTCAAGCTTTGGTAAAATTTTTGAATCTCTTGTTGTTGATAAAATTAAATCCGATTATAACTCTATTCTTATTCCTCAACAAACTGGATTCTCCGCGAATAAATCGGTTTTAAATAATTTAATACCTTTCACCGAATTTATAAGCAGAAGTATGGATAAAAGAGTTCAGGTGGATGTGGTGTATACTGATTTCAGTAAAGCTTTTGATAGAGTAAATCATGATAAACTTATTGCTATACTGTTGTCTTATGGTATTCATGGCTCATTATTACGTTGGGTTAATTCTTACATAAGAAATCGTTCTCAGTTTGTTTTATGTAACGGTTATAAGTCTCGGTCATTTCCAGTACCATCAGGTGTTCCCCAAGGATCACACTTAGGTCCCTTGCCCTTTAATTTTTATATTAATTCAATTCATAAATGCTTTACATATTGCAATTTTCTATTATACGCCGATGATCTGAAAATGTTCATTGAAATTCACAACGTACAGGATTGTATCCGATTACAGAATGAACTACTTAATTTAGAAAAATTTTGTAATGAAATTGACTTACATTTAAACATAGACAAATGTTCTGTGGTATCATTTTCAAGAAATAAAAATGTCATCAATTTCTTCTATAAGTTAAATTACACTAACATTATAAGAAAAACAACAATAAAAGATTTGGGTGTTTTGTTTGACCCCAAACTACTATTTAACGAACATATTGATACCATAGCTAGAAAAGCATACAAAACTTTAGGATTTATATACAGGTCACTTAATCGTTTCAATAGCATCACTTCATTTACTTTATTATTTAATACCTTTGTACGTCCTATTGTTGAATATGCTTCTCAAGTTTGGAGCCCGTCGTATACCAGAAATATTAATAGAATAGAATCTGTTCAAAAAAAGTTTATTTCATTGCTTAAGTTTAAATTTGGTTTAAATGAAAGCAACTATGAACTTTCATTATGTAATTTAAACATGCCATCACTTGAGAAAAGAAGATCTAATGCTGACATGATTTTTCTATTTAAAATTGTAAATAATTTTGTCAACTGTCCCGACATTCTTGTCAACTTAAATTTCCACACTCCAACAGTAGTAGTGCGTAACAAGCAATTATTTTATACAATTAAATGTAATTCTAACAAATACAAAAATTCTCCTATACAAAGGTTTATGCAATGCTACAATGATAATTTTCAGCATTTAGATCTTTTTTATCTGTCATTAGGTCAATTTAAACGTGCCTTAAATGTCTAATTACGTTCAATGTATACTTTTTGTATTTGTAAAATTTCAAATATCATTTTTCTCTTCTATTGTTTTATATCTGTTTTCAATTTAGTGTGTTTGTAATTTTACAATATTTAATTTGTATGTATTCCGAGGAAACCTATTATTGGATTTATTCTGTTGGTTTCCCAAATAATAATAATAAATAATAATAATAATAAAAAACAATTCGAACTCGTTTTACTTTGTCAGGATTGGGGTCTGTTGGAAAGACCCATTGAGCTGATTGTCGTTTTGTTTCATTTCAAATGCATACATCCATGATTCATCACCTGTTATAATATCATACACTGCTTTAGATTAATCTTCGTTGTTTTTTTTAATGTTTTAATGCACCATTTTGCTTTTGACCATCATTCAAATTATGAGGTATCCAACGGTAACAAACTTTCCTGCGTTTTAGATGATCGAGAAAATTATAATTCTGTATGTGACACGGTTGTCTTCTTTAATCATTGTACAGCTATGTTTTCATCCGTAACTGCAGAAATTGGCCGATCGTCATTGAGAGAAACTCGATGAAATTTAAATTCATTGTATCAGCTGTGAACAGACGTGATACTAGGTGCTTTATTTCCAAAAGCATCTCGAAGCTTTTCGATGCATTGTTTTGAGAGAGCGAACTTTTAAAATCGTAAAATATCATGGCTAGGAAATTTTCTTTAACAGATAACGAATTGTAACAAGAACTGCCATAATACCTAAGGATGCACTTTTGTTTTGCCATGCATTTATTTTTCGTAGCTACTTTGGTTATATTTGTTTGCAGAAACTTTTGGTGCTACCTTCATATGCGATTCATATAATTTTCTAACGACTAACGATTTGTTTGTCGCAGAAACTAAGCGACATCAAAAACACATGTGCCCGCCTAGCCTTTACCTTGATTGTAGTGTAGTGCGAAGTGAGTACTCTTTGTGCACATACTAATAAACATGTATAAAATAGATATACTATTATTCACGAAAGATGACTATTCACGGTCATTTGTTCGAAGAAAGATTACACAGCATTTTATATAGCAGTAGCTTAGCAACATTTTGTATTAGAAAGAGAAAGATTATTTGACGTACGTCTATTTAATTTATGTAGAGTGATAGATATACTTAAATAGTGGCATTATTTTCTAACACACTAAAATTAGTAGTGACATATGTGGTAGAGTTACAGGCATGTAATAGGGGATTACAGTTGAATCGAATTAAGAGAAATTAGTAAAAAATAATGAAAGTAGATGCTTAATAATGTCACAGTAATTAGTTTGCGTAAGATTTTTTTTATTGAATTTATTATGTTTTGTCTCTAATTAGCTATTTAGGTACGTAACCGATGCTGTTGGATAAGAGCTACATTTAATGATACTGGTATTCACGTATTTTATTTCAGTTTATGTCTAGATTTCAGTGTGTGAACATCGATATCGTAGTGATTGATTTGTGTAGTGATTCAGGTGAGAGAGTTAATCTAGCATGTGTATGATTGTGAGTGGGTTGAGTTTAACACACGCTTTTAGTCCACGATAGCAAGAGTAATGCAGATACAGATTTGTATGATTATTCTCTTACTTTACTGCGTTGTCCTTTATCCTAATCCTTGTTGATCGGTCGTGCTCCAGGTGTGATGGAGAGCTATATGGGTAACCAGGAATGCGATCTATGTGTCCACGATAGCTAGCCTCGTGGGTTTTCGCTGATTGACCGCGTGGTAACGGCAGGGATAGTTTTATCCTGGTTTTGTAACTATGCCCCTAAGGCCAAAGTAAAGCCACTAGGGTTGATCAGCACCTGAGCGGAATTCGGGTTAGGGTAGCTCCCTATTCCCAGGGGTGGTAATGGCAAGGTTGGTTATGTAACCATATTTTGGTGCCGGTATAAACCACACCGCTCAGAGTGGTAATGGCAGGTACAGTTGAGTATATGTACGCGTAAGTCCGGGGCCACAGTGGTAATGGCAGGTACAGTTGAGTATATGTACGCGTAAATCCGGGGCCACACTGCTATTGAGTAGCAAGTATATGCGTTTCGCATAAGGTGACTTATTCCATTTTCCCTGGTCTGTTGGATTTTGTTGCATACGTGTGTTATTTCTCGTGTGATTTTGCAATACATTCCTTTGTGGTGGATGCACGTGTATTTTGTGAATGATTGATTCCTCACTGAGTATTTCTCATGTGTTAATTCTTTTGCAGAAATAATCACGGCGTGGAGGAGGATTCCGCGTGATCGGGTTCGGCCAGGCGACGGTCATCTAGATTTGCTATTTTTTGTATTAATACTGTATATACTGGTTTGGGAGATACATTTGTTTTAATATGCTTATTTTCAGCGCTAACATTTAATCGTCATTTATAATAATAATGAATATTAATAAAGAAATAAAATGATATAATTGAAATACTTCGAAAATAAGGAGGTTTAGCAGCTCGTCACTCATATGGAATCCATATATATTATTTTGATTGGCAACTCAAAATATATAACGAATACCGAGTTAGGGGGTGGAGTCTACTACCAATGGAATTGGCAAATACAAATAGAGGACACGTGACTACCAGTCCAGTACTGCAATTCTAAAACAGTTTTTATTTGAATATAAATTTCTCGCATTAAACTGAATAATTTTGATACCCTTGCAATTATAAAGTATGTAGACTTGTACGGTGTTACAATATTAATTTGTTTTTTATAAATATAATTTAAAAATAGCATACATTTCTAGAACATTTTATATAAAAACTTGTATTCGTGACGTCACATCTGTATTTTCAAAATTCGGGGAACCATAACTCGCTTATTAATAGGAATTTTTCACCGGATTTTCACCAATAGTCTTAGTTTTACTTATACTTTCTGATGAAATTATAAAAAAAAATGGTGGAATCCCCTATTATCTACTACACTGCTCTCTATACTAAGACGTATAAATTCAATTATTATTGTATGGTTTACGTCAATTCTATATTTTAGTTTTATGCAAAAACATAAATGAAGAAGATAAAACATTGACAAAAGCATTATTTATACAGAAACAAAATTTTCAAATATATTACATTTATTTTTTCGCTTACAATGTATTCATAAATATTTCGCGTTGCACGCCTATGGGTACGAAAAGCAGCGAAGTTATCTGCAAGTACTATTATATCAACCGGCTCATAAATGACTCGGATAGTCATCTTTCGTGAATAATACTATACATTAGTTTTATACAATTTAATCGATCTACATGCATTTAAGATTATATAACTTTATATTTGTTTTGCAATAAAATATTTAAAATAGCTAGGTAGGTACTCTTCTTGTACGTAGTGAGTGCTCAGTGCACATACTTTACTGTGCTTCTTCTCTAAGAGTAAAATAACGAAACAGAGTGAGAAACGAATATGCTGCTTTCATTATCTAAAAAAGAAAACAATGTTAGTTAATCGTATTTTGTAAAAACGTATAACGAATTATAACCTTAGTATATGTTTCTAGCGATATTGGGACGAATCCTGCTACGGTAAGGACAACTGGGTTGGAACTTCGCATCATCAGAATGTTCAAAGCTTGTTTCGCCCGCGGTGTGAACCTGTACCATTGGCTTTCCGTTATGCTATTCGTTATGTTTCCATGCTTTACAAAGAAGTATAATTTAATTAATTGTATTACAAAATGTTTTTATACACGGAACTTCGTAGCTTAGTTGGAAGAGCATGGTACTTTAAGTTGGGTTTACATAGAAATGGGACTGTGAATAATTTTTTGCGCATCTAAAGTCGGCTTTCCTGGACGCGTGCCTCGGTAAACTTTTTCCTATGTTTAGCGAGTTTCGCATGTTGTGAATGTAAATGGTTCTTTTTTTCCTTCGTATTAAACAAAATTTGTCAGTGAGCTGCTTGCCATAATGGGGTCATTTACATTTTCTGATTTATTTAAAGTTTTTAGAATCAGAGATATGATTTTTTAAATAGTTTATTATAAAATTTATGAACGAGAAGTCGTATATTTTAAATTATTTTATATTACTATACAGAATGTCCCAACACATACCGGAAATATTTCAAAGATTTCTAGAACTAATTTACAGCCGAAATGTCCATATAAACATGTCCTAAACGTAACCATTAACGATTTATTGTTTATTTTATAATTGATGAATGAAATAAATATGTTTTTAATACGTTTTTATTTTTACTTCCTTGTACATAGTAAAGGAAGTATTGTAATCGCGAAAAATTTCGGTTTTCAGATTTAAGCGGAAATATCCATTTTGACCATCCCTGAATCCATTTTGACTAATTTCGTCGTGAAGTCTGTACGTACGTATCTCGCGTAACTCAAAAACTGTAAGCCGTAGAAAGTTTAAATTATGTATTTAGGACTGCTATAACATCTAGTTATGCACCTCTTTTTTTGGTCATTACAAAATTTCCAGAAGTAGTTACTTTACTTGAAGCATATAATAGATTTTAATGAAAAATTATATTAAAATATAATCCAAAACTTTTCAAATTTGGTATATTAGACTTTTATATCAATGAGAATAATATTATAGATTTTGGTTAAAATAGGCTAACCGGAAGTGATATATATTACCTGAAGTTAACAGTTTTTCTTGAATAAAATGGTTTTATTTTGATTTTAGAACTAAATGCTTCAAATAAAAGTTTTAGAGAATTAAATTCTGCATCTAGCACATCAAGTATTATTAAATTAGAGATATGTAAATTTAAAAATTATATAATTTTTGGTTTTTGTAATAGCTTGCTATGTATTAAAACAAAAGATAATTAAAAAATAAAAAATTAATGTTATTGTCAAATTATGTCAAATACATGCAATTTTATAATTTGATCTATATTTCATGTTGGTCTTGCGTACAAGGAAGTCGTGTGGTGTCCACATCAGATTCTTTTATTTACAAGAAATGTTCAAAATTATTGTGTTCGATACATTAATACGGTTTCTTGGTTATTTTTAATAATATCGGCAGCCTACAGTATTCTTTGGCGTATCTACCATGTGCATTTCAGTTGCATAAACAACCTGTTTCCATGTGACCCTAAAGCCGCAAAGATAAAAATTTAATGAAGTCAGGTCCGGCGAACGATGTTCAAATGTTATCAAACAAAAGACGTAATCATCGCAACTAGATTAGTATTTCACAAAATCCGTTAATCTCAAATTTTAGCTACATAAATTATGAAATAACAATAACTCGTTAAAGGTTACGTTTAGACATGTTTATATGAACTTTTCGACTCTAAATAAGTTCTGAAACTCATCCCTGAATGAAATATTGCCGGTATTTTTTGGGACATTCTATATATGTATTAAATGAGATGGATTTCACATTTTTTTAATGACCCCATTACATTTTTACGACCTCTCTAAAAATAATAGCAGTTAGGAACTCTCTTTTATAGATCGCTTTTGTTTAAAGCGACGTTTAAGGCCGTCGCGCACTTCAGCGACGCGAAGAGCGGCGAAGCGAAGCGCGGCATAGAAGTTTTTTCATTCAATATATTCTTATGTGTATAGTCACCTCGTTGCTCTGCTCTTCGCTGCTCCAAAGTGTGCGTATACCTACACATAATACATTGTATGAAAAAATTTCTCTTGGCCGCGCTTCGCTTCGGTCGCTCAAGTGCGCGTTGGCCTTTAACCTCATAATAATATAAAATAGCGCTTCATCATAGCGAGATTATAATGGTGTGCTCGTAATTTATAAAGAGAAATTGATGAATACAATAAATTTTTATTATTTTTCTATTTATTGTTTGTAATTCATTATTATTGACTCTCGATTATTAAATGCAAGTTATATGAAGTTAAAATTTTAATGATAATACAAAACAAATCTAAAGAATATTAGATGATATAAGAAACTTTATAGATTTCAAATAGATATTTTAAAATATTTCTAAATGTTTATCAGACAAAAGTTTGGAGACAGTTGAGTTAATCTGAGATGAAGTTAAATGTCTGGTATTAAGTTTATTATCTGAGCAAGGTATTGTGTTTGCTAACAAATAAGTATTTTGGGAACATATTACTTTATTCCCAGTATCATCGAACAAAGCTTCTTGTGGATTATACTATACAGTAGTTCAAAAAAATTCCTAACTCGGAGTATGCTTTGAACAAAGAACTACTTATGTCAATTTTAAAATTTTTAATTAAATGTCAATTTGACATAAAATATTGTCAAAACTGTTATCTAAAGAAATCAAAGCTTTTCTTCTTGAATCTTACTTTAGAAATGGAAACAAATTAGAAAACAGCGAATGTCAATATACTGTATCCTTCTTGTCTTTTCTCCTTAAAATTACATTTTATGATCAATTTTGACAACTTGACTTTTGAATTAAATAATGATAAAACATTCGTTTCACTGTTCATAGCCTATACTCCGAGTTAGGAATTTTTTTGCACACTGTACCACAAAGTATAATTACATAATAATAAAGAATGTATGAATTTAAAGATGAGTGAATATTGTATTAAAGAATTATTACTTACTTGCACTGTCATCTCATTACCAAGCCAATAATATAAAAATAGTTGAAATATTATTGAGATTAAAAAGTATATGTTTACAGTAGAATGTACAAGAGAACCAGACTAAAATGTTTTCAGAAATAATTAATATTAACATGCGATGGCAAATCAAAAACAGTTTACCAAAATGACCTCCATTCCTTCTATACAAAATGATAGCGGGGTAACAAGGAATTGGACTGCTGTTACTGGGCTGAGTAATGTGTCTAATTTGCTGCAATATCTACAAAAATATTAGAAACATTTTAATATTTACATATTACCAATGGAATGATAACTATGCTCTTAACAATTTTTTTGCTCATGTTAAAAAAATCTTTAAATTTATTTAATTTTTCAACGGTGTGAACTTTCTTCAACTTTCATAACATTGCAAGATATTAAGTTGAAATTTTGTATGCTTATCCGGGGATACCAATTCTATGGATTATATTTCAAATCAGTCAATTTACATGTGTAATATTAGAAAAAATATCACAGTAATTATTTTGCGTAAGATTATTTTTATTAAATTTATTATGTTTTGTCTCTAATTAGCTATTTAGGTACGTAACCGATGCTGTTGGATAAGAGCTACATTTAATGATACTGGTATGCACGTATTTTATTTCAGTTTATTTCCAGATTTCAGTGTGAGAACATCGATATCGTAGTTATTGATTTGTGTAGTGATTCAGGTGAGAGAGTAAATCTAGCATGTGTATGATTGTGAGTTGAGTCTTACACACACTTTTAGTCCACGACAGCCAGAGTAATGCAGATACGGATTTGTATGATTATTCTCTTATTTTACTGTGTTGTCCTTTATCCTAATCCTTGTTGAACGGTCGCGCCCGGTAGAGCCTCCAGGTGTGATGAGAGAGCTAATAAGGGTAACCAGGAATGCGATCTATGTGTCCACGATTGCTAGCCTCGTGGGTTTTCGCTGATTGACCGCGTGGTAACGGCAGGGATGGTTTTATCCTGGTTTTGTAACTATGCCCCTAAGGCCGAAGTAATGCCATTAGGGTTGATCAGCACCTGAGCGGAATTCGGGTTAGGGTAGCTCCCTATTCCCATGGGTGGTAATGGCAGGGTTGGTTGTGTAACCATATTTGAGTGCCGGGATAAACCACACCGCTCAGGCTGGCAGTGGCAGGTACAGTTGAGTATATGTACGCGTAAGTCCGGGGCCACACTACTATGGAGTAGCAGGTATGCGTTTCGCATAAGGTGACATTCTCTTTTCCCTGTTCTGTTGGACTTTGTTGCATACGTGTGTTATTTGTGGTGTGATTTTGCAATACATTCTTTGTGGTGGATGCGCGTGTATTTTGTGAATGATTGACTCCTCACTGAGTATTTCTCATGTGTTAATTCTTTTGCAGAAATAATTACGGCGTGGAGGAGGATTCCGCGTGACCGGGTTCGGCCAGGCGCCGGTCATCTAGATTTGCTATTTTTTACCTTCCGTCACCTTTAGGTAAGGAAGGTATTGTCTTTGGTCAAAAAATTCGATGGTGAGATTTTGATGAATAAGCACGTTTTAGGGTCCCTACAATACGATTTTACTATTTTTACGATGATGTCTGTATGTGTGTGTGTGTGTGTGTGTGTGTGTGTGTGTGTGTGTGTGTGTGTGTGTGCGTGTGTGTGTATGTATGTGTGTCCGTGTGTGTGTGTGTGTGTATGTAACAAAATTTTCGTCTACGATAACTTCCATACTACAATTCTAAAAATTATAATTCTTTCGTATTTCTCTTCGTTACATCCATGTGAAGAGCTGATTAGATTTTGGTTAGAATTGGACAACCGGAAGTACCTTCATTTGAAGATTTTAACAGTTTTTCTTGAAAAAATTATGTTAAATATCATTTTTTCACGTTTAATGTTATTATAATTATTAAAGAATATTTTATTCTCTATACGATTTGACTACATTTTATACTTAATATTAAATGGATATAGAATTAAAAAATTATAAAGAAATTAAATTTCATAAAGTAGCCATAGCTATGGAAACAGCTACTATATTACGAAAATTTTGATTGAAAGATGTCAGTGTCAAGTGAAATTGACATAGTGTGTTTATCTTATAATTTTACTGTAAATATAGGATCTTTTGCTTTCTGTATGGAATTTGTATAAAATACATACAACTGCTTTAAGGTAATGTACAAGAAATAATAATAATAATAATAATAATAATAATAATAATAATAAATCTTTTATTTCTGCAGATACATTACACTGTATATAGAAAACGTCACAAAATGATAATTTTCTGTATGAAATTTGCATAAAATACATGCAACTGCCGGAAGGTAATGTACAAGAAACAGAATATTTAATTTAGCACGGACCTTTCCGTATGAAATTTGTACAAAATACATAGAACTGACGGAAGGTAATGTGCTGGCCACATCAGAATTTTTTTGTATTAATACTGAATATACTGGTTTGGGTGATAAATGTGTTTTAATATTCTTATTTTCAGGGCTAACATTTAATCATCGTTTATAAAAATTAAGAAAAATTGGAATTTCCAGGATTGTTCTTCATATCCCGAAAAAAATAGTTTCCAAGCAACGATTATGATAGTATGGTGATAGCGAGTACGCTTGGTATTAAACAAAATTCGGAGAGACGGGATCGAAACCAGCCGACACCAAAACTAATAGTATGTTCCATAAGTCAACCAAAAAACTAGTATCTTGATTCCGAGTGCACCATGGTTCCTGAATATTTTCATCTATTTCGGGACAGATTGACAATGAATCATATGACATTTAAAATTGACACAACCTAACATAAATAAAAATTAACCAAATAAATAATGCTAATAAAAATAACACAGTCAACAATATATCAAATATAAATAATGTTTTCATACTTACATCTATAATAATTATTAGTAATACCACTAAAAATGCGGTTTAGAAATTTGACATTGACAGCATAATAAACTAATATCCAATGATTACGCGATGTACGGAGGGTACTATACCATAGTCAAATTTTAACTATCTTAAATAAGAAGACGAAAATATACATAAATTAATGAGTATTAGTGGAAAAAAATTATTTCAGTATTGATTAGGTCGCAAACTAGAAGTGATTAAAGGTGATTACTAATTTTAGGTATGACGCGTTAGGTCCTAAAAATTTGATTGGTCGCCTGATTTTAAAAACAAGATTCGCGCGTCTTCTGCGGTCACCTTTGAAAGATTATGAACTGTCACATAGTTGTATAACCTAACAAAAAAATTACAATTTTTATGTTTCATGAATTTGTTTAATTATAATATCTCGTAATATTAACAATAATAATGTAATTATAATTAATCAATTTGTAATATGTATTAATTAAATGAATAATATTAACTAATCAAAACAAGCAAACACTAGCGCCATCCGCCGTCATACTTTGTGTCATAATATTGTCAAACTGTTCTATAATTTATTAAGAAAAAAATGCTTATTATTTATGTTATTTATGCTAAATAATAATTTCTTCGTAAATATAACGAATACCTTTTTAAATAAAAATATTTCAGCTATGCAAACATGAAAAAATCTTTTCTCTCTAGAACTAACAGTTTCTCGACAACTGGAAGTACCAGCTACGTCACGCAAGAAATTCTTAACTCTAAAATTCATATCTCGCTTATTACGTAAAATTTTTAAGTCGCGTTTACACTAAAATTCTGATTTCATCCTGTTCTTAAAGAAAAAAAAAATTAAAAAACATGGTACAGGACCCTATTAAAATATAAGTAAAGATGAGACGACTAAATATTATATCTAAATAGACAATTTATTCTAATAGTTAAATTCTGCACCCCTACGGGATGGCCAGCTACATGGCTATATGGGGGAGATTAGTAGGGTCCT